>JAGDYQ010000084.1:1662043-1831326 GCA_021962125.1 Bulinus truncatus
AATAGTAATTAATAAAATAAAAAGCAAAGTTCACATTGCTTAAGAGGGCCATTAGGGTTGATGAAGTATAGAATTCATCTGTTTCTGTAACCTTAGCATATGAAGGGATTGTGACGTTAGCACAATGCCAGGCTGCCTTTACTTCCCTAACTTAAGTCATACTTTGTGAGACTTTATCCAACCTTCAAATGGATGTGCAAAAATTCCTACAACACTCAACCATCCATCCACCAATAACATAAAACTTTATGCGTAATGAAGTCCTTAAATTTTCTAGCCACTATCAAGGGCGTGTACTCACCAGGACAGTGTTAGTGACACACTCAGTTAAAGTTTCCTGTTTACTGTCAACAGGTGCCAGATATTGTTTCAGTTGCAACACAGACTGCAGAAGAGAAAGGAGGCTGTCTGGAAATAAAGCACAGAATAAACGGTTTTCATTTATTTTTTTTTAAAACATAAAAAATGTTTTTAAATCTTTTTTTTTCAATTAAAAAAAATGCTTGTAAGAAAAATCAAAATATGTGTTTGCTACAATAAACATTGAAAAGTAGATTACTGATATTCATAACACAAAACTATCAAATATTTATTAGGTCAAAGTTAAGCTTAGGGTGAAACCCTAAGCCATAAGTAGAGTATGTAGGATGCCACGTGAAAAAACATTTACTGTGAGGCTTGAACATATTCATATAGGGAGGTAAATTACACAACAAATATATAATGTATGTATATGAACCTACTGCATTACATAACAAACATAAAGACATTAATATAAAAAATAATTTACAATGCTTGACTGCTTAAAAAGTTCAAGAATCATCAGCTATCAATGAGATTCAAATTTTTACTTTAATTTAAAATGGGCATCAAATGGTTAGATTTAACCACTGTTAGTTGTAATAATTTAATGTTTCTTTCTCAACAAGGACAGGAAATAATCAAAACAGCTCACCGATTCCTTCAGATGGATGACTTTCCAAGAACAGTAGCTTCATCTGGCTCAGTGCCTTGCAGCACTGAACTTTCAGAACTTCAATACTAGAGCTCAGAATGTTTAGCTGAAATAAGAAAATACTGTATATCCCTTTAAGTTATTTGTCCCTAACCTTTATGCTACCAATTTATTAACCATTAAAAAAAATCAGCAACTGTCTAATTCAAACAATATATTTGAAGACGAAAAAAAAATAATGATAAAATGTCTCTAGCTTGACAGACATAAATAAAAAAAATTTCAACATGAAGAAATATTTTATCCTTATGTGTGGTAAAGTATGTCGCATTACCTCTTTTTTCACCATGACGACAATAGTTTTATTGGCTAGAAGCATCTGAAGAATGCTGGTGGCCAATCCATTCATGAAGGTGAGGAAACCCATGCTTGGAGAAAACTCATTGGTGAGACAATGCAGGAGGATAACCTTGCGATAAAGCTCACCCTTTGGAAAAAAAAACAACTTTTTTACGATGCATTTGGTACAGACTTAAATTTTCTGGAATTATAACTTTTTAATTTTGATACTACATGTATATTGAAAACAACATGCTAATAAAAACCATATATTGATTTTATTGTGGTGATTCATGAGAAAATCTTACCACAAGCCAACCTAATCATTTTTTTTTTAATTATAAACCAATCTAATTGACCAAAGCTTTGCATTGACAGATAAAGGGTAATTTATTTTTTAAATCTTTTATATCTATGAACAACAAAATAAGATTGTTGCTGTTTACTAAGTTTTTTTTTTAATGTACTTAAATGCTCCAAATGTAAAGTCATAACTCACTATGCCATATCTCATTGCAAACTCTAGCAGAAGTCGACTTGAGGCCGAAGATAGAGGAATGAAAATGTCTGAGGTGATGACATGGCGGTCGATTCTGAACTGACTTTCATATCTACGAAAAAGTACGAACAGGAAATTAATAGAGAGGATTCTAAAGTTTAAAAAAATAAACTTAAAACAGTTGGGAAGGCCACACTTGACTGTGAAGGCCACACTTGACTGTGAAGGCCACACTTGACTGGGAAGGCCACAACACTTGACTGGGAAGGCCACACTTGACTGGGAAGGCCACACTTGACTGGAAAGGCCACACTTGACTGTGAAGGCCACACTTGACTGGAAAGGCCACACTTGACTGTGAAGGCCACACTTGACTGGGAAGGCCACACTTGACTGGGAAGGCCACACTTGACTGGGAAGGCAAAACTTGACTGGGAAGGCCACACTTGACTGTGAAGGCCACACTTGACTATGAAGGCCACACTTGACTGGGAAGGCCACACTTGACTGGGAAGGCTACACTTGACTGGAAAGGCCACACTTGACTGTGAAGGCCACACTTGACTGGGAAGGCCACACTCGACTGTGAAGGCCACACTTGACTGGGAAGGCCACACTTGACTGGGAAGGCCACACTTGACTGGGAAGGCCACTCTTGACTGTGAAGGCCACACTTGACTGGGAAGGCCACACTTGACTGGGAAGGCCAAACATGACTGGGAAGGCCACACTTGACTGGGAAGGCCACACTTGACTGGGAAGGCCACACTTGACTGGGAAGGCCACACTTGACTGGGAAGGCCACACTTGACTGGGAAGGCCACACTTGACTGTGAAGGCCACACTTGATTGGGAAGGCCACACTTGACTGGGAAGGCCACACTTGACACTAGATCTTGCTAAAGCCATTGAAATTCAGTTTTTGGTTAGACCAAGGATTTTTTTAATGTACTTAAATGCTCCAAATGTAAAGTCATAACTCACTATGCCATATCTCATTGCAAACTCTAGCAGAAGTCGACTTGAGGCAGAAGATAGAGGAATGAAAATGTCTGAGGTGATGACATGGCGGTCGATTCTGAACTGACTTTCACATCTACGAAAAAGTACGAACAGGAAATTAATAGAGAGGATTCTAAAGTTTAAAAAAATAAACTTAAAACAGTTGGAAAGGCCACACTTGACTGTGAAGGCCACACTTGACTGGGAAGGCCACTCTTGACTGGGAAGGCCACTCTTGACTGGGAAGGCCACTCTTGACTGGGAAGGCCACACTTGACTGTGAAGGCCACACTTGACTGGGAAGGCCACACTTGACTGGGAAGGCCACACTTGACTGGGAAGGCCACTCTTGACTGGGAAGGCCACACTTGAGTGGGAAGGCCACACTTGACTGGGAAGGCCACTCTTGACTGGGAAGGCCACTCTTGACTGGGAAGGCCACACTTGACTGGGAAGGCCACACTTGACTGGGAAGGCCGCACTTGACTGGGAAGGCCGCACTTGACTGGGAAGGCCGCACTTGACTGGGAAGGCCGCACTTGACTGGGAAGGCCGCACTTGACTGGGAAGGCCGCACTTGACTGGGAAGGCCGCACTTGACTGTGAAGGCCGCACTTGACTGTGAAGGCCGCACTTGACTGGGAAGGCCACACTTGACTGGGAAGGCCACACTTGACTGGGAAGGCCACTCTTGACTGGGAAGGCCACACTTGACTGGGAAGGCCACACTTGACTGGGAAGGCCACACTTGACTGTGAAGGCCACACTTGACTGGGAAGGCCACACTTGACTGTGAAGGCCACACTTGACTGGGAAGGCCACACTTGACTGGGAAGGCCACACTTGACTGTGAAGGCCACACTTGACTGGGAAGGCCACACTTGACACTAGATCTTGCTAAAGCCATTGAAATTCAGTTTTTGGTTAGACCGAGGATTTTTTTAATGTACTTAAATGCTCCAAATGTAAAGTCATAACTCACTATGCCATATCTCATTGCAAACTCTAGCAGAAGTCGACTTGAGGCAGAAGATAGAGGAATGAAAATGTCTGAGGTGATGACATGGCGGTCGATTCTGAACTGACTTTCACATCTACGAAAAAGTACGAACAGGAAATTAATAGAGAGGATTCTAAAGTTTAAAAAAATAAACTTAAAACAGTTGGGAAAGCCACACTTGACTGTGAAGGCCACACTTGACTGGGAAGGCCACTCTTGACTGGGAAGGCCACACTTGACTGGGAAGGCCACTCTTGACTGGGAAGGCCACTCTTGACTGGGAAGGCCACACTTGACTGTGAAGGCCACACTTGACTGGGAAGGCCACACTTGACTGGGAAGGCCACACTTGACTGGGAAGGCCACACTTGACTGGGAAGGCCGCACTTGACTGTGAAGGCCGCACTTGACTAGGAAGGCCGCACTTGACTGGGAAGGCCGCACTTGACTGTGAAGGCCGCACTTGACTGTGAAGGCCGCACTTGACTGGGAAGGCCACACTTGACTGGGAAGGCCACACTTGACTGGGAAGGCCACACTTGACTGGGAAGGCCACTCTTGACTGGGAAGGCCACACTTGACTGGGAAGGCCACACTTGACTGGGAAGGCCACACTTGACTGGGAAGGCCACACTTGACTGTGAAGGCCACACTTGACTGGGAAGGCCACACTTGACTGGGAAGGCCACACTTGACTGGGAAGGCCACACTTAACACTAGATATTGCTAAAGCCATTGAAATTCAGTTTTTGGTTAGACCGAGGATTTTTTTCAGGTACTAATGAAAGTTCCCAAGTCCGGCCAGCTTAAATGATCACCTGGCAATAGTTGGGGGAATGGTGGGCATAGTGCTTTGTCCTCTCAATGTCTCCTGAAAAGCCTTTAGAGCCATTAGAGGATCAAAGATATAAACGTTTCAATATAACTATGGACCAGAGAGAAAACTACACTTGTTCACCTCAGGTTTGGAATGTTTTGTTTTTTTTAAATCTCTAGGAAATCTGCAGATTTTGATTATTTCCAAACGTACATGACTGAGTACCACTTGTCATAATGCTATGAAATTTGGCCAAAGTGTTTTCCTATTTGCTATCCCACGAAGAGAGGTTCTTGTCTTAACCTATTTAGCTTTTTTACATTTTAAACAGAGTGACCTTTGACCCATATCTTAGGCTTCATTCTCATGTCAAACACAGATGTTAATAAATGTAAAATTGTCCGCTACCAGTAAATCTTTAATGGTGTGGAGCAAGAAAATTTAATTTTTAAAATGCTATATTTCTTCCCGGTGCAATAAAACTTTATCTGTACGACCATGCAGCATATTTCAAGATATTGTCATTTCTCATTAATTTTTATTAAATTGTATCTGTTGGACTATGAAGTATACTTCAACATACTGTCTTATCAATTTTCATCACAGTAAATTTAAGAAGATTTAGTTATGAAATTATAGAATTATTCAAAGCCATTACATGCGTAATTATTTTAAACACATACATTCTGATCAGTTTATCCTTTTTTATTGGTTTATGACAACAGGAATCTGAGTCAAAGAGTTTCAGGAAGTACAAACGCTATTACCGAGTGCTTGACTTGTCATTTTGTCCAGAAGCCATCATTTGAGATAAGTGCATGGAACACTCTTCAAAGCATTTTAAAAAAGATCTGTGTGCCTTAAGTTACAAAAAACTTAAAGAGGAAATGGCCAAATAATGGCAAGGCTAGAATGGAGACTTACTCTAGAAGTTTTCTCAGCAGAATGAGATAATCCTCATGGATGATGCTGAGGTTTGAAGCTAACTCTTGATTGTCAACAGGAAAAGGAAGAGAATATTGCCAGAATTTGTTCAACAGCTCTGATATGTGTAATCTCTCTTGTTTCTGCCACAGGTCATAGCTACTCTGGCTCTAGAAAAAAAAAGATTTTAGTAATCATATAATAGTAAAAAAAAAAATGGTTACAAATAATAACAATGTTTCTTCTTAATAATTATATAATAGTAAAAATGTTTACAAATCATAGCAATGTTTATTCTCACAAGAATAGATTTAGGAAATGAAGTAACAGCTTCCATACTAAATATAATCTGATAATTTAACAAATGAGGTACTACTGATGACTGTCCTTTGGTCCTTTGGTCATATATCTTTCCTTCATTTTTATACTAACTGAAGTGGTAAAAGCTTCACTAAAAACATCAAGTACTAATATAGAAATGAGATGCTACCGAAGATAATAAAATATCGATTCTTTATGAATCTGGTAAAATATAAAAAATGATGTTACTCATAACTATTTTAACAACTATTGTTGTTAATCATAGCAATTTTAACAGGTCAGAAGAAGATTACATACAATCCTATGTCATTCCAAATTTTTAGATAATTAGATAATAAGGGAGGAAACAAACCAGAAAATTTGTTGGAGAGTAATATGTCATTCCAAACTTTTAGATAATTAGATAATAAGGGAGGTAACAAACCAGAAAATTTGTTGGAGAGTAATACGGATGACAGTTTGTTTCTAAAAGAATCAGCTGACCTGCAAGTTCTTCTGCAAGGAGCTGAAACACATCATAAAATCATTAATTATTTAAAATCATTAATTAACAGCGGTAATTAATTTTCCCTCTGCATGCAAAACTGGTAATGTATATATATAAATCATGTTTATGAAAATGTTACAAGAAAAAAGATTTTGCAAAAAAAAAACAAAAAAAAACTATGTTTTAGTATGCTTGACTATATCAGCTAAAATGACGTATCTAAGCCAATAATATCACTTCTGTTAAATATCATTAAAAAAAAAAATTGTAATAAAAACATTTTTGGGTAATGCAATGCAGTTGTTTACAGATACTGTACATCAAATAGTTTTAGCTGGGATCCAGACCTGGAGAACACCCATGAGACTCAGAAATCAAGTCTCCTTGGAGCAGGGTTGGCCAACCTATCACACTTTGGGCACTCAGAGCAATGCTTGTGATATAATTTGTGCTACCTTTTGGTACACTCGCCATAGGCTGGTCATCCCATGCCTTGAATTTTAAAAAAACAAGATCAGCATTTACCCTCTGGGGAGATTTCCTGGCGTAGGCTTTCACTAAAAGTGACTCGTACTGGTGGAACAGTTTTGTTGTCAGCCCAAAGGCACGACGCAGCTGCTCACACACCATCTCCATGGGGATGACCGCAGCATCGTCTGCCTCCTCCATGCCACTGTCCTGGGATGAATAGCCAGAAGTTGAGATCGCCTGAACAGCGTCCAGCCTAAATTTCGAGGGCACATGCATGTCCATGAAGGCTGGCGATGGAGTGATGGGTGGTTCTGGGGCTGCCAGCACTGGGAACACAGCACACATGTAGGCATTCTTAAAGGTTCTCAAATTCTGGAAAAAAATTCAATGTTAGAAAACTTGAAATATGGAATTATAAAGTTTTTGAAATTAAAAAAGCATTAATTGATGGAACACCCACGCTTTTTTTTTTCAATGAAATATAACATTGCAATCAAATCTACATGTATCAAATAATAATCATAGCCTTTCCCTAGAATTATTAAACAAATAAAATTTTGCTTAAATAAATGAATTTAAATTGGAAATCATTTACTACAGTTAAACCTATGTGAAATTTTTTTTAATTCGATAGCAATATGACATTCATTATTTTATCACAAGGAAAAATAGGTGGGTAGCAGAATATTGTACCAATGGAATATTATAATTAAAAAAATTAAATGAGTAAATTTCAGGTAATTCATCGATGTCAGCTTACCTTGTTGTCTAAGTAACTGACACTAGAGGAAGGCTGTTTACTGCTGGATACACCTGACAAGTAAAACAGGTAACAGGTGAACGTCATAGCTTGTTTTTAACAGTTCAAAGGCCAAATTCCATTTTACATGTACCGTACTTATCCGCTTACAATACAGTTTAATCCTTAAGAAACAAACATGACCTTGAAAATGTCAATATATACTAGCTGCACGTCTGCAAACATTAGCAGCACCAATAAAAATACACTTAAAATGGTTTTAATTTGTATTCTTTTATTCAAGTCCCATTACCTTTACGCTAAAATCAATTTTTTTTTAAAATAATAATAGCAGTAGCAGGAATTCTACTTCCTGCTTTCAGCCATCAATCTACTCATGCTATTAGAAATCATACAAAAAAGAGGATATTCCTAGAATCCAAATGAAGTGTGTATTATTACAAGTACAAACTTTCAAAAGGAAGTGTGTATTATTACAAGTACAAACTTTCAAAAGGAAGTGTGTATTATTACAAGTACAAACTTTCAAAAGGAAGTGTGTATTATTACAAGTACAAACTTTCAAAAGGCAGTGTGTATTATTACAAGTACAAACTTTCAAAAGGAAGTGTGTATTATTACAAGTACAAACTTGTATGACTGTTTATAATGCAGTATTATCTACATGGGCCTTCATACACAAGACTGACTAGTGGACAATCATGTTATTACCAGCCCTAGCCCTTAAAGCTCAACTTGCTAGATGTCACGTCCCATTTGTCAAAATTATTTGTTGCAAGCAGCCACTGAGACGCCAGACAAGGGTGTGTGTAAGTAAATACATGTATATGTAATATTGTAACCTTGTGGGCAAATACATGTAAGATTGTAAACTTGTGGGAGAATACATGTAATGTTGTAAACTTGTGGGTAAATACATGTAAGATTGTAAACGTGTGGGGGAATACATGTAATATTGTAAGTTTGTGGGGAAATACATGTAAGATTGTAAACTTGTGGGGGAATACATGTAAGATTGTAAACTTGTGGGGGAATACATGTAAGATTGTAAATGTGTGGGGGAATACATGTAAGATTGTAAACTTGTGGGGAAATACATGTAAGATTGTAAACTTGTGGGGGAATACATGTAAGATTGTAAACTTGTAGGGAAATACATGTAATATTGTAAACTTGTGGGGGAACATCTACACTTAGCAGAACAACTTTTTTTTTTTTTTAGTTTGGCCTAAAAACTATTTTAATATTGTTACAATACTATATCAGACCCCACAAAAATGTAGTGGGATGCATGGCCGAGTGGTGTAGATACTCGACTGTCGACCTGAGACCTAAGAGGGTTCCATCCTCGGTGAGAACCATGGGATTTTTTGCCAGGTGAAATTTGTTTCAAAATCATCCCACAAGTCCACCCAGCTTTAAATGGGTACCTGACTTAAGATGGGGAAGTAAAGGTGGCTGGGCATTGTGCTAGCCACACAATCCCTTCATATGCCGAGGTTATAAAGCAGATGAATTCTACACTTCATCTGCCCCGATGGCCCATTTGGGCTAAGGGAACTTAACTTTACAATAATGTACAATTAGAGAAATTTTCGAACTATAAGAAGCACATTTGTACCCCAAAAGTTGGGATGAAAATGAGGGTGTGTCTTATAATCCAAATGCTGTACGGGATTGTGTGGTTAGCACAACGCTAACGGAAAGGCTGTACATGTAAAATGTTTGTTGTTTTGTTTTTTTCCTGCACTAAAAATCATGTGTGTCAGTAAAATACTGTAATTTCTTGAGATAATTACCATCATCCTCTAAAGGAACAACTCGTATAGAATTAAAGGTTGACCTTCGACATGCAAGGTGAAGGCAGCATTTTCTGGATCTGAAAAAGTCATTTTATATTGCCATAAAAATTTATAAATTTATGCAAGGTATGTATTTATTTTAAAAACACAGGTAAAAGTATTTAAAAAAAAAACATATGAATTCTACTGATTTTAGACTTTTTTATATACAAATTGGGTTAAGGAAATATGATTTCTTAGGCAGCTTACATCTTTGCAATACTCAGCCATAATTGATCATAACAAAAATTAAAAAAATCTAACAATAGTAGATGAATATTATGACAGGTGTAGAGTGAAATTCCATAAAAACAGTGACCAAATATTGTAGTCAACAATGCAGAATGTGAGTGCAATTTCTTAAGTATTTTTTTATTTTCTGATATCTATTAAAATACACTACAATCGGTATAAAATGAGTTGTGCAGAATATGTGTAACTTCTGCTGTCAAGGACAAATTAGAAATGAGGTAGAGGGGCACTAAAGGCAGCAGGAGCTTCATTTTAAGTTTTAATAGAAACCTATCTTCTTTTAAAAATGATCCACAAAAGAGTGAAAATTAAATAAATAATATTCATGAGAACAGTGTACCACAATGACATTCCTGTTTCTTGACAAAAAAAAATCTATCAATAATAATGGCTTCTTAATTCAAAACATTGTTGTTTTTTTTTTTTTAGATCAAGTTTCAAATAGTTTCTGTGGTTTCAAATATAAGATATCAAGTCTCACATAGTAAATATTATCATAGAAATTAATCAAATATATTTTTTTTATTATAACAAATTGTATTTTTAAATTGTGTAATGCTGAACAATTTTCATGGCATTAGCAAAAAAGGTACCATTCAGACTTTCCGGTAATAAAAAAAACAGCCTAACTAAACAAACAGATGCTATTCCAATCATCAAAAAAAAAGAATAATAAATTGCAGACTGTTGACAAAATGAGGAAATTATTTCAAAGAAAGTATTCCTATTTTTTTTTTTGTTAAAGAAAGGTGTTGCGTGACACAGCTAGTTATTTAATAAATGGGGAAAAAAATATTAATGATGATGGCAACAGATTAAAGTAGTAATCATTTTAAAAACTTGGTTACTTACTCCAACTGACTGAAAAAACTGTGCAGCCGCTTTAAACACGTACCCTGCCTGAGTAAAGAAAAAAAAAGCGCATTGAGTATGAATGAAATCAATTTCACAGTTGAATCAAGAGAATATAAATGACCAATTTCAAAGCAGATAAATGAGTCAATGATTATGAGCTAAACTAAACATTTTCAAGCTGTTACAAATAAACATAGAAAAAGCAATTCTCATTTTTTTTTTTGCTGGATCTAAAATTAAATAAAAAAAAAATATATATATTAAATCAATGTTCAGTGTCAAAATTTTTTATCTATCAGGCATTGAAAAAGAGAAAAAAAAATGTTTAAGACTGAAGAAAGACAACATAAGAAAACTTAACAAACTTGTATTCATATATGATAACCAGACGTGGGAAAACTATAGCCAGTAGGTCCGTCAGCTGAGTTCTGCTACTCACTTGACATCAATGACATTTATATTTAACGCATACTATTTCAGTATCAATGTGTTGCATGGTTTAAAAATAGTCTGCCCATCCCTGAATTATACCATGAGAAACATTCTTGTATTTTTTTCATTCTAAACTGAATGCAATTTGATTCACAATTGAGGGGGTGAGTTCCAAAACCTGCTAAGTACAAAATTTTCAAAAATTGATTTATCATACTCATTAGCTTATTTCCCTATACTGGCATATATTCTGTTAGTGGTTAATAATTAATAGCGCTGATTTAAACGGTATTTAATAGTTTTTGGAATTAACCACTCCCAGAATATATGCCAATATAGGGAAATAAGCTAATGAGTATGATAACTCAATTTTTGAAAATTTTATACTTAGCAGGTTTTGGAACTCACCCCTTCAATTTGTCTGTTCTTTGTTTCTTTTTGTAGTAAATTTTCTTTCCCCATTATGAGTTATTTTTCCTCTTAATATTAAGAAAGAGTACAAAATCGAAAATAAAAAATAGGACCAACTGTTATCTATTTCATTTTTTTTTTCAATGCTGTATTCATGGTGCACATCTCTTGTATGCACATTATTTTTAGTTCACTTTTGAAAATAGAGGGCAGTAAAATCAGGCAGAACAAAAATTATAACTCGAGCAAAAAGAAGGAAAGGACATTTTTAAAAAAACTCTATTCTGTAAGCCTAAGCTATTTGGTGCCAAAATATTAAATGTTAATTGACCATCACCTGAGCAACATGGAGCCAAGTTCCTGGCCATCCTGAGACCCATCCTTTCCACTGGCTAGATCCCCCAGTAACCACTGGTGGTCTTCTGATACCTGAACACATTTGATGATGGTGTTTGGTTTCAGCTGTGGAACGGCGCTCCTTGTTGTAAACATACCCTGGGTATTAAGAAAAAAGAAAAATAGGTAACTTCATTAGCACTGACTTGAAATTGAATAAAGTTTAAACACCCGAATTACATTATTTAATAATAATGGTTATTATCAAACATAAATAGCGGGGCTAATAGAAATGGCAAACTGAGTTCAAACTTTTTCTTTTAAACATATTTAGTTTTGACATAACTTTAAAATGTCATGAAAATGTTACATTTTATGGGGGAAATATATAATATTAGTCATACTATTTTAAAAATTACCTTTTTAGTGTTGAAGCATGAAGAAAAAAAATGGTGTAGCTTGAAAACTTATGAGCAATCATGGAAATTGTTTGTTATTATATTCATAAAAGGTGAAAAAAATATTGGAAAACTTTTTAACGAAGTAAAAGATCACTTTGAAAATTACACATAGAGAAATTCATTAAAGTTTGCCTAAGCCAGTTGAAAAACACTGTGATGTCCATGTAATGCATTCAGCAAGTTATTAACAGAGATTAGTCACACTATTCATTTAGCATCTGTGATTCCCAAAGTAGCAGAAACACATTTAGAAGGGAACATACAACCTTAAAGCGGTGATAATGATTAAGTAAACTATCAACCAGCAAAAGTAAAACTGATCATAGAGGAATTACAAATCACACTGACATAATCAGTTGCATATTCTATCCAGCATCTCAGTTACACAATCTGGGTGTACATCAGCAATCATGTGATAAGATCTGAACTCTGTCCTAGAAAGCATATAATCAAAAAGCACAGCAGCTCGCCAATGTTTTCCCATTATTTCTTATATTACTATTAATGCAGCTTCGAAACATGGGTCAGTAGGGTATTAGGTCATTGACATTTCTTTTTTGAAAAAAATTATTCATCTTACTAAACCAAAAGGAGAACTTCCGATGATCAATAGATGTTTAACCAAATTAATGTGGACATCTTTTCCAAAATAATAGGAAGAAAAACTGCACCAGTAAAGCACAAATTGACAAAAAAATGTAAGTGAATTCCTCCTTACAAATATATTAATTTATCATTTCTGATTTCTACATTTTTCATGTTTTTTTTTTCATTAAAAGTATAAACTAATTCATAATGGTTTTATCTGTAAAATAACATATACCAAAAAAATTGCTGTAAATTATCAAATCTGTTGGATAAGTCAGTCGACTTGAAATTTAATCACATCTAATCAAGTCATTTAACTGTAAAGAGGGTACAAACAATATACTTCAAGAGACATCCTGGTCTAATGTGACACACGCATGAGTGGAGAGCTGTTATCTCCTTTTCATACCTGATAACTTAATTTTGACATCAGTGGTTATCAGTTTAACGATTTTAAAAGGACCTGCTCTTCTGTTTAAAAAAATTTCAAAAGTACATAAACATAAGATGCTAAAAAAAATAAACAACCTCAGGGTCCTGTAACTCACAATGTAGAAAAAGAAATGTTAAAAAAATAGCAATAAGCTATTAATAAATCAGGTTATGCTATATTTTAATTTTTTCCCCAACAATGTAAAAATGTATTGCGTTTATGAAGAAATGGGTGTGTGCGTGTGTGCAGCAGGTACATTAGTCTGTGGACCAAAGAGCTCAAGAGGAACTATGAAGTACAATGCATTCTGTACTATTTAAAAAATAGAAATTTTACTTTTAAATGCATCTTTGCATGGCTTACAAAGAGCAATTATTTTATTATTTTTGCTCACTAAATATTGTTAAATTTACTGTTGTGCGGCTCTTTAAAGTATTTTTACTATATTAAAAAAAAAAAGCCA
This sequence comes from Bulinus truncatus, assembly GCA_021962125.1. Taxonomy (NCBI): domain Eukaryota; kingdom Metazoa; phylum Mollusca; class Gastropoda; family Planorbidae; genus Bulinus; species Bulinus truncatus. The sequence continues at coordinate 1,675,691 of JAGDYQ010000084.1, forward strand.
CTAATAATCTATGAAATGGCATAAAAAGTCATTTTTCGAATATGGCTTTGTTCTCAAAACTGGTACACCTGCATTTAACATTTGCATACTTGTATATTAAATGCCTTTTCCTTCTTAATAGCCAAAAAGTGGTCCATCACTTATTATTAATACGTTTTTTTCTTGATTTTCACCCCTTACCCGACTTGGCCACATTTTTGACACACTTCGCAAACTCTCTCCCGACAAAGATCCTGTTACTTATGACTTACCCAACCACTATACCCCTTCAGTCCCAAACTTGTTGACAAGAAGTTCCATTGTTTCAAACCCATGAAACCAGTCATTCAAATTATGCAAGTTACAGCAGATGTTCACTAATTGTATCATCCAGGGCCAGAAAATAATATTGTTTCAAGGTCATATAGGTGCTATAATTTTATGTAAACTTGACAGTTCCTGTGTTTGCATATTTTTTCTTGTTTTTTTTTTTTTATTTTTTCTGATCAATTTCTGTTAAAAGAATTGGGTTATTTATTAAGATTTTTTCCTTGATTTTTTCCAGCAACTGAAATAACAGTATTTGGGTAAAAATGAATGCATTTAGCTGTTGCGTAAAGAAATTTAATGGCATAATTTTTAGCGCATTAATCATGTTAATTTTAATTAATCAGCAACCATGGTATAAATGTAATCAGATTACTTTTATTAGTATCGTCTCTGTGCTTGGGGCCCTGTGTGGAAAACTCACCAAAATTCACATATACTTATGAGGAAAGATACGGCTTTTTGTTGAGATAAGCGTGAATTAGTTTTTTCCTAACATTTCAGTACATATTTAAGTGGCTATTTACACTATATCAAAAACTGGAATGCTGCTCTCATATGTAGCCACCCCTGAAATATAATTTTGACACTGCCAGATAGATTTCAATGAAATGTTGGACACTACCAGAAATGTTCTTGCTAATGCATTGAACTGAATGTTTTACTTATTGCATAAAAATGTTTGTTAATCTGTTTATGTTGGTTAAAATTGATTTTTTTTAAATGTTAAAAACATTATTCAGATAAGCTCTAGTAACTTACCTGTGTTTTATTTTGCAACAGAACTAATCAACATAAGTTGACAGTAGTCACGAAGCTGCTCTTTTGAAAAATGACGAAAGTTTTTGTTCTTAAACGTTTTAAGAGTTGTCATTCTAGTGTAATAGTGAGTTATTAATTATCTGCCAGATGGTATCCATCCTCAATACACCTTTCAATCAAGTACAAATCTTTTAATTCTAAGGACAACAACCACTTTGATTCTTGGCTAAGAGACATTGTGTGTATTCCTTCAGCTGGGTGTATTCACTTTACTGCAATAAAAGAGGTTAATTTAAATCAAATCTTTACATCATTTAGACTAGTAAATACCAATCATTTATCCTTCTCATATACCTTTCATTATATGTAACCCCTGTCTGCATTATGTCCAATGAAACTAGAATAAAATATGTAGTAGGTATTTGAAATCAGTCTGACAAATACTCAAATACAGGTACTTTGTAAACACAATTACCAAGTACCCCCATCTCTGCTTACTATGTGATTATTTTGTGTTTGTGTATGGACTATTATACTATATAGTATTACTATCAGTAGTCATAACATCATTTAATGATTTATGATTTTTTATGTCAATCATGCACTTCTAGGACTACTGAGTCTACTGTTAGTGTTATGTTTAGAATAATGAAAGTATTTAATCATAATTAGTAAGTAATTACCTATTGTTTTTTATAAGGCTAAGTTTTAGTGCCTTAACAGTAGTCAGTACACAGTTTTAGCAAGAAAACATTTTCTAAAGGAAGGTCAAAATGTATAACTACATATTATAGGGTAATAGGCCTATCATGCCCTATGTCATATTTTTACTATTATATATTTACTATTATTAGACTTAATGATTTATTGATTATGATTTGGGAATTCCCCAGCTATAACCATTCTTCATTCTGGAATTTAAAACTATTTCACTGTCACTAATTTTAGTATTTTTCAAAAACTCTTATTTATTTTACTACGAATTGTAATGAAAAGTAATGTGAAAAAAAATGGCAATACTGCTGTGCCTGTAAGTGTATCAGTAAATTTCATTTTAATACCTGTGAACTTTGCCTCCCTGTGCTGAGGTAACATTCAATATCATTGTCTTGTAATATCACAACGCAGCTAAATCTTCAGTCAGTTCAGTTCACATTTGTTCCGTCATTTTTGTTGACAGACTTATTTGCTAGTATTGTTGTTTATTTATTAAATGTAGCAGTAACAATCGCTAACTAAATACATATGGCACTAAATTTAAGGGGGAAAAGGAAAACTTAACCAGTGTAAACACAATGAAATCAACTAAAAAGAGAGCGGCTACTGGTTTGTTCGTGGTCTATTTAGAGACTATTGTTTTGATTTGATTCAATATTTCCTATTTTCACAATTAGAGAGCTGTTGTTGACAAAATGGAACTGTATAATTCAGTGACAGTAACGGAAAATGTTTTAACAAATATACTTGTCGTTCTTGAAAGGATTTTTAAATATATGAACGCTCGACAATTAAATAAATGTTCCAGGTATTATTTTTTTGCACATCGAAAAAGATTTATTTTATTAATTTTTGCAAATCTTCAGGCATGAGGTAATTTATCGTTTTAGATGGCAAAGAAACTTCAAAGATTTGAAAGATGCACTGCAGAAATTATTTTGATAAAATTATTGATACTTCACCTATATAACTGTTCCAAATTATAAAATGATAAATGGTCAGAAATTACCGAAAATGCTATCATTGAGTATCATCAATAATTAGTGTTAGCAACATGAACATCATTTGAACTTAAAAGTTTATAAAATTAAAAGTAATACTATATTGTCTATATTCTATAATAAGTAAATATATTAAATTATATTTATAGTTAGTAATATTATATTGCTATTTACAGTATTGTGAAATGCTATTAGATTGTACTGAGTAATAATTTACTGGAGAAATGAAAATTCATGTTTACTACCTCAATTTTATGATTTTAATTTTAAATAATTTGATGTTAAATTGTTAGTTTCTAATTTTAAATGAATTAATCATAAAATATTGAAATTTTTGTTAAAATATTAAAGGGTCTGCAAAGCCTGGCGTGACCAAGTAAGAAGAGAAAACAGCCGTAGAGAAAAGTATTTTCACAAGCTGAGGTGGAATTACTTTAAATATGATGGAGAAGGTGTGGAAGAAAGTTGGTTACACTGCATAAGAGATTTCATAATGGTGAGGTCATTTTTTGTTAGCTTATTATATTAACTATTATTAAGGCAGGGTTTCTGTAAGCAAGAGTGTGCAACCCCAATCAGGAACAGTAAGCCGCTTTAAAATGTATTAGCAATTGGTGGGTAGGTGAGCTCAGAGTGGCACCACTTGATGATTTTTTTTAATTAGTGATCAAGAGAAAGTTGAGCAGGAACTCCTTACCTTATGGAACACAAATAATATTTGACCTGGTGGATCCACAAGGATTATTTGTGAGAAAAGGCGCAAGAGGGTACGGTTTGATGATGTGACATGCCACATTCCTCTTTGCAAAATCAATAGGCAGGACCATTTGAAGGATCCATGCTGGGATTAGGAAATTATTATTATTATTATTTTATTTTTTATTTCTTTGATAAGATCCTAGTATTTTCCATAAATGAATTTTTGCTGCTAATACCTAATACCTTGTTTAATAAGTATTTTAATTTTCAGGTGTATTTTTAAAGAAAATCAGCCATCCCATATTTGTGTTTACATTTTAAAAATATTTTTGTAATTTAGATAATTTCGACTTAAACTTAAGTTCTAACAGTTATTGTTGAGGAAACAGATGCCATAATAATTATTGGTCTTAGGAAAAGAATATTTCTTTTTCATGTACTGATACAGTTTTTTTTAAATTCTCATATTAGTCATATCCTGCAGCTTTATGATAAAGTATTATTTATTTATCTATATAGTAGTTCACTTTTTTCATACTTTGATTTATTAGTTGCTTATGTATTTTCTTGTATGACTACAGGATAGTCCAGTTGAACCAGCTTGTCTGATGATGTTTTGTACAGAGACTTTGTGGTGTTCTATGAACAAAAAGCATACGCCTGGACAGACACTGCAGAATTTTCTCAATATTCATCTGCCATCTTCATGCATCTTTCAACTGGTTGTCACTGATGGCATTGTAGGTAATTGGGGTAAAAACAACCTCAGCAAGAGTGTAAAACACAGAGATGTATGAAGTGTAATTTAGCTGAAACAAAGCCGATTTCAGAAAGGGGTTCTTGTAAGCTTATTAGTTAGATGATCTGGCTTAAAATAAAAGTTTCTTTGTACTAGTTCTGCTTTAGCCTGCATCCTTCTCTGTGCTTTCTGAAACGCCTAAAATAAGGCTTAATTGTGAAAATAATTATATTTGATATATTGCAAAAGAAGTGGTTGAAATTAGCAGCGGACATAATAAAAAACCACTTTTAATATAAAACATAATATTTAACTTAGATATTAAAAAAATGTTTTTTTTAATACAATAATGCATACACATTTTTTTTTAATTGATAATAGAATTTTTTTTTTTTACAAAGAACCCTAATAGCAATCAGCTTGTTATATAGTCCATCTAGCTACTGTGGTTGTTGCCTTTACATCGACAGGCAGATTAAATAAGCAAACAACAAAAGAAATAGATATAGCTCAAGGTCAAGACTGACCATATCTTTATGGGGAATACATAGGGCTTGCTTATTCAAACTAGATAGGAACCACAGCAGTCAAAAGCCAATCCTTTTTTTAGCTTTAGGTACAACAACCTATTAGTAACATGCCTCTTGATACACTCTCTGTGTTGACATTTCTCTTAGCCCAAGGCCGAAATTGACAATATATATATATATATTTATATATATATAGGAATATCAATAATATGTAATATTTATGGGGGTTGTGAGCAATGTTCCCTCTAAGGTGTTGTATGAAGTGAGCAAAAAATTTTGTCTCTGAGCGACATTTTGTTTGAGGCCAAAATTTGTGAGCGATCTAAGCGATGTCGTCCGTCGGAGTGAGCGATCGTACATGTAGTATGAGCAACGCTCTGAATTCGTGTGAGTGATCGCTCACGCGCTCAGCTTAGAGGGAACATTGGTTGTGAGCGCCATGCATAACAAGCAGGACTGACCTTAGGGGGAAGGAGTTTGGCTGAAGTGTTAAGGAATGGTAAAAAATAAACTGTTCTAAGGCTAATCAAGAAAATAACCCTTATGTAATACTGAGCATGCATAAAAGTTTCATTATATTTTTTATAAGTGACTTGAAAAAGAAATTGGAGCCTCTAGTCTTACACCTGAATGAATACAAAGTATCAAGAATTGGACATCATGCTAATTCATTGATAATGTCAGGTTTTAAAAAAAAAATGTTTTTTTCTATTAATGAAACATAAACTATATATTAACTCATGTCAGTAGTTGCATTAAACATATGAATCAAAAAAATCAATCTTCTTTAAAGAAAGTAATATAATTGATATCCAGAACTACTTTTTCCTTATAAAAGGGAGACATTTATATTGCATCAGTTCATGACAGTTCATCAGTTCTAACATTGTACTGAATTTCAATTCCCAGGAACAGACAGAGACATGAAAACAGAAGAAATGGAAGATTATGTATCTGCCACCTCATTGTTGATGATTGGAACTTCAAGTTACACAAAATTTGTCCAGTTCTCTGCATCACTGAACGATTGCAAACAGCTGGTTAAATATAGCCGCAAAAAGACAGCCAAATTGCCAGATTGTTTTCAGGACTTAAATGAGGATAAGGTCAGTTTACCACACTGGTTCTTAAATAGAGGGTTAGATATCACTGTTTGAGGGGGGGGGGACGACATATTTTATAAATAAGGGCTCATTCGGAGATCAGAAGTAACATCTCATCCATAATAAATAGGATGAATTTTGTTTAAAAATATAATGTGCTTATTTTTTTTATTAAAATGTTGCATTTGCTTGAAGTGGACATCAACTTCTGCTTTTTTTTAAACCAGTGGATCAAATAACGATTCCAATAGTTCTGGAAATAGATTTAAATTATTGCAGACCATAATAACTGACAGTTTTTTTTGGAAGAGATAATCTTTTTTAAGATACATAAAGTAAGAAAAGAGCGTAGCGATTTCCCCGGTTACGAGATTTCCTAAAGAACAATATTTATGTGTATGACGAAAAAAAATTATGACATTTTTTTAATGACTTTGAACTCCCATATTGGTGTGTGAGTGATGTCCCCTGTAAGGATGAGATGAAATCTCTTAGATCCTATAAACCACTAATGGGACCGTTTTTGCTGTGCCCTTCTTTCATCTCCACTTTAGTCGATAGTGCAATTACCATGTAGGCACCACGGGAAATATAGCTGAGGCTTTAACCATGACCTGAAATATCCATTAGTCCTCACCAGAAATCGAACCAAGGACCAACAGCCAAGTATTTTACAGCAAGACCATCCGTCCCATATTGGTAGAAGCAGTGTGTGATGTCCCTGTAAATCTCTTAGATCCTATGAACCACTAATGGGACGGTTTTTATGGTGCCCTTCTTTCATCCCCACATAGTTGATAGTGCAATGGCCATGGAGGCACCACGCGGGATATATCGAGGACTTGAGCCAAGACCTGAAAAATGTCCTTTGTCCTCACCGGAGATCGAACCACCAGTGACCCTCAGGTCGACACTCAAGCGCTTTATCGCACGACCATCCGTCCCTGTGGTAGAAACCGTAGAATATCAGAAATGTTTTGATTTTCTGGAATTTTTGTTTGTTTATATTTCCATAAAGTATGATTAAAAAATATATATATTTAAAAGCTTATTTTTCTCACAGATAAAAATGGTCAACTTGTATTGTCCCATGAGCGGCATCAACCAAGAGACGAGCAATTCATTCTTTAAATTGTATAATCAGCCCCTGATAGCTGGTGGATTTGTTAATGAGAAAATTCTGTCAGGTCTTTCTGGCATATTGCAGAGGTTAGTTCATAAAATATTACGGTCAATTCACCATTTTCTTCAGCTTGTAATTGTTTTAAATCTTATTTAGCATTTATAAGTTGTTGTTTTTTTGGATATATGGAAAATTTAAGCTGTGAAATAAAAAACTTAAATTTACTTATTCAAACATACCGGCATACAGAAACTATGTAGCCTCTCTAAGCATAAACAAACTGTAGTGCACAATTTTCAGAATTGTTATTAACTGGCAGTTTAAAATAGATTCCACACTTGCATATTAAAATATTTGCATCAATACATAATATTAAAATAATTGCATCAATACAACCACTTACTGCACTAAAAGCAATCAATGTATTTTTTTCTTTTTAAATTATAAGCTGTAATCTTCAACCTTTCATCTAATATTCGATGCATTTCTTCACCTCTTAAAATATATGTCTTTAGTGATGTTTTATTATAAATGTACATTAATTTTGCGAATTTGTATCGATGTTTCAAAGCAGCCATTTTAATTTCTTACTTGGCGTAAAACTATTGTACACTCCCACTAGTTCAAAATCTATGGACCTTGTGAATCCCTTATCTGTTTTTCCGCAATGATAATCTATATTAATTTTAGTTATTTTTTTTTAAATTGATGTTTCTAAGCTGTTGATTCGGTTTATTTTCCATTGATAAATACCGCACCTGCAGAAAAAACACTCAAGGAAAAAAATAAAATTTGTAGTGCTCTGCATTGGAAATTCAGACTTATGTTTCTATTGGAATGTTTTTACAGAGCAACAGGTGTGGAATTTGCAAGGTCTCTAGATACTGAAATTTTCAGACCCTTTGGGGTTTATTTTATGTCTAAAAAAACTATTGTCAGGTGTGTGCCGGTCTAGTGACATTTTTACATAAATACGTATATATTGATAAATTGTAATACAACTCGATGCTTAAATGCTATTTTTAGGACTACAAACACTGATCCATATAACCTAGATATAAAAACTGGAAATTCTATTTCAAATGATAAATGTTGGATTAGATATTAATTTCTAATCAGGATAGGGGTGCTTGTGCCCACAAAGTGAAGGTGGCTTGAGCCAAAAACTGTGGCTCGGGTTGGGATAGAGTTAAAGGCCATCATTTTGTGAAGGCCTATCTTTGTCTTTCAATGTTTTACCCTATTAAGCCCACCAGTTATATCAGAGCTCAGTGTGTAGCCTACAAATATTTATGTTTACAATATCTCCTTGCAGTTCAGAGGAAGGATGTGCAGTGTTGGGTCTGGTAATCTGCGGTGAAAGAGTTAACGTTGCATCAGCTCTCATCCCAAGTGACGTTCAAGACGAGAAGCAAGTAGACATCATAATCAAAAAGCTGACTGAGCTAAACTTTCCACTGGACAATAGTTTTGGCCTGATGTACGCATGCGTTGGCCGAGGTGTCCACGTCTATGGTGAGCAAAATGTGGAATCCAAAGTATTCAGAAAATATTTCCCCAGAACGCCACTCTTAGGATTTTTCGGCAATGGTGAAATTGGCTCCAGTTACCCACCGGGGAACAGTTGTGAAAAGCCGCCTAAATTGTTACATGCCTACACAACTATTATGTGCCTTGTTTGCTTTATATAAGCAGAGAAGATTGTTAAGACATTTGTTATCACTTTCATTGTAAATGTACTGTAATTTAAATCGTTTAGCAAGTGAAGAAACAATAAATATGCATTTTCAGCTATATCTGAACAACTTATCCATTTTTTTTTAAAACGATACTAAATTTACAGCTTAAGGTTTGTATTTGCGGTTGTAATAGCCGTGTAATTTATTATGGGTTCCTGTCTAATATGAATTGCTTGTAGTTGGTCCTATTACATGTTTTGAAAAATAAAGTTCTATTTTTATAGATTAATGTTTTAATGTGCTCTTGTCATAGTAACTCTTTTCTGAAGTCAACTTGTAATATTGTAACATTGGTCAGTCAACTTGTAATATTATATCATTGGTCAGTTATCAGACAAGAATAATTGACTTTTTTGCAAGTATTCCCATGCGGAGACATGAAATAATAAATTAATGACCATCATTCACATAGGCCTATTATGAATATTAACATGAAGCTTTGTATCATCCAAGATATACATTTACATTTTGACCTCACATGAATGGCTACATTGATATATTTAGGCCAAGTTCTGTCCTCATAATTAGCTTGTTGCATTTGTATTTTTTTACTCATGACTAAATCTAGCCCAGTTTAGATTGCCTTGCTGGCAATGTGGTTGTAAGACTGACCAGCATGGTCCAGGGCATCAATATTTGATAAAGAAATTCCATCTCATCAATATGACAATTATCCCCATGCAGAGATGAAATAATACAGAAATGAACATGAGTCGTCAAAACACATTTTTAAAATTTAATTATAACTACTATTGTTTTTTTTTTATTCTTTCAAGCATTACATTTCCGTCTGGTATTGCATATACATGTATTTATAACATTTTACTGAAGTACTACCTCTCTGTGCAATGGTCAAGGTATGATGCCAGAATTGATCAGCTTTAGTAAACCCCACAGTGTTTCTCTGTCAAGTTTTTTCTCATTTCTTTTATTTTCATGAAAATAATACTGCATACATTTCTCAAATACTTATATTGCCAAATTGATGAAAGAGATTTAAAAATATCAATGTTTGTAGTCTTAAAAGTAAAGTTCCCTTAGCCCTAATGGGGCTTCGAGGCAGATGAAGTGTAGAATTCATGTTTCTATAACCTCAGCATATAAAGGGATTGTGTGGTTAGCACAACGCCCAGCCGCCTTTACTTCCCCAACTTAAGTCAGGTACCCATTTAAAGCTGGGTGGACTTATGGGACGACTTTGCACCAAATTTCACCTGGAAAAATTCCATGGGCTTCACCGAGGATCGAACCCAGGACTCTCAGGTCGACAGTCGAGTATCTACACCACTCGGCCATCCGTCCCACTTTGTAGTCTTCAGGAAGGCTTATTTGTGGAGCAATTGTTCATTTTTTTCTGATGTTAGCACATTTTATTTCCTCAACTGTTTGTGCATTAGATATTGTGAATTTGTAATACAGGGAAGCGCCATACATATATCCACAGTTGAACTGTAGTCAACTTTTGATATAGACATATTTAGTTTTTTTCATATCTGAAATTTGATAATTTTGTAATGCTGTGTCTTTATAAAAAAAATTTTTTGGGTTAACATTTTATCTTGCTCATAAAAAGTCACCAGTGTTCTGTAATGGATTGTTAAGTTACCGTAGCCATCAAGGCAGATGAAGTGTGGAATTCATGTTTTCGTAACCACAGCATATTAAGGGATTGTGTAACTAGCACAAATCCCAGCCACCATTACCTGGAAGACAATTCCGTATAATGTTAGCTGTTATAAGATCGAACCTCAGTTTATTTTATTTTTACTTACCTTATCAAAATGATGTAATCAAATATTTATACTATTTTTACCAACAGATTACTAATTAAAATGAAATCAAGAATCATTCTAATGCTTGGCTTTTTTGTTGAAATATTTGATAATGAAGCCCTGAAACAGCAATCTTTAGAAATCGATAAATATATTTTTAAGATATTTCGAACGTGTATTCTCAGGACCACCAACAGAAAGTCTCATGGCCTACTGCATTTAAAAAACCTTACTTTCTTATGGCGGTGAGGGTCATGGATGCAGCACAAAGATCATAATTTTTTTTTCAATACACTGAAAATGCAATTCAGCGTTGGTTACCATCTGAGCTTTAAGCTAAATTAAATGTAGGCATATGTCTTGTTTAAAAATTAAATGTCATGTTAAAGAGGGCATGCTTATGAAGACCTGGATAATGGGCTTAGCATTGGCATGTGAATACTACAAACAACACTACTTTTAATTATAACAAGACTTTCATTGGAATGAATTGATGATGTGAGTCTTAACCGTATATGGTGGGATAGTTGCAGGGCCAGTGCAATTTTACTTATAGTGAGGACAAAATATTTTGAACAAATTTACACCAGATACAGTCATGTATTTTCTAAAAAATTTATTTGCGTCCTTTTTTTCGGTACAATAATTGCAATGTGATATATGTCATCTGTAGAAATGTATACAAATATATTTGTGTGTTTACATACATAAAATGCATATGTACATTATAAATTTATATAAAGCATATTGTCACTGCTTTCCAAGGAATGATCATGATTGGTCGCAGCATAAATAAATGTCAGAAATTTTTTGAATAGGAAGTAAATAGAAGACAGAAAAATGTAATAATAATTGACATTTTCAAAAAAAACCTGATCTACATTGCAATAAATATTTTCAATTAACAAATACAATCAAATGACACCAATCACAGCAGAAGAAAACATTTTATGGGTTCACATATATTAATTAACAGATACAGTCAACTGACACCAATCACAGCAGAAGAAAACATTTTATGGGTTCACAGATATTAATTGACAGATGCAATCAAATGACACCAATCACAGCAGAAGAAAGCATTTTATGGGCCCACAGATATTAATTAACAGATACAATCAAATGACACCAATCACAGCAGAAGAAAACATTTTATGGGCCCACAGACATATTTTACTTCTACGTCTCTTGATATTAAAAACATATCTTGGTACATGTACATTCTCCAGTGTTAAGACGTATTTTTTTATTTACAAACAGAATGATACTGGGATAGAGCAATTAATTGAAGCACATATTAACACGCAGTGAAGCCAAAAGTGTTAAAATAATTTTTAAGATTTGCTTTCAATAGAATAGTATGTATGTGAAAAAAAATTGAATATTTACAATGAAATTAGAAAACATTTACTTAAACAAGTGCAGGAGTTTTGTTCCTTTGATTATGGGTGTTAAAAGAAAAATTATTTAACTTTTCTGTTGCTAAGGTGCTAAACTGAATTTAGCATTCTCAAATACTGATTTTTACTGCAGATCACATTTTTCCTTAAAATGGATTGGTAAGTGGTTTTGAAAAAGTTAAGGGTGAAAATTATAGACTATTAAATATTTCCTTCACAATAATCCAATTTCTAACAGAGTTTGATGAAAATGAATGATTTATAACAACTGGGGAATTAAGGTATATACAATTTAATATTTTGTAGCCTTATGTCTGAAAAAATCAAATGAAACAGGATAAAAACAGCCTACTACAGCATGAGAACTACATTATTCAAAAACAAAGGAACAACAACTAGAAAAATGACTAATGAACTTGGACGAATGAAACCAGAGCTGTCTGGATTGACGCATGTATACTTATGGAGATTCTCAATCTGTGAGATGAAGGTCTCCCCCAACCAATCCTTGTAATTCTGCTGGTTTTCAGGTATTTTCATAAGACGCACAGCTGCATCAGAAAAAATGAGATCGTTGTACCATAAACCTGAATCAAACATATTGAAATCTTCATCACTGCAAGTGAAAAAAAAAAAGTACAAAATTAAAATGTATCCCTACAATCAAATGAGCTTTTTAAAAAAATATAAGCATTGTATTGGGAGAAACAATGCCCATTATGATTAGTGTAGCAGTTGACAACCTGAGGCGTGCAGACCCTTAGGGGTCAGTGAGAAAAGTTAGGGGTCCACAGAGAGAGTTGTACATTTTGGGTAGTTTCTTTCAAAATATATAAAAAAAAATGTTAAATGTAATCAATTAAAATTTGAAACAACTTTAACTTGCATCTACCACTCACTTCACAAACTTTACTTGAGATGGGAACTAAAGTGAATCACAGCAAGCCTGAGGTTAATTCTCATTATTATGAAATAAACACCCTTTGATTAGAAAGATTATGCGATGTAACACATGCATGTGTTTGTATTGCGAGATGGCTGGCATTTTATGGATTGAACAGATGAACTGTATTTGTTTTGTTCATTATGCACATGGTATGCTTTGAATATTCTACATTCTGGTATTAAGTACAAATCATCATCATTGCCCGTCACTCCTATCGGAGTATGGGCCACACTAAAGATCTCCAGCGACTTCTGTCCTGAGCCATTCTCTCCATCTGCTTCCAGCTGAGCCCCATCCTGGTGATGTCCACTTCAAATTCTCACCTCCAGGTGTTTCTTGGCCAGCCTCTCTTTCTTTTTCCTTGAGGATCCCAACTCAATGCTTGCCTAGTGATGTTACTTGCCGGCTTTTGAAATGTGTGGCCTATCCACCCACACCTCCTTTTCCTGATCTCCTCTTCTATTGAAGCTTGGCCGGTTTGTTCTAAAAGGCTGGCATTGGTGATGGTGTCAGGCCATCGTATTTGAAGAACTTTCCTAAGGCAGCTGTTGATAAAGGTCTGGACTCTCCTAGTGGTGGTCTTTGTAATCCTCCAGGTCTCAGCGCCAAGGACGGTCCCAAGCCCGGCTGAAAAAGGAGGAGGGTTGGGCGTGCGGCTAGCAACCCCACCCTGTTAAAAAACCCTTTGCTACAGAAACACTAAATTAAGTACACACACGTCCAAAAATATATCAAATATTTGATTACATTAATATAATGAAAAATGCAAAAGTTTTATGTTGAATAAGAAATGTACATGAAGTGGTAGGAAGGTCAGTGGACTTAAAACTTTGAATTTGGAGATCAAAAAGGTTGCCAGCCGCTGGATTGGTGTTTTTTTATAAAAATTAACAAGTATTAACTGATTCAGACTGCCAAGTGCTACATAAATTCCAACATTTAGCCAAACAGAATGAAAAATAAATGTAAGATGTGTTATCTCACAACTTTAATGTTATCTTTTGAGCTTTATTCCAAAGTAATTTACTTTTCTTTCAATAGTTAAGCATTGAATTCAGTACAACAGTAATTGGTTATAGTTATAGCTTAAAAGCAAAGCAAAAAATATGAACTAATTTTCTAGTGATGCAGTATATGTCATTATTTAAATCCAGTTATAAGAACAGCTACTACTACATGCTTGAATAGATTGTTTTTATAACGGTGAATGCATTGATTTTTTTTTTCAAGCATGCACAAATAAAATACAACATTCAAATTTCAAGAAGAAGCAAATGGCATGATGAAAGTTTTTTTTAAATGCATAATCAACACGGAAAATCTCAACAATTTTGAAAGTAAATTGAAGTTTTTTTCTTAATGATATGTTTTAATACCACATCTGGATAAAATTGAAATCTATATTTCATACATTTATTATAATTTTGAATTAATATATAAGAGTTGCTGTTCGATTAAACAAATGGATCGAAATTAAGGCATTATTAAAAATTTTATTGGAAATTAACGCACATTTTATCGACTAAATATAATCCAATTGTTTGTATTCAAACTATTATGTCATAATATCATGCCTTAACATTGGCATAAATAGGTCAGTTTATTTTACGAAAGAGGTATAAATAATTGTAACATATTTATTAAGCATTAGCATATATGTCTATTGAATTAGTTATTGAGACCTGTTTATAGACAGGTATCAATCCCAACAAGTGATGCGAACTGTTTTTTTTAATCAACAACAATGCCAAACATATGTTTTCTTGTACCGTAGTTTCCGAACTAATGGCTTATGTCAACCCCTCTTCCCTCCTTGCCTGTCATATTTTGCTTCACTTCGCCCACGCGTAAGTAGCCTCCACTACCGTATGTACTCCCTCCACTTCCCATCCCAAAAAAAAATACACACGTCATTTATATATCTCAAGTGTAACTTTCATAAAATAATAGTATAGCCAGAAAGTAGTCGCTCACTCATTATTAACGCGATTTTTTTCATTTCCTCCCTTTCCCCACCAAGTAACATTTTGGACACACTCTCTCCCCACACAAAGATGACATTACTTATGGCTTACCCAACCAACCCTGTCCCAAAACAAGTTGACACCAGTTCCATTGTTTCAAGCCAGATGTTCCCTTAATTGTTTTCAGGGTCATAAATCAAAATTAAGAAATGACAATCCTATTGTTTCAAGGTCATATAGCTGCTATGAATTTATGTAAACGTGACAGTTTCTGTGTTCGGGTATTTTTTCTTGCTTTTTTTAAACTTGTCTGATCTATTTCTGTTTATAGACTTGGCTTATTTAATAATTTTTTTATTTTTCCGCAACTATGAAATAACAGTATTTGGTAAAATTTAAAGCATGCGATAAAAGATGTAATCGCATAATTTTTTTAAGCCTTAATTACGCGTTAATTGCACTTGATCAACAGCCCTACATCAGCCGAGTCTAGACCTTGATTGACAGGTGCCATGTATATGAAACTATTAGTGCAGCTGTTGCAGACGTGATCAGCAAGACGCTGTATTTTGAGATGCGATAAAAAAATTGGGCGCAAAAAAAATGATACAAGATTTCTAGCATCTCATTATTTTGAGCTAATTATAACAGTTCACCAAACACTTGTCATTCTTTTACCTCCACCAGTACACTACAGTACCTCCACCAATACACTACATGTAAACTAGTGAATGAAACTTTTCAATTTTTGTATCGACCGGGAAGGGAGCAGGAGGTTCACTTGTCGAAGGGCTATATAACAAAAACATCTTCATTTTATATTACAAGTGGGTCTTTTGTCAATATGCCTGGGGGTGAGGGTGTGTGCAAATTGCGACAGGGTGGGGGGTGGTAGATCTACTTAATAAGTGAACGGACCTTAACTTCAAATTTTTGAGTGAAATTTCTGTTATTTATCGATTTGTGAACTTTCAGCATTTTGGTAAAATTGATGTTTTTAGGTGTTGCGTTAAAAATTTTAATCGCAATTTTTTTTTGACACGTTAATCGCAAATTAACGCAGTTTAATCAGCAGCCCTAATATATATATATATATATTTATATATGAAGAAGATCCCTCTTATATATATATATATATATATATATATATATATATATATATATATATATATTTATATATAAAGAAGATCCACTAAAAGTATTAAAGAATGAGGTACTTACATCACTGAAGAAAAAAACTGTTGACCATAATTTAACAAATTCCATATAATGTCTTTCTGCTCTTGAGTTTTAGCACCTGTAGACAATTATAGATTTGACTATGCGTGTATAAAGCTAAAAAATCCTATCACTACCCACATTTTAATAAACAATTTCTTCCAACCTGAAGTGACAATGGCGTTTGCTGGAACTTCTCCAAGATAACATTCTTTCCAGCGATCAACATTCAGGCGGCGCCCATCCTTACACAAAAGTTCATAATCATCAGATCTACGGTTTCTAGCCCAGGCAGCATGGTTGCGGCCATCAGTGTTGTCTCGAACTGTCAGGTGACGAACAAATGCAACATCCCCACCTTCTGAAAGTAAAAAAAAAAAGTTATTCTCAGTATGACGAGTAATAGAATAAATGATGCGTAAACAGTTAAATGTTTTTCGTCTGATGTGAATTAAAACAAATACATGGTACATACTCTCAACCAGACATCTGAAAGCCCCAGTGGATCCATAATAAAACTCTTCACTGTTCCGCAAGCACTTGCTGTAGCCGTTGGCTTTGCACCCTTCACAAAGGCTGACTGGACGAACACTTGGATTATACTCCGTGTCCAGAGACCCAGAGATACAGCTTCTGGTAAACAGCTCACCTTAACAAAAATAGAGCCAATTCTTATACCTTGTTTCTCCTATCATAAAGTATGTTTCAAAAGTATTATTTTAAAACTTACATAACAAGACTTTTGAAAGGAATTTATTCAAACGCCATTTTTTCAGAGTTATAAATTTCAATAAATTGCATCTATTACATTGGGTTTAAGTTATATGCACTGTGTATCTCACCAATGTTTCTAAAAATAGTGCAGTCTTTAGGCAAAAACTGTTCAGTCTCGATAAAGATATTAAGGGGGATAACCCAGCCATCACCTCGTCCAGCGCCTGGCTGACATGATTTTTTACCTGAGGAAAAAAATATATATTTACATACAAAAAAAATATCGTCATTACACCAAATACTAATTTAATTGATTACTGATTTTATTCCTATTCCAAATTCAGGGTCCAAGTGAGTTTCTTTCACAGATTTATTATTTAGAACTATTAACTACATCGCAAGTTCCCAACCAACTCCTTGTGCTTAGCTGATTTCTACAGTAAATATACTTGCATACTAGTTTTTAAGGTAATATTTAAAATGCTTTGAATCGCAGAATTTCTAAGTTCTTATTCATAAAAAAAAAATAATATTACAGGAAGAAAATATTAATCAAGGAAAAAAAAAAGTTACAAAAATCAAATGAGATGCTTCAAATGAAGTTTCTAACAAAGACAAAGTTTGAATGAAGAAACACAAATATGCTGAAGTTCAAAGTCCAAAGTATGGGTTTAATTGTGGAGAAAATTTTTTTTTTATTTTCTTCTGATTCCAACTTATCTTAGGTAATGACCTTTTGTATTAGGAGATATGATGACTGTATTTAAAATTAAATTGTACTTATAATTATCACCATATTTTTTTTTCTGCCAGAAGTCTAATTTTAAAACATGAAAAAAGATAAGAAAAACAAATAATGGTTTACCTTTCATATTAAATAATGTATAGCTATCAGTTTTCCTAGCAGCAGCTACAACTTTAAACTTCATTGTCATGTCACCGTAATCTTCTGCTGCAACAGGAATCAGGCCATACCGACTGTGCCAATAGTAAAAAAATAATTTAGATTGGAAATATAACTGTTGAATTACAAATGAAATTTGATTTTTCAAATAGATCTATTTTGAGAGTACATTAAAAAGCTAGTAAACGCACTAGGATTAAGGTGATTCCTTATAGAGCTTGAAGGATATGTATGCATGCAGTAAATAACACACAATATATGACAAGAAGAATTGCTACTTACCGCCCAGCTATATAGACATCTCCAGCATCTAAATTGATAAGATCTGCATCCCCCCTCCAGATCATCTCCATGCACATTGTGGTGTTACCCCCATATAGGCAGTCCATCTCTGGCTGAAGCTCTTTAGCTTTGAAGGCCATAATCATGTCCTCACACTTGAGCTTCTCCGCTATGGTGAGCACGCACCAACGAATCGTCTCTGAGGGACACTGGTTCATCTCTGTCAACATATCCAGAAAATCATCCCCTGTTTGGAAAATGTAATGAAGTAAAACTCAGTATAAAAAATTCCTATGAATAATTAGCCGACAAATCACTGGTCGAAAGTAGTATTTCTTGAATTACATTGCCCAGAAAAAAAACTTAATACAAGCAACTCTACCTACTTACCAGCCCAAGTGTAGTAAGTGTCTGAGCCAATGTCAAGTAAACTCTGCGTGGTATCTGAAAACATGAGATTTTTCCTGATGAACACTCTCTTGAAGATTTCTACTGGGTAAGCACTCTCAGACGAGAATATTTTGAAAGCGTTGCTCAGTTTGCCTCCTACGCCAAATAGTTCCAGCAAGGTGTTTAGAAAGTCTTTGTAGCCATTGACTACATCAGCTTCTCGAACAGCAGACGTCACTATGACATTAGAGGACACCTGTCCCCAATTGCAAGTTGCATAGTCTGTCACAGGCGCGGTTTTGCCATCTGGACAAAGTAACATGTAATCCTGTGAATAACAGAAGAATTACTGCATACATAATAATTTAAGTAATAATTTAAGAGCAGTCAATGAATTCTCTTTTTGCCAATTTCTCTGATCTCTTTTTTGACTGTTTACATTATTAAATATAAATAAAAGCTAATTTATTTTTATAATTTTTTTTGCACATTTTATTTCAATATCTAATTAAACTGACTTTTTTTTTAGTTAATCTAACGGCTGTGTTGTCCTTATTATCTTAAAAGTTAAATAATATTGATGATATAAATATAATTTTATCTTGCCTCTGGAGCCATACTTATTTCCGATATCATAGAATTGTTGGAAAGGCTTTGCACTATCTCAAAGATGTCGTGTCGGACAAAAGCCAGCTGCCCCTTACTTTCCGCAACACACCTGAATGCACCATCATAGCCAGCATACAAATCACTGGTTGTACAGAACTCTTCATTCTGACCAGCACAGAGCTCACAGACTGAAGTTGGATTGTTGCCTGAGAACATGAGAGGGTCATAGCTTTCAATAAATTATACTACAGAAACCAGTAAAATTGTTTTCTATTTTTTTAAGTTGGGTAATGTAAATATTCTAACAAAATTGTACACAAATAATGAATTGTACTTTCAAAATACACGTTCGCATGCAGCTAACAAAAGCCCAAACCCCAGAAATCAATAAGTTAATTAGCAATAACAATATTGATGAAAATAATTTGAATTTAATAATAATTTTAACAACACTTTTAAAAATAAATAATTTTCTATCCAATTCTCAAAAACAAGTCTTTTTGTTTTAGGAAACAGAATTGTTAAACATATCAGAATTGGAAGTTTACAAAAGCGTAGGATATGAGTAAGTCAGTAAAAATTATGGTAAAGTTAAGTGACTTGTTAGCATAAGTCCAGCAAAAGCCAGCTTACCATAGGGATTGTAAAATGATGTCAATGAACCTGGCAGACACATATGACCAAAAGTTCCGGCCACCGCCTTGACAATGGCATTACATTCCATACTTTGTATAAAATTATCCTTAAATAGCCTGCCTATTGGGAAGATCCAACCAGCTGCCATTCCAATGCCTTTAGAAAGAAAATAAAACTCAGACAGAAATCTTTGTTTAAAAATAAAATTCTACAACTTTACCACAAACAAAAATAATACAGAAGAAAACAGCAAGGAATGAATAATTAAAAGAGATGGGAAATAATCTATGGTCGACTCCCAAAATCCAAAAGCACTAAAACTTAAACAGCTTGGAGCCTAAGAGAAATGGAGATTAATTTTTGTCTAAATTAGTGTTGTTTTAGTCCCAGGTCATATTTTAGTTTCAGTTTTTATTTTGTTTTTACTGTAATAATTTTAGTTTTCGTCTAGTTTTAGTCTTGCTTCTAATTTTAGTTTTAGTTCTCGTTGACGAAAAGTCAACATTTTCGTTAACGAAGGTTTTAGTTTTAGTTTTCGTGAACGAAAGCAACACTATATTTTAGTTTCAGTTTTTATTTCGTTTTTTCTGTAATAATTTTAGTTTTCATATAGTTTTAGTCTTGCTGCTAATTTAACCCACGAAGTGTGTTCGGCCGATTTAATCGGCCGACGGGCTGTTTCTGTGGTGTGCCGGCCGATATAATCGGCCGATTAAAATACATTTAGAGAAAAGAAATCCAGTCCAATATTTATCTGTACCGTAGCCACTTCCTTTTATTATCAAATAAACTTCCGTTTTTCGCCATTTTCTTGTACTTTTACTTTATGTAAACGAGTTATTAGGTTGAATTTTGTCAACTATTTTTCATGGTTGATTTTTTTCGAAAAAAATGGTGGATGCTATTGCTGGGACTTCAGGTTTACGACTTATTTCTTGTATTAAATCTTTTTGAAACCTTTCAATGAAACGAAAGAAGTGATTCTCATGATGACTGTTACGCTTGCATTTATTGTGTGACACGAAAAAAAGACGTACTGGTCGGAAACGATCAAGACACTGGGGTACCCAACTTGCAAGGTTGGCTACCATGATAAATGTGAACCTAAACTCAAGAATTTCACAAACCAAGGCCTCCAGAAACGTAGATGTGTCAAGGAATAAATTTATTCATATGTTTTTCTCATTCAGAAAAATTGAATAAATTGATTTTACATATCTTTAAATTTTTTTGTCCTTTTTATCTTAGTTTTTTTGTTTCTGTCATGTCAGTACGTTTTGCACATTTTTAAGCACTTAAACCAAAACAAAAAGGTTTCTAAAGTCATTCATATATCACACCCATACAAATCATACATATTCTAAAAGGTAAATGAATGGGCTATAATATTATATCAGAATTATAAAGGTAGACCTTAAAAAGAGGGAGGTTGAGGCACCTTGAAAGATACACTTTAGTT
Source organism: Bulinus truncatus (assembly GCA_021962125.1). Classification (NCBI taxonomy): domain Eukaryota; kingdom Metazoa; phylum Mollusca; class Gastropoda; family Planorbidae; genus Bulinus; species Bulinus truncatus. The sequence continues at coordinate 1,696,704 of JAGDYQ010000084.1, forward strand.
GTTTTTTTTCTCATGACCTCTGAAAACCAAGCTCAATGTCACATAAATAAACATAAAAAAAGTTTTAAAATATTTAAAATTATCCCCCCATTCAATCATCTTTCAGAATATATATACTTTACTGGGCCTAGGAGTAATACTTATTTGCCAATATTGATTTTTCTAAAGGTACCCAAAACACTAAAAAATTCCCGCACACCACAGAAAGTTTCTTAACACACTTCGTGGGTTAAGTTTTAGTTTTAGTTCTCGTTGACGAAAAGTCAACATTTTCGTCAACGAAGGTTTTAGTTTTCGTCAACGAAAACAACACTAGTCTAAATCTGAGTATTGTTTTGTAATTCTAATACCCAGCACAAAATTTATTTCTGAGTACTTTTTCCTAGTGCTTGCGTCACCTAAAAGCTTTGCGCTTGTCACAATCTGTAATAAAAGCATCTTCGTAAATGCTCTTCTTCTTGTTTGCATTTTTTTTTTTTAAATACATGTATGCAACATTTTAATGTCAAGTCCCCAGTTATTCCCCCTTGTTGGATAGGAATTATTTCCCTTGGTTGGATGTATGCAGTGTGTTAGGAATGATGGCCTTATGACCGTGACCAGAGACTTCTGGGGAAGAACCCTATTATGGTGTGCAAGTAAAACAGACCATGGAAATGATAGTCAGATGGAGAAAAAAACCAATGAGGTGGTTAGACACACCTAATGTCATCTGTCATAATGGGCCCATTGGATTCTGATGTTTTTTTTTGTAAAAATCTGATGTTACTTCAAATATTGAAAGGTGAAAGTGAATAGATTAGTGTATATTGTTGCCTATGAAAATTTCTGTTGGAGCACTGCATCTTGTATATTTATTTCATGTCATGTATTTTTTTTTTTTTCATTCCTACTAGTTAGTTATTGCCCCAAAACAAAGAATGAAAGAATATTGAAATACAACACTAATATTTTAATAGTTCATTGGAATCAAGTGTGTTTGCTGTAAAAATCATTTTAATAAATAAATTTGTGAGACTCAGATATAGATTAATCCCATTAGGCATAAATTAAATAGGTTTAATTATTTGATTTCTAAGAATCGATTGATTTGAGATTTGGAGGTATGAATGTATATTTAAAAAAAAGTAACACTACTTACTTGAGAAGCAGACAGAATTTTGATTTAGAGTTTCTAGAGTTATTTTAGTATTGACCTTTGTAATAGCAACTGAGTACAATGAAGGTTGGTCAGTTGTTGTTTCTGCTAAGAGAGCCAAATAAAAAGATAATATCAGTAGGTCTACCTACGTCCGCTGCTTAAAAAAATTAAACAATTTGGCAATTTAATACTAAATTTTCTGAGCAGAGTGCATTTACTGATTTACTGGATTTGAATAAAGAAACTTATTTTTAAACTATATGCTTTTGTCTAATTCTGCAATCACAATCAAGAAGTTCATTAATAATAGTTAACTTTTTTCATTTGTAAAGTCACTAATGGCTTTCCATTATGACTTAAAAATAATAATAATAGAATGTTAACTACAAGATTAGTGGGACGGATGGCCGAGTGGTGTAGATACTCGACTGTCGATCTGAGAGTTCAATCCTCTGTGAGACTCATGGAATTTTTCCAGGTTTAATTTGGATCTCATAGTCGTGCCACAAGTCCACCCAGCTTTAAATGGGTACCTGACTTTAGTTGGGGAAGTAAAGGCGGCTGGGTGTTGTGCTAACCACACTATCCCTTCATATGCCGAGGTTATAGAAACAGATGAATTCTACACTTCATCTGCCCCGATGGCCCGCCAGGGCTAAGGGAACTTTCTTTCTAACTACAAGATTATATTATTAATATTGGTTAGCAACTATAAATTAGTCAGAAGTTTTAATTCTTACATTATTTACTTACAGCGCCATTAAAAGGTGACAATTTTTCAGGGAGTAGAGTTTTGATAAGTTAGAATAAAATTTATAACAAATGTTCACTGTTTTTATTTAAAATGTAAATAAACAAATTACTGAATAATGATTATGAAGAAATGAAAAAATAAAAAGCCGACAAAATTGATTTTTTATAGAAGCATGTATTGTACAAGTCTATATAAATATAAATGGACATCTAAAATTATTTCAGCAATACCCGAGAATAAATAAGACTGACATTTTTTAAAGATTTACAAATTGAATTAGAATGCATGAACACATAATTTAATTTATATCAGTTGTAGATAAGTAGTTTTATAATTATTCAAAAATATGTAAATTATTCTGAACCCCCATTAAATTTAGATATAAGTTTATAATAAACATATCACAGGTAATTCATACAAACGCAGACTATACAAACCAAGAATACCTAAATATTTCAGAACATATGTATGCAGTGGTTGTAAAATAAGCTAATTTTCAGGGCCAGATTAATGTTACTGTGGACCTAGGACGTTACCAAAATAGTCCCAATTTTAAGAAATAAAATGACAAAACTTATCAACTGTGAAAAGTTCCACATTAAACATAGTAGTAATATGCCTGTCTCCAGATGATGCAAAGAGTTTATCCAAAATTTCTTACCATTTTCTAATATGAAATCTTATAACCTAACCTGATAGGCTGATAAATCAGGCAGATTTTTTCTTACATGGCCTAAGGCTGTTGTCTTATTAGCCTTAAGCTGTATGGTTGATGCAGCACTATTCATCCAGAGATGTATGTTTTCACTTTCACTTTATGTTGTCCTCATCTGGAATATATTTTACTGTCCAAGTCTCCATTGTTTTTCTTTCCAGGTCCTAGTGCCATATTTATCCTGATGATGAGGGAATGAAAAAAAAAAGATTAACGTAGTGGGGTGAAGTGAAATAATAAAGTAAATGAAATGGATGCTATGAAAAAAATTGGCGTACTCCTATGAAAAGAGATATAAACGATGTAAATGTGTCACTAAATAATTACATGCGTGTTAATGTTTGGTAAACATATAGTAATGCACTAGTCTATATTTCTCATTCAATATAATAAGGCCAAGTTATATCACTAACTACAAAGAAATAATGTTACGCCAATTTGATATTTCCAAAGCGATAAATTTAATGAGTTAAATTATTAAAGAAACTTATCTATGTTAAGTTAAACTACCGTTAAACTTACCAAGTTTGCAAAATCAGTGAAGTAGGTCTACTGTACTGAATAAGTTAGCAGAGTATGTGAAGTAGCATTCTGAATTCTGGGATGAAAAAGTTTCCAGCAAAAGCGGAAACTTGACTGGCAAAGACCAATCAAAACGCCCGAAATAATCAAGTTGCCAGATCTTTTTAACAAAAACTATTGAAACTTTTCATTATCAATAAAAGGAATTCCCAACACCAAACGTTTACCAACGATGCTCAAATACGATTCACCAGTCACCACTATACACGAGCATACAAAATAAATCATATGTTATAAAGATAAAAGTATTTCATTGACAACACTAAATAATTTCTAATTTTTTTTTAAAGAATGATTTAATTAATTTGTTTGTTTTTTTTAATTTTTATCAGACAGACATCCTAGATTTCAGGAACCGTACGTTTATCCACAGTGTCATATTTTTCAGCCATAATAGGCATCAAGTTGTGTTTCCGACCAGCAAAGTATGCCAGGCCAGAGTCCAAGTTGACCAGGTCAGCCTGATCGTCATCAATCATTTCCATGCAGGCGAATCTGCGATATGTTGAACGAGAAATGAGCACATACAAAAAATATTTGTTGGTCCTCACATTTTAAGAATGACAAACAAGGGGTTATTGCCGATAGACCAATTGGGCGAAAGGGACTCTGAATTGGAGCCAGGGCTGGCCTTACGAATTGCGGGGCCCAATTTAACGGATTCCCTTCTTCTAATTTTATTTACAATAATAACTATTACTAAAAATGTAAATTGTAGGCGCCCTGCCAGACGCGGGGCCCCATTTGGAGCAATCGGCCTAAGGCCGGCCCTGACTGGGACTGTTCGTTCGCTTAGCTCAACGAAAAATCAAAATATTTAATCTGCTCTTATTGGCTACTCAAGAGGTGTTGATAAATGTTTTTAAAAAAAGGCATTAAGGGCGTGCTTCACAATCTGGCAAGTCTTCATTGCTAATAGTCCAGCAGGCCACAAGGAAATGCAATATGAGACTTTTTTCAAAGGGGTAATATGGGCCTTCAAATTTCTGACAGCGTTGCCATTGACAACGATTTTCTCTCTTATTACCTACCAACATGTTTAGTCTCCTCTCTACCATGTATCAAGAATATAGGCCAGTTAAAAATAATGTAAACATGCACTTATAACTAAAAGTTCGTGCTTTAAAAAAAAACCTAGCCTATCTTATGAATTATATAACTGGCCCCCAGAATCAGTTCGGCTCAACTTCACCCATGCCCTGAATTTGAGACATTTTTTTTTTTCATCTAACCAAAATGATTGAGGGAAAGGGTTCAGCTAGTGTGTGAAGTCCCTGTAAGGATGAGATGAAATCTCTTAGATCCTATAAACCACTAATGGGACGGTTTTTATGGTGCCCTTCTTTCATCCCCACCATAGCCGATAGTGCAATGGCCATAGAGACACCACGGGAGATATATCGGGAGAACGCTTCAATTACCCCCCACCCAGGGGCGCCGAGAGCCAACAAGGGCCCCAGGGCAGGACATCATTGCGGGCCCCTTAATAAACAATGAGTCGTGAAAAAATTGGCATGGTCGTGGCGGCCGGGCCCCCTTACAGATGCGGGCCCCACCCCACCTGACCCCCCTCTCGGCGTGCCTGCCCCACCCCCTTAATTTTTTTATTCCCAAGGATCTAGTCCCCTGTATTGACCACATACTCGTATATGCCCCATTATAGAATACGCAGTACCCCACAAGCCGTACCTGGAATGACGCTTCTGTCATACGGCTTAAAGAGGCCCACAATGCTCACCGCGTCCGAAATCTTAATTTTATTATGATTTCAATGTCAAATATTCAAGTCAGTTACTATACGAAGGTCGCAATTGAAGTCATATTTATTGCATGAAATATTTTTTTGAAAAAAGTAAAACTATTTTTATTGTATGTTTCATATTGTAAAGAAAAAAATTGTGACTTACAAATCTGGGGCATCGACGCACTGAAAGTCTGCCGGTATCACTGATTCTAGCGACTTGTTGGCCGTAACGGCCTTCTGGAGTTCAGAGGCCAGCTGGTTGCACTTGGCCTCTTCATCTTTGCTGGTGACGCACCACCTTGTGGCTTTGATAAGCAGGCACACAAAGTTAAATATGGTCAACTAAAAGTCACTTAAATTTTACGATGATTTTGTATATTGAAAGAAAAGAGAAATTCAACTACTATTAGCAATGAATATCAGAGGAGACACATAATCAAATAATATAATATTGTAAAACTTAAGAAATTAAAAAAAAAACTGCACAGTTTGGCACTATTTTTCGGGCAATATTGTGGTAAGTCAGCATAAGTAGCTTGGATAGTTATCGATAAAAAAAACAGCATATGGCGTTGAAATAATACTGAAATGTCTTAATGTTGATAACAGTGTGGGTTGTAAAATATGAATGTGCTGTATAAAGATTATATCAAATTTGAAGAGCCACATTAAAAAAAAAGTTATTAGGAGCCCCCATATTTACAAGTGACGGACATAACATCGTTGTTTGTCTAGAACCCTCCACCCCACCCCTCAGTGGCGTAGAGAGTTTAACTCGCGCCCGGGGCTTAATACCTGTTTAGCCCCCCCCCCAAATTCAAAAACCATATGTAAAATATACCATTTGGCCCCCTTCGTGAGTAGCGCCCGTGGCATGATGACCCCCCACCTGCCCCCCCACTACGCCACTGCCCCCAGTCCCGCATCCAAAAAAAAATAACCCAAGAACGACTTTGATCTCAGGAGCCACATCAAGTATTGGGGGAGGGGGAGGGGGTGGGGGAATAAAGCTGTTAAGACGATTCCGTTCCTATTGAAAAATGCTAAAATTAATATCCTTCGGGTCAATACAACAAAAAATAAACATCCTGTAAGATCATAAACAAACATCTTGTAAGCTACTAAACAAATATCCCGTAAGATAATAAACATACTACCAGTAGCAAAATAAACACACAGCTTGTAGGAAAATAAACAAAACAGAATGTAGGAACATGAGCAAACAGTATGCAGGAATTTTTTTTTTTAAAAATGCCTGTAGAAAATTAAACAGCCTGTAGGAAATTAAACAGCATGTAGTAAATTAAACAGCCTGTGGGGGGGGGGAATTAAACAGCCAGTGGGGAAAATTAAACAGTCTGTGAGAAATCAAACAAATATTCTGTATAAAAATAAATACAAACTTACGTCTGGCAGCGAAAGAAACAGAAACGGAGAAAATGACAAAAAGGGCCAGGACTTCGACAGCCATCTGTGACACTAAAATGAATTATGAACAACTATTGGTTCTGTCCATGTCCATTAAATGTGTGACGCGCTGTACTCTTAGCGTCACGTGATATTCCACAATAATAAATAACAGGACATTTCATGATGTGTTTTAAGTTCATTTTCTTCTTATTTCCGTATAGCAACAATCAATAGTACACAAAAATCATACATTTTCATGGGAAGATTCAAAATAAATTTTTCTTAGGTGTATATATCTATTTATTGTACTTTCTCTAATAATGTGACAATTTTGTCAAAATCTAGTGTGGCAAAGCCAATGACCGGCCATACCGAGTCGTGATCTGACACTTGTGTGTGTGGGGGGGGGGTGGAGTTGGTTGTCGCGTGACGGTCTGTGACATGGTACGCTCTACTGATCAAGCATTTCCTTTTATCGAGTAATATGTATGATATGTTATGATAAATACTAAAGTGAATTTATCCGTTTCAATGTATTCATTATCCAGAGTAAGAAATCGTCTATGGGGGCCTTCAGTGCCGCAGCGGGCTTAACTCGCGCCCGGGGCACAATACCTGTTTAATACCTTTTTAGCGCCCCCCCATATAATATTATATGTAAAATATACCATTTGGCACCTTTTTGTGAGTAGCGCCCGGGGCATGGTGCCCTTCCTTACCCACCCCTCACTACGCCTCGGGGGGGGGGCTTTATCTAATGAAATCTCAAGTTAATGTATACTAAAATAAAAATTTGCAAGTTGATTTATCTATAGTTCCAAAGCGGCTGCGTCTTAATCTAAATGGCTATTAGCACCCCTGTTGTATTTTAACCAGCGCTGGTGGCTAGGGAAATCACGCCTTAAGCTTCGTACCAGAGGCCGGCGAGAATGTTTCCAGGTTTCGGTGAAACAAAGTCGTCAGGGCATGTCGGGTCGGACTCCATTAAGCAGGACTATGATTGAGTGTCATATGCGAGGTTGAGAGCAGTAAGTGTAGGGCAGTGTAGGCTATATATACATGCCAGTGTTTGCCAAACCATTTTTCGTTCCATGCCACTTCTAACCCTTACCAACCTGCCATAAAGGCGAGGTGTTCTTGGGTCTTAATGTGGGAGTGGCATGACGTTTACATATTCGCTACGCCACTGGCACAGAATATCAACAAACATGTCTGCAATCAATTTAATCTAGATCAACTTTCTATTAGAAGACATTTATTCTATTTAAATTTACGAAAACGGAAACTATTTATATTGTTTGTTTTGTTGTTGTTGTTTCTTTTAAGCTGAGTTTTTCAAATCGTCCAGTCAACCGTAAAATTTGGAACCCACGCTGGACTATACATGGTATCGCAGAGAGTAACACGGTGGGGGGGGCACCCCTTATCCCAGGGGTCTTGGGGCGGCTGCTCTTGGCCACAATGTTATTCAATTTATTGACAAAATATTTGTCAAATTAAGTTTACATTAAATGTATTTATATTGGTGCATCCCTTTATCTGCTTGGCCCCTGGAGAAATGTATCAGCAGTTAACCCTCCCCCTCCCCCCACCACAGGACCCTGGAGCTGATATACATTTCTAACCTGTCCTCCCTCATGTTTCTATCAAACACAACCTCAAATGACATGGTCGCCATCTGTCTCTCCGTGCTTTAAAATTTATGTCTTAGGAGTCTTGGTGTTAGCACCATGCACCAACGGGGACGTTGTGGGGGGGGGGGGGGAGTCACAGCTACAGTTCTACAGCGAGCGAGTTCTAAACTATTAACTTTTTAGGTGTTTATTGAAAATCAACGGGTCAGCTGAGGTCAAACTGTCACAACAGTCGAGTTGAAAGGAGCCGTGATTATGTAGGAGAAAAGGACACGAAAGAAAAACTCGTCAACTATTGTTTACAACTATTGTTTACATCTATTGTTTACATCTATTGTTTTCATCTATTGTTTACAACTATTGTTTACAACTATTGTTTAAAGAAGTTCACTGTTCCGTTAAATTCGGGCCACTTTAAGAAATGATTAAGACACGACTGGCCGCACTGATGATTTTAGATTAAAAAGAGATGAAGATTTTAATATTAACTTTGTGTCATAATTATGACAGACTAGATAGAACATGACATAGATGATGAAATCTAAGACACAATCATTTCAACCTACCGCATACATTATTTCTAACAGCCGTATGTGGCCACACATACAAAAAAAATAATAACTTGCGGAATTATATCCTAAAGAAAGAACAACTAATTTTCGGAATACTTCCCTAGTTGAAGAGTTGTTACACGGAAAGATGTCTTGTCTAGTGACAACTAAAAAAATAAATTCTTCAAGGTATATTACTTAACACCTACACGTTTTGGTCAACACTGTACATAAAATTATGTGATTTAAGCTTTAAATAGGTTGATTTTTAATGTCCGCCAATTAAGTTATTTAAAAAAAAAAATTATAACACGGCTGTTAGTGTGGGTAGAGAACGAGTAAAACAACTTGGCGGCAGACAAAGCCAACGGCGTGTCCTGAGACGTTCTTAAGGATAGGTCAACTACGCGACTGCCTAGGGCAGGGGTCGGCAACCTGCAGCTCGCGAGCCGCATGCGGCTCTTTCGATGTCATGTTGCGGCTCTTTCGATGTCCAATTGCGGCCTAATGAAATACCATAATTTTGAAACAACTATTTTGGTGGCTCTTTAAAAACTGAGAAAACTGTAAATTAAAACTTTCGGCTCTTCCGTCTCAAAAGGTTGCCGACCCCTGGCCTAGGGCAGTGGCGGTGAACTGCCATGACACCCGTACCACAGTCGGCACGCGACTAAAATATCACTTCCTTTAAATTTAACTGGAGTGTTGGCAATTTGCTATAAATAAGTGGTTGTTTGGTTGAATTTCGGGCACGCGGCCCCCAAAAAGGTTCGCCCCCCCCCTCACTGGTCTAAGGCATCCACAGCTTTCATGTAGATTAATTAACATACTTTATAAAACTCTATACTCCATCCTGTAAATACACAAAATCGAAGAAACACAGATTTACGCTAACAACATACAATGAAAATAATCTGCACAGATTTACGATAAAAACAAACAATGAAAATAGAAAAAAACTGATCATAGATTTTATTAGTGAGTCAGTGTCGTCATTAAATGAAACGATCCTGCCTTTAACAAACAACCCTCTACAGTTACGCCTTTGAAATTGGTGTACAATTACAATTTGCTTTCACTAATAGACCATATGCTGTATTTGAATTCAAGCTAAAACCTGGGGGGGGGGGGGGGCATTGAACGCTCCTCCCCCCCCCCCCAACCGCCATTGCTCCAGTACAAATAAAAGCGTACGACACTTTTTGTGACCGCAAGGGATGTCAGAAGTAATCCTATTACAATACTAATGCCATAAATTATCCCCCCTATTAATGGATTATCCCTTCCGCCAGGCGAGAGGTAATCAGCAAATTATGCTCAGAATTATACACCCCCCCCCCCACCGTTTCGTCCCCATCTCCAGACGGTGTAAGAAAAAAAAAGAATTGGGAATTCCCGTCATCACTTCTGCTTCTGTCCAGCAATTTCTGCTGTTGGGTGAGTTGTTTTTTTTTTTCCTTTTTTTGCAAAAGTGATAGTAAAAGGAAACCTAGTTATTCTTTGATATTATTACCTTGAACTCTGCGAGCTCATGCATTTTTGTAAAACGCAGTAAACGCGGTTACGCCCGACGTGATCCGTATTTTTTTTCCGGGTTACGGCCATAGATATTGCTCCACACCCTAACCCTAACCCTATCCCTATCCCTAACCCTAATTCTAACCCTATTCCTAACTCTTATATCTATGGCCGTAACCCGGAAAAAAAAATACGGATTACACCCTATTCCTATAATAAAAAAAATGGCGTCCGACGTAACCGTAGCCACTGCGTTTTGTAAATTGAATAAGATGTGATGATATTATTACCTTTACCCGGTGAGTGCATACATTGTATTGATTAAATAAGATATGTTGGAAACAATTATATTCCAGAAAAAAGTTCAAGCCTGCCATGGTCGAGATAACTTTTATTTTGCGCGTGTTCTTAAAAAAGGTGGAAATAATGTACAAAACAAAACAAACAAAAAAATAGTGCTCGTAATACAGTGGATTCCGCTTAATTGGGACAGCGCTTAATAGGACAGACGCTTATTTGGGACAAATCTCAAAGTAACCAAACCAAGAAGCCAATAGTAAATTTCTATGTTTAATTGGGACAGCCGCTTAATTGGGACAAAAAGCCTCGGTCCCGATGTGTCCCAATTAAGCGGAATCTACTGTATATTGATTCCATATGAATTGGGACTGTCCAATTTAAATGATTTCAAAACACAAAAGTGGTTAGAAGTTAGATAACCTGTTTTTTTTTTTCCCGTCAGATTCATTTTGGTGTAAAGAAGCCGCTAAGAATACTACTGTACGGTATCTCTTTTGGGCATTTGAATAAATTACTGTTACCGTAAATGGCTGTCAGTCGCATGATTGGTTTTAATATACAAATAATACGAATACAACACAAAACCGCAACCATTTTCCAACATCCCTTTTATGAAGTCTTCTTTTTAAAGGACAACGTGTTAAATTTCTATAGAAGGGGTGAGAAAACTGTTTGAGTTGCATGCCACATCGTAAATTTAACCGGCGGACCTGATCCAGAGCAGAAGCATAGAGTGTTGACATAAATAAAAATAACTTTAAGGTTAACGTGATAACATAAAAGGCCAGTGAAACAAGTGGTGGGCCGCGGCCCGGATTAAACAGTCCGGAGGTCCCATCTGAATCATACATTTATCACATTTGCAGAAATGCGTGTGTTTGTGTGTGCGAGGAAAGAAAATACGAAACTAATTCAGTGAACTTTAGTAAACATTTGCGTGACAAAACTTCCGGTTTTGTGCACTTCCCGGAAAGAGCAAGTGGTAAAATTAATGAAATGACAACACAACATGGAAGATTAATCGTACACATGTTAATGAAACTCTCAAGTAATTAAATATCGATCGAAACATCCCATTAATATAGGTCTAGGTTTCATTCAGCAATTCCTTACATTTGATCCCGCCAAAACATTAAAATTCAAACTTTACAAACAGATACTTCTAATTACGTATTTTTGTATTTACAAATCATAACCAGGGGCAGGCTTCTTATTGTGATCTCCCTTCAAAGTGTTGCTGTCTATATAGAGCATTGGTTATATTTCGTTGTGTAGGCTAAGTTAAATTGAATATTTGTTTCTGAACATCATGTATACAGCATCTTTGCCCAACATCCATGCATTAAAACAACCATCCTTTGAATCAACCTGCCTGTCTTTTGTCTTTCTGTCTATCTATCAATTTGTCTGTAATATTGCCTCTCATTCAAAACAAATTTAAACGCCTTTGCTATAAATAAATATGTATGCATATTTTAGTCTTTTAAATGTTTGTTTCCAACCGTCGGACGTCATCTGTCACGTGAGAATGACGTAAGTCACATCCCGGCGAATTATGAGCTTTCAACTGAGGAAATACCTCTCGTCTAGGTCACGTGGCCACAGACTCGTTTTCATTCTTGGCGTGTTTTCTTTGGGCTACGTTTACTACTTCAGCATACATTTTAAGAACACTTTCACCCCTTTCTTCGCCTCGAATGAACTCTCCCTCTCTAGAGACAAAGATGCGGCAGCGGAGCGTGGAGACCTCCACATGCTATCTTGGTCTAGCAGGCGTCTACTTGCGGAGAACGGAAGCGCATCCTCCTACCCGACGGATTTGTTCACGGAGGAGCAACGCAAGCAAGGGGCGGTAATCCTGCACATTTCAGGCATGATCTACATGTTTGTCGCCCTCGCCATCGTCTGCGACGAGTTCTTCGTTCCCTCTTTGGACGTCATCATCGAGAAGCTGGGTGTGTCCGAGGACGTGGCTGGGGCCACCTTCATGGCGGCTGGGGGCTCGGCCCCGGAGCTCTTCACCAGCCTCATCGGCGTGTTCATCTCCCAGAGCGACGTCGGCATAGGCACCATCGTCGGCTCGGCCGTCTTCAACATCCTCTTCGTCATCGGCATGTGCGCCCTGTTCAGCAAGACGCTCCTGACGCTGACATGGTGGCCCCTGTTCCGGGACGTGTCCTTCTACAGCACCTGCCTGGTGATACTCATCGCCTTCTTCATCGACGAGGAGATACAGTGGTGGGAGGCCCTGGTGCTCTTCATCTGCTACATCTGCTACGGGCTGTTCATGAAGTGGAACGTGCAGCTAGAGATCTGCTTCAAGTCCGTCCTGCGGAGGTGCAGCTGCAAGTCGAAGGCTGCGGTCAGCGATACGCAGGTGAACGAGCCTCCCGCTGAGGCGCCCAATGTAACGGTAAGCTGACTATTTAGAGTGGGTCGAATTGTTTAATTATTAGTGGCACAACCTTACTTCACAACTGTTGTGTAGTTTGTTTGACACTTTGTATTTTTGCTTCCTTCCTAATCTTTACATTTAAAAAAAATTATAAGCGCGCCATTTTGTGAACTTTGGTCTCGTTTTTTTTTTTGCGTTACATTTTTTTTATTGGTGTTGTTCCCAATGGTGCATGATAATGGTCGTGACGTTGTAGTCTGCGTTGCATGACACTTAGGGTGATCTTGTCGTCTGTGGAGCTTGTTATTTAGCATGGTTTTAGTATGACTGTCAGGTAACAGTAAACGCCATCGCCATAAAGTCTTAGTCAAATCACTGTCTTATTGTGTATTACGCGTGATGAGTGGTCGTGCGTTGTAGAACTCTCGGCCGTCGACCTGAGAGCCCTGGGTTCAAACCTCCTGGTCTCCCAAGTCCACCGAGCTATGGGTGCCCGGCTTATGTTTGTCAGGACGTTGTGCCAGCCGCACAATCCTCAAAATATGACGTGAATATAAAAACCAGGTGCCCGACGAGCCCTAAGGCGCTTAAGGGACGTTTTATACGATGTGACGTCCCTGAAAAATTCATTGTAAGTATGAGACGTTCACCTCCTTTAATCCTTCTTTCATCTCCACCATACCCGATGGTGCAATAATGAACCATGGAGGCACCACGGTAGGCATAGAGGAAACATTCCCCCCATGACCTGAAAAACAGACAAAGATAAAAAAAAAAATCGCTTTTCATTAGAGATGTAGCCCGGGGGCCTTCAGTCGACGGTCGTCGCGCGAATTACACCGCTCCCCCCCCCCGCACTATTATCACAAGAGTTTCTGATCCGTGAAGTTGAACCGAAGAGGTCATTACCCTGATCTGGTTTACTTTTAGCAGCCATGCTGTCGTTTTTTCGTTAGCAGTTCTACACCGGAAACCCAAGGTGCGCTGACCTTTTGAATAGCTTTTGTTTTTGGCCAGTGTGGCCAACACTCATATGTCCACCCTTCATTTTCAGTTGGAGGGACTGTACAGCCAGCTGGCCACTTATGTTGAGGGCATCGCGGAGGATTGTAGAGCATTTATTTTACTTTCTTTTGTTAATTTTATTTTTTTATTTTTTATTTTTTTGTTTGCAAAAGTTTTCTGTTTGCCTGTGAACTTATTGTAAGCTCGTGATTTCCAGGAAAAGCACCGACTGAGTCACAGACTGACCGGGCACAGAATGAGCCTGGTCCATTTCATGCACCCACACGGAGGCGGTGAGTTGGTTGTTTTGTGGTTGAAACGATCGCCTCGGGGAGGGGGGTGGAACGATCTCCACGGGTGTAGTGATCTCTGGGGGGAGGCGGGTGTAGCGATCGCCCGGGGGGTGGAACGATCTCCACGGGTGTAGTGATCTCTTGGGGGGGAGGGGGTGTAGCGATCGCCCGGGGGGTGAAACGATCTCCACGGGTGTAGTGATCTCCGGGGGTGGGGTGGGGCGTAGCGGTCTGCCCGAGGGGGGGGTGGAACGATCTCCACGGGAGTAGTGACCTCTGGGGGGGAGGGGGTGTAGCGATCGCCCGGGGGTTGGAACGATCTCCGCGGGTGTAGTGATCTCTGGGGGGGGAGGGGATGTAGCGATCGCCCGGGGGTGGAACGATCTCCACGGGTGTAGTGATCGTCGGAGGGAAAGCGATCACCATAGGTGGAACGATCTCCACGGGTGGATTGATCTCCAGGGGGTGGGGGTGTAGCGATCGCTCGGGGGGGGGGGAGGCTGGAACGATCGCCCTGTGTTAAGCGATCAAGTGAGTTCAGCTATCGCCGTTGGTGAAGCGGTCAAGTGTGTGTTAAGCGATCACTGTTTTAGTGGGGGGAAACGAGGCCGTGAAGTTCACGAACGAGTTGCGATTAACAAAAAAAGCGATTAGTATAACTTTGAAATAGAGGGCATTATTATAGTCTAGTGGTGGGGCCAGGGCTCGACTTACCGCCGGGGATATCCCCGGCACTGAGACCTGCCATCCCCGGCTCTGCTTTAGCTAATATTTCCCATTCGGGGATGAAATCATAGACATTTATCCCCGGCTATGCAGAAATTTGTGTTCATCCCCGACACTGGTTTGGATCGAGCACTGGGTGGTGGGGCCCACGCGAGGCCCGAACTCTGATTTGTCATCTATTCCAATATAGTCATCCCTCATTCCTCGTCTTCCATTAGAATCCCGACTTCAAATAATGGTTAAAAAAAAAAACAAGTTTTATGGTGTTGATAAATTCCCTCTTTGATTTGCATGAGCAAATGTTTTATATCGACCAATCAGATTGCACTAAACGGTCTCAGCTGAAGTGTTGTTATGTAGTTTATGATATGGGTTTTTTTTTTTTTTGGTGGGGTAATTTTTCTAGGTAATTATCATGGTAAAGTTTATATGTGAAGTCAACATAGAGAAATTATAAAAAGGTAGAAGTAAAACTAGGGGTGCGAAAGAACAATCTATTTGCAATCTATATGACATAACCAGAGAGCCGTCACCTCCACATAACCGCATCGAGTGTGCGTTTGGGATAAGGGGGAGGGGGGGCTAGAGTGAAGTGACAGTACGGGGACCACGTCATTATAGAATCCCATCTACTTGGGCTGTATTAATGACATTTCCGTTTGACAAACCGTCTCCGACAGTCATTCGTTCCTCTCCTCCCACAATCTCCGACAGTCACTTTGTGCATCATTCATTCCTCTCCTCCCACAATCTCCGACAGTCACTTTGTGCATCATTCGTTCCTCTCCTCCCACAATCTCCGACAGTCACTTTGTGCATCATTCGTTCCTCTCCTCCCACAATCTCCGACAGTCACTTTGTGCATCATTCATTCCTCTCCTCCCACAATCTCCGACAGTCACTTTGTGCATCATTCATTCCTCTCCTCCCACAGTCTCCGACAGTCACTTTGTGCATCATTCATTCCTCTCCTCCCACAATCTCCGACAGTCACTTTGTGCATCTTTCATTCCTCTCCTCCCACAGTCTCCGACAGTCACTTTGTGCATCATTCATTCCTCTCCTCCCACAATCTCCGACAGTCACTCTGTGCATCATTCATTCCTCTCCTCCCACAGTCTCCGACAGTCACTTTGTGCATCATTCATTCCTCTCCTCCTACAATCTCCGACAGTCACTTTGTGCATCATTCATTCCTCTCCTCCCACCCCACAACAGATAAACAGCAGAACGCAGCCCAGGGGAAGCAAAGTCTTAAGAGTGGTCATTCAGACGAGGTCGATCAGGTAAGGCTCAAAGAGGATGTTTTTTGAAAATGGCTTCCACAATATTTACCTGAGCTGGACATTAGCCTTTTACTCTCGTTAATGTGGAAACTAAACTTGGCTACACGTCGCCCGCCCCCCTCCGCCCCCCACCCCCACCAATTTTGCCATCTTGTCGCATGGGCTTGGCCGTGGGGTCCCAAAAAGTATAAAGGCCTTATGCTAATTAACTGCTTATCTTTCTTTTTTTTTTTTTTGGAGTAATTATTGTATTTACGCCTTTAAGCCAGTGGTTTTTGCTCCGGGGGGCGGGGGGGCACAAATACTGTCAGGACGGCCGTGCATGTAAAGCGCCAATGACTAGTATACACTAAAATAAACCCACCCCATTACACGCCCCATTTTCACTCGGGGTGACACCTATGAAGCTTCTTTATTGTTGGTCTTCGATTCCTACAATTTTGAATGTGCCCCCATTCCTTTGTAAAATCGTACAGCAGGTGCGCAGTTACGCAACAATGTAGGTCACGCTTCTACTAATGTAAACTAGTGCGTTACTTTGGAATCTTACGCACATTATTTCGCGCAGGCAGGTACTCAAAAGTCAGATTCGACAGTTAATTTAATTTAAAAGAAACAAAAGTTAGTTTACTGAGCTATACAGCAATTTAAGGTATTTGCCATCGTAATGAAAATACCAATAGTTAATACATGTTGTACTTTATAAAATAATAATAATAATAATCCGCTAAACTAGTTATATTACTAAAGTATTGTTTACAAAGTACAATCTGGCATCTCCCTATGGCGCAAGCCTGTTCGATTTTCAGCAGTGGATCTTGTGAAACCACAACAAGATGTCGAGTCACAGGAACTTGAAGAAGTGGTAATTTGTTTTGTGTATTGAATTTGGTTTTTTTTATATGCAAGTAAAATAAAGTATATACTTTTTATTATAATTCACCGGACGATATTGGTTTTAAAAAGTGTACTAAGAGTGACAGTCCTTGGAGGAATGAAGAGAGGGGAGAGGGTAATGTTATACATTTAGGTTCTCAGATGTGTGTTTGATGTGTTTGTGTTCAGTGGCGAAGCGAGGCGGGTGCAAGGGGGGGCATGATGCCCCAAGTGCTACTTATATAGGGGCGCCAAATGGTATATTTTACATATAATATTATCTGGTTTTTCGAATAGGAATGGGGCACTAAAAAGGTATTGTGCCCCGGAAGCGAGTTAAGCTCGCTACGCCACAGTGTTGTGTTGTGTCTTTATTATTTGGATGTGCTTATGTGTTGTTATTTTATGATGAGTGTAAAAATGTATGTGCGTTTTACTGTGTGTGTGTGCGATTGTCTAAGTGTTTATCTTTGTATTTATATGCCAATGTCTGTGTCTATATATCAAGGACCGAACACATGACAGGGGGCCCCTGCACTACGGGGCCCTCATCAAGTGGGTTATTCTGATTTAAAGTGGCTAAAACTATTGGTCGTTGAGTGTGATAAGGGGTGGGGGTGGGTGTTCTAGTTGTTGGAGATAATCTGGGGCCCAAGATAATCTGGCAGAAGCCCTTCCCACCCTCACCCTCCCCAAATCATGTGTAAAAACATGTTGAAATTATGTTTGTGTTTTAGTGCTACATTTAGTGTGTCTTTGCATGTTTCTGTGTGTGTACGTAAGTGTGTTCAGGTTTTCTGTTTCTGTGGTCGTGTCTCTGTATCCGTGTGTTTGTCCATGAGTGCGTGCGCGCGTGCGTGTAATCCCGTTGCGTGCTCTCATGTGTTCCCTCTCCTCTTCCATTAATCTAATTGATATTTCTTTTTACCTTTCTGAACTCGTCTGCTCAATTGTAAGAACTTCTGGTACGTGATTCTTTACTGCACTTGCTTAGCCCAAACCTGTTTCTTGGTCAATAAAACGCTCTACTCAGAGTGTGCCGAAATGAACCAACATACAGAGCAGATCCTAGGACGGACCAGGCTCGTAGCGTGCTGGGTGGGGCAGAGGGGCCGGGTCCCCCTGCGTTTTGTTTGGCCCCCTCTGCTTGTTTGCTCTACTTAGTAACATTTATTCCCCCCCCCCAGCTATTGGCCTGGCACCTGCTGTAGAATTCCTGGCCCCTGCTGTAGAATTTTCACGCTACAGGGCTGGGACGGACTCCCACATGTCACCAAAAAGGCCCCTTCCAGTAATTCTTTTCTTTTTTGTAAATTAATCTGACCCTATCATGGTCCCGCCTAGGTCTAAATCTGATGATATTTGCACAAAAATATTAGAACTGCTCTGAACTAGAACTTGCAACAACATCATTTATTGGTACTGGCTTCCATTTCGGTCTCATTGTATTCCATCTTCATTCAGTGATTCATGGTGAAACGCTTCGTTAGAACCCCCCCCCCCTCCTACCATGCTAACCCTTAGGTTAAACTTATTTACTCTTTTTTTTTTTTACTTTGCATGTAAATATTTAGATAATATTCCCATAAATTTCGTTTCTTAGTTCTGAATGGGTGTGTTTTCAAAAGCTATTTGTTGTTTGCTTTCTGTTGTTTTGTTTTTTTCCCCTGTTATTTATCGATTTATATTTGCATGTATTTGTTACTTTCCTTGTCTGCCATCGTCACTTCAAACACACGTGTATAATTTATATTCTTATTGTATTGGCGAGTTTTATATATATACTAGCTGTACCCTGCAAAACATTAGCATAGAGTTATATCCCCTCAGGCTTGATCGGCAGGCGAGGTTATTTTTTGGTTTCGGGCAGATCCGATTTTTTTTTTCATGATTGTATTTTTAAACTGGAATACTGTTGTATTAATTCTTTACTTTCGATTTAACGCACACTGGAAATGAGTATTATTATATATGATATTTTTTTTGTCTAGTTAAGTGCTGCTTCGTACAACGTCACACTTCCGTTCAACCATGCCTTTCGTTGAACAAATGAATGTGTACGTTATAAACTTAGAAAGAAAAAAAAAACTAACAAGACCCTAAAACCTCATGACTTATTCGCACGGCTCCCATGGGCCGGATGAGCACTGCTCGTGGGCGGGGGAAGGTGGGGTGTCCCGTGAGGTTAGGGGGTCTCCATTCCAGTCTCCCATTTCCCTTTCATGTTTCTGAGTCTAAAACAACATTCGGGTTTGCTTAAAACATTTAACTGTTGAAAACGGCTACGCGCGTTTTGGTTAAAACTTGATTCATGTTCCAAAGGACGTAGAGTTGTACAGTCTGGGATCAGGGCCGTTATTTTGGATAGCCCAACTAGGAGGCTGTCGCGCCCCTCCCCCCCATTACTGCTAACCGGGGGCCCATGTCATGACCTATTTATTTTTCCAGACACGAGGAAGGGCCAATATGGGCACATGTCCGAGCTAAAATTATTTAAGATCATCGGGGGGGGGGGGGACAAAATTTAAGACTTAAAAGACTTTTTTTTTAATTAAGTGATATGCAATCTACTTAATTTTTTATACACTGCATAATCATACACATAGGCAGAAGTTCCAAAAACTATCATACTATCATTTCTTCATAATCAAATCTGTAAGTGTATTTAATGTAGCCTATATGATCTGTACGTGTACTTAATGCAGTCTATATTATCTATTTAGCTGGAGGAAATAGAAGAAAATGAACCGTTAGATTTGAGCTGGCCGCCTACCACAAGTAAGAGACTGATGTATGTCCTTTTGGCGCCAATTATCTTTCCGTTGGCCTTCACCTTGCCAGACGTCCGACGACCGGTAAGTACGCCACAGAGGCGGTTTTAAAAGGTGGGCGCCCGCACTCGAGCTCACTGGGTCCCGACTTAGAAAATTCCCGCTCAAACCCAACCCTACACGTGTTTGATTACATTTTCATCGTCTGTCTGGTTTGAAGTTGCCGAACATTGCTATCCGACCCACTGAAGCGTAGTGATTATTAACATTCAAGAGGTAAATAAGAACAGTAGATTGAATGTAAACCTTGCTGGTTTGCATAGGTTAATAGATGGCTGATGGTAGTTTGCCCTGCATAACGTAATTTATGTTATTTATTTTGATTAAGTTTGTATCTAAAAATAGTTTTAATAGTTTTAAATATTAAATAAAAAAAATATAAATTATTGCTTCAAAAATGAATTAAATTAATAACAATTTAAGCCAAAAAATGTCTAAATAACCATTTTACATTTAAATCTTTTTATCCGTATACAACAACAAAAATTGTATCTGCATTAAGATGCATTAAAATTTTTAATGCCATTTAGTTCAGTCGTGGGGTTGGGGAGGTAACTTAAAGAAATATAGTATTCATGACTTATCTTTCTTAGATTTAAATACAGAAAAGTCTACACATCACAAAAACATAAACAATGGTGATTCACACTGTATGCTGATAAGTCGTGCCGCATTATTTTTAGTTTAAAGGCTTAGGCTAATGATACAAACATGTTTGAAAGTTGTACAGAAAGTTGCGAATAAAAGGTTAAATTGTAATTTTTTTTTTTTTAATATTGAAAACATGTTTTACTTTTTCAATTGTTATTCACAATCTATTGCCTCCGCTGTTGCCAAAAATAAAACTATGAAACTCGCTCACATAAAACGACATTCAGACATTGTCTTTAAAAATCGCATACCATAATAAGTGAATTAACAGTTGTTGTTTTTTTTTTGTATATCCTTTGTTAGGGCTCTATGCATTCCATCCAGACCTGCCTTACGAATGGCGGGACCTAGTTTTACGGAAGCTTGCGAGGGTCCTCTTCTAATTTTTTTTTTAAATTACAACTATTACTGTTAATTAGATCATGTAAATTGCGCGGCCCCTGCCAGGCGCGGGGGGCCCAAATCGGAGCAATCGATGAAATCGGCCTAAGACCGGCCCTGTGCCGTGCATACCATGATGGCCATGTTTCAGTACTACAGTGTAGGTCAGAGGTCGGCAACCTTTTGAGACGGAAGAGCCAAAAGTTACAACTTACAATTTTCTCAGTTTTTAAAGTGCCACTAAAATTGTTGTTTCAATAGTATGGTATTTGATTAGGATTAGGTATATAAAATAATATAATTATTATTATTATTTTGCACATGGAACTGGAATGCTTCAATTAGACATCGAAAGAGCCGCAACTTGACATCGAAAGAGCCGCATGCGGCTCGCGAGCCGTAGGTTGCCGACCCCCCTTGGTGTAGGTAATGGATGACATAAAATATCCGACTGTGTAATCTCGTTACAGGAAAGGAAGGTCTGCTTTGTATGGACGTTCGCTGGGAGCATCGTCTGGATAGCTTTCTTCTCGTACAACATGGTGTGGTGGGCTAACGTCTCCGGGGTGACCATCGGTATACCGGACGAGGTGAGTTGCGCAGCTGGATTTTTTGTTTTGCTCTCGTGTCTGAGCTCATGGGGGGGGGGGAGACGAAATAAGATAATGTATTTAAAAAAATTCTAAGCAAAATTTGGATGGCCGAGTGGTGTAGATACTGGACTGTCGCCCCTAAGAGTCACGGGTTCGATCCTCGATGTAAATTTTATACAAAGCCGTCCCGCAAGTCCAACCAACTTTAAATGGGTACCTGCAAGGTGGCACCCTAGGCTACTGCTCATCTTTTATAAATCCGAAAATAACGAGTTTATTTCTGCTATGAAATTTAGAACTGTTCATTTTGGCGTCACCCCTAAAATGGCGTCACCTGGTGTGGCCAGCACCCGCTTAGTGACACCACTGCGAGTACCACTGCGAGTACCACATGTAAGGCCCAAAGCTCTATTTTAATACATGTAGATAACTGCCCATGTTTGCTACGCCTAGAACGAATCGGCTAACACAGTGGTCGGCAAACTTATCAGCCAAAGAGCCAAATATGAACATTACAACAATTAAAATAAAAAATTGGGAGTCAAATCTGCTTGTTTTGTAAACTTTTATTACACTAAATACGTAGTACACTAAATAAGTTGTATACTAAATAAAACTAAATGCCAGAGCCGCACTTAAGGAGCCAAAGAGCCACATGCGGCTCCGGAGCCGCACTTTGCCGACCACTGGGCTAACAGATTGCTTCATTGGGCAATGATGGCTGATGCTGTTACAGCGGAATTCCTCCCTCCCGATCAATGTGTTTCCGAAATAGCGTCGTCGTCATAACTCGGTCTGAACCCCCCCCCCCCCACTCATTTAGTCCGAATTCATTTTAACTTAGTTACAGAACACCCTTAAGAAAAATTAAAACGATACAACTATTGTTTACATTTCATAATTAGCGCTAGATTCACCCAAATCATAGATAATCTCGAACTGTTTAGTCCTCCAAGATAGAATTCGGGCATGTGTGTGTGTGTGTGTGTGAGGGAAGATAAAGTGCTCTGTCTGTCAGGAGTAGGGAGCGACCGATAATGGGATCGGTATCGGACCAATATTGGCATTATCGGTTAATATCGGATCGGCCGATTTTTGTAGGGAGCGACCGATAGTCGGACCGATATTGGCACTATGGGTTAACTATCGGACCGGCCGTTTTTTGGCTGCCGATACATTGTTTTTTTTTTCACAAATCTAGTAACTCTAAACTGGTTTTGGTTTACAGAGTTAAAGTTTACTAACAGACTTCCAGTTAACTGTTCACCTGAGTAAAGTGATTTACTGATATAATTAAGTGTTAATCTTTCAAACTTTTTAAAAAATCTGCTACAAGTAAATTCAGTAAAAATTACAAAGATTAACGAAGAAAATTATTTTAATTTCATCACAACTTTCACTAGTTTGTGAAGTTACAATTAACAATTAATAAGCTACATTTTTACTTTTTTAGTTTGACAATTATTTACAACTTTATCTTACTTTTCTGTTTGTGTAGAAGTAAAAATTAAAACAACAAATTGTTTATTATACGTTTAATTTTAAACAATAAACCTTCAGATTTCTGAGATTATGCAGGCATTGTTTGTGTTTCTGACTTCGGTCTTCCGGTCTGTCTTTTCAAATCTTTTGTTCTTCTAATCTTCATCTGCAAGACACCCTTTCATTAATAGCAAAACGAAGTGGCTACGGTTACATCAAGCGCCATTATATTAGGGTTAGCGGGAGTACGCATTTTTTTTCAGGTACCAGCAATTATATTAGGGTTAGGAATAGGGTTAGGATTAGGGTTAGGGTTAGGGATAGAGTTAGTGTTAGGGTGTGGAGCAATATCTATTGATGTAACCCGGAAAAAAAATACGAACTCCGTCTTGATGTTACCGTAGCCACTACGATAGCAAAATATCGGTATCGGCAAAAATGCTGGGGAAAAATATTGGTTTCGGACTATCGGTAAAAAGGCATAACGGTCGCTCCCTAGTCAGCATTTGTTTACACTTTTCCTGTGTGAGTTTTTAAAAAAAACTTAATCTATGCATCTAGGTGATGGGCCTTACAGTGTTAGCGGCTGGCACGAGCGTCCCTGACCTCATTACCAGCGTCATTGTGGCCAGAAAAGGTTTCGGTGACATGGCCTTGTCCAGCTCAGTAGGCAGCAATCTCTTTGACATAACAGTAGGGTGAGTATCAGGTGCTGATAACATTTGACATAAACTTAGGGTGAGTATCAGAGGTTGATTACATTTGACAGTAGAGTGAATATTAGAGGTTGATTACATTTGATATAACCTTAGGGTGAGTATCAGAAGTTGATAACATTTGACAGTAGAGTGAATATGAGAGGTTGATTACATTTGACAGTAGAATGAATATCAGAGGTTGATTACATATGACAGTAAAACGAGTATCAGAGGTTGATTACATATGACAGTAAAACGAGTATCAGAGGTTGATTACATATGACAGTAAAACGAGTATCAGAGGTTGATTACATATGACAGTAAAACGAGTATCAGGGGGTTGATTACATATGACAGCAAAACGAGTATCAGAGGTTGATTACATCTGACAGTAAAACGAGTATCAGAGGTTGATTACATATGGCAGTAAAACGAGTATCAGGGGTTGATTACATATGACAGTAAAACGAGTATCAGGGGTTGATTACATATGACAGTAAAACGAGTATCAGGGGTTGATTACATATGACAGTAAAACGAGTATCAGGGGTTGATTACATATGACAGTAAAACGAGTATCAGAGGTTGATTACATCTGACAGTAAAACGAGTATCAGGGGTTGATTACATCTGAAACAACCTTGGGGCGAGTACGAGAGTCTGGTTACATTTGACAGTAGAGTGAGCATAAGAGGTTGATCAAATTCAACCAGTGGCATAGGTGGAGACATCATGGTCTCGAAGGGGTGGGCTTCCTGTATACCCCCCCCTGCAACGTATATCTCATTGTAATATCAACACCCTACCCAATGGGTAGTACCCATCCAGTTACACTACCCCCCCCCCTTTTTCCCCTCCAATTAAAGACTGACTAGTAATCAATATCCCCCCACACACACACTCTCTCTCTATTCCCGCAGTCTTCCAGTACCGTGGCTACTGTACAGCGCCGTCAACGAAGGCGCGCCGTACAAGGTGAGCAGTAAAGGACTGCTCTGCTCCATATTCCTGCTCTTCGGCATGCTGGTGGCGGTCGTGATCTGCATCGCCGTGTCTGGGTGGAAAATGAACAGATTTCTGGGTTTCTCCATGCTCTTCCTGTACAACATCTTCATCGTCGTGGCTGTACTGTTGGAATATTCCGTACTCAAGTGTCCGAACGCAGCCGTACAAGAATAAACTGGAACAAAGCAGCCTGTGGGAAAAAAACCAAAAACATATCAGTTTATTTCCCCGCCAAAGTGAAGCGAAATGTGAAAAAAAAAATCTAATTGAAGTTTTTAGAAACAAAGTTTTTGTGGTTCACCATAAATGTAACTATAGTACAGTACTAAATTGTGATGGACTTTTACTTTTTAAACAGGTATATCGCAGAAAGCAGGGCAGTAGTCATATTACAAAGTCAATAATTTAAGTTGACTGAACATCAAATAATCAGGAAGTCTTTTTCAGCCTTGGCATTTCTATGGGTTTATCTTTATTTTAACTTCAATCGCTCTCGTAGGTGTTTGATCAAGATGCCATTTTTTTTGTAATAATTACCTATCACACTTTTACCTGTTGTGAGACTTTATTTGTATACATTGAAATCATTGTTTAAATCCGGGTGAATAATTTCTATACATTAAAGAAGAATTTTAAAAAGCTAACGAGCTACTGTTATAAGTATTCTATTAAGTTAATATTGAGTGTATGTGAATTCAAAAAAAAAAATTATTTCTAATAAACCGTTTAAGGAAGGCAAATTCTTTTCACACACAAATATGGGAATAGTAGGCATTGCATATAGATGCGAAAAGTCTGGGTGAATGAAAACGTTTTAGTTTCCTTACTCCTTCAAGTCCACTGGGGCAGATGAAGTGTACGATTCAAATGTTTCTGTAACCACAGTATATTTGTATAGTAAGGGGTTGTACGGCAAGCACAAAGCCAAGCCGACTTGACCCCTAATTTTAAACTGGGTGGACCTAACACATTTCCTAAGGCCTACATTTAGGGTAAAACAGGGACCCTTACAAATCTTAAATTTCACTCGTTTACTTTAGACTACTTTAGAGGGAAAAGGGACAGCAGCATCAATGAAACAGTAATGACATGACATATATAAGTTGTTGCAGTGCAAATGTACTTCCCTGCTTCACATAGGTCAGTGCAGATACAGTGGAAAACAAAATAAAAAAACTCACAGTACATTTTTACTATAAAAACAGTTTTACTTTATTTTTTTAATCTTAAATATTACAATTACAATGGAATGTTCGACGATTGTAGAAATATATATTTATATAAATATAGGGTTATATAAATATATATATATATTTTAAATAAGATGTCATTGTTTTCAAAAATAGTCACAAACCAAATAAATGTGAGCAGTATATGAACATGAAGTAAGATTTTGTAAGATTAAACACTGTACAAGGAAAAAAAAAATTGCAAGGAAATTCAATGAGATTTATTTTTTATAACCAAACTTTCATTACTATCATGCGCAGATACAGTCAGGCATTTATTTAACAAACAGTCATCACACATCACTCACAGGGACAGAGCATATGGACATAAGCAAAGGACAACAGAATCTCACTCACCATACACATTACACCTGACAAAGTTACTTTTATCTTGCTTTCAACAGAAACAAATGGATTCAAGTAAATTTTTTTTAATTTTACAAAATGTATTAATGACAAAAAGAAAACTGATATAATTCAAAAAAAAAAAAAAATTAAACTTTAGATTATAAAATAAAGCTTAACAAAAAAATATTCACGTACAGTAAAAAGTGATGAGAAAAATTATTATGTACAGCACATATTCAAAAAGATGGAATAATTACAAAGGAATTTCATCAGCATAAAACAGGCACTTTAACAAAAGGAACATTTTTTTTTCTTTGAGTATGCCCTTTCGGGGAAAAAAAAAAATCTTAAAAAAAAAAAAACCCCAACAATTAGTCAACTTTTTATTACAGATGTTATAACAACACTAACAGATCTTGGAAGCCAAACTCTCACCAAAATTTTTTTAACTTTTACTGTATCATTAAATGGGAAAGTCAAATATTTATTATGCTGACATTGTGTAACCCGTCTTAAGATATCCTATCTTTTAATTTTGCGATAAGATGTTCAATTTACAATTCCAAACTTTTTTTCATGTCATTACTCAAAAGAAAAAACTTAATGTCAATTAAAACTTCAAACAATCTGGAATAAAATGATTTGATTCTAATGAGTGACCAATATAATCTGAAAAGAGAAGGAGACCTATTTCCTTTTCAGTTTTTCATAATTACAGCTGAAGTCAAAAATACACAGTAATGGTTTTATTCAACTGCAAAATTTAAATGGAAAAAAAAAACATGTACACTTTTTTCTTTCTGTGTAAAAAAAAATGAAATGGACAATAATACACGAACTAACAACCTACAGTTTGAGCTATACATGTTTTAACAACAAAGAAACAATAACAACTAACAAACTGACAAACAAACTGGGACGAACAAATCCTGCACTGTCTGGATTGACGCATGTATACCTGTGGAGATTCTCAATCTGTGCGATGAAGGTCTCCCCCAACCAATCCTTGTAGTTCTGCTGGTTTTCAGGGATTTTCATAAGACGCACAGCCGCATCAGTAAAAATAAGGTCACTGTACCATAAACCAGAGTCAAACATGTGGAAATCTCCGTCACTAAAATCCAAAAAGAAAAAAAAATGCAATTTTAAACAATATTACAATTATCAATACATAAGGTATGACTTAATAGGTTTGCACTTTAATTTATGCTAAATGAAATTCCTGCCCTAGACAGTAATTTTAAACAGTCAGTATCCCTGAACTGAACACTGAACTATATATTTGTTTCCTTGCAACCTAAGAGGAATTCTTTAGGCTTTTATTATACTATTATAGAATTATTAACTTTTCCGCTTTCAGTATCAATGCAGCGGATTCAGAAGAGTAATTGCTGATAACCTTTACTGACAGAGTTTTATGGGCTTAAAAAAACAAAAAATGCTTTTTTCATTTTTATTTTTATATACTTTGATCATAAATCCCTCAACCTTCACTGGGAAAAATTGTGTTTTAAAAAACTGCATTAAAAATATTATTTTCACATGTATTAAGCATACAGAGATGAGAACAAAAATAAATTTGTGATAGTAGAAGAGGATTATAGCACAGCACAAAGGTTTAAGCGATAAAAAAATAAAAAACAATCAGTTGAAATTAGACAAAATTATTCTACAAAGTTTTTAAATTGCTGAATGAGGATTGTGCGTCTAGTTAACATGGTGTTGATGAATTAGGCTAGAAAAAAGACCTACATGAAGTATTTTATTTTTAAAAAATGCAATTCAACTTACATGTCTGAAGAAAAAAACTGTTGACCATAATTCAATAAATTCCATATGATTTCTTTTTGCTCTTGAGTTTTAGCACCTGTAGAAAATAAAGTATTTTTTTTTTACACAAACTTTATAAAAAAAAATACAACTGTGAAACTAATCAATTAGCCAATTTTACAACGAAGATCATTACAAACCTGAAGTGACAATGGCATTTGCTGGAACTTCTCCAAGATAACATTCTTTCCAGCGGTCAACATTCAGTCGACGCCCATCTTTACACAAAAGTTCATAGTCATCAGATCTACGATTTCTAGCCCATATAGCATGATTTCGACCATCTGTGTTGTCTCGAACTGTCAGGTGTCGAACAAATGCAATATCCCCACCATCTGAAAATAAAAAATTAAACTTAGTACCCTGTCGAGCAGAAAGTAAACCCCTTCCCCCCTCCCCCATACAAATAAAATAAATTAAAAAAAAAAAAAACTTGTATTAAAATTCAAATAATATCTTAGATCATAACATATTTTTAGATATCCCTCCCTTCAGAACAAGTTAAATTAAAGTGTATAATAACTGATTTTTAAAAAAAAAAGAGTGCGTACTTTCAACCAAACACCTGAAAGCTCCACTGGATCCATAATAATGCTCTTCACTATTTCGCAGACACTTGCGGTATCCGTTGGCTCCGCAGCCTTCACAAAGGTTGACTGGGCGAACATTAGGATTATATTCTGTATCTAGAGATCCAGGGATACAGCTTCTGGTAAACAGCTCACCTAAACAAGGTCATACAAAACTTTTTAGTGTTTTTTTTTTTTGTCGATATAAATTGTGTAAAAAAAAAAACATCCAATTATAAAACTAAATTAAGAAACCGAATTTATTATGAATTAATTTCTTTTAAAAGGAGTTATTAGAGAATAGAGAAGTTTCATTTGAAATTATAATCAATGTATGCCATTTTAATGAAAAATGCCATCCTAACTATGCATAACAAAAAGTAACTGACGCATCTATTAAAAGAAACAAAAAAATTTGGTAAATGATGCACACAAGGATGGTGAGAATCTTACCAATATTTCTAAATATAGTGCAGTCTTTTGGCAAGAACTGTTCAGTCTCTATAAAGATATTGAGTGGGATTATCCAACCATCACCTCGACCAATACCTGGTTGACACGATCTTTTACCTAGAGAAAATTTTTTTTTTTTATTATTGAAATAACCTCGATTTTATTAAAAGTGAACATTGGATTAAAAAGATGTACAGGTCAAGAGAAAAGACTCTTTAATCAAATAAAAAAACATGCACATTAAATTATTGTTTACCTTTCATGTTAAATAATGTTGTATATTTATCAGTTTTCCTAGCAGCAGCTACAACTTTAAACTTCATTGACATGTCGCCGTAATCTTCTGCCGCAATAGGAATCAAGCCGTAACGACTGCGCGAATAGAAATAAGTACAAAAATATCTTTCATTAAATAAAATATAAAAGGTTAAAAATTGCGAGGCAATTAATGGTTTCACAAAGAAAAGACCCTCAGCAGGTCTCATAAATAGTAGAACCTACCGACAACTTGCTTAAAAAAAAAAAGAAGAAATGGAAATTATAATAGAAAAAAAAGCTACAGTGGAATAATTGTTATCATCTTTAGATCAGTTGTTATTTAATCAATAATTCTAATTTAAGGCAAAAATTTTCAGGAAATTACTATTTTTAAAAACAGTTGCTAGAGATCATTATTTAATGCAAAAGATAATGAAAGTTACAATTTAATGCAACTGTTAATGGGACAATCAGATTCAAAAGATATGTTACTAACCGCCCAGCTATATAGACATCTCCAGCATCTAAATTGATAAGATCTGCATCCCCCCTCCAGATCATCTCCATGCACATTGTGGTGTTACCCCCATATAGGCAGTCCATCTCTGGCTGAAGCTCTTTAGCTTTGAATGCCATGATTAAGTCCTCACACTTGAGCTTCTCAGCCATAGAGGTCACGCACCAACGAATAGACTCAGAAGGACATCGGTTCATTTCTGTCAACATATCATTGAATGATTCACCTGGGAAAAAATATGAAAACATAATAAAATTTATTTCGGTGGATCAACTTACTGTGACTATTTTGGTGTTAAAATCTTTGACCAATAGCACTTTAATATTACCATGCTAAAAAATAAAAATTAATGGCATAAAATCAAAACAATACCTAATACATGTACTACCGAACACCCTTATTTTTTTCAAGGATCTATGCTATTCTTGTAAAAAAAATATGAAGAATACAAACAAAATGAATAAAAAGAAATTACAGCTTAAGTATGTGTCTGTGTGCTTTCTGCTGGTCGAAATAAGCATTCCTTAACAAACATTTTAAGTAGTTCATGTTGAAATATCAAGGAATATAAACAAATAATCTGGAAATGTCAAAGGTCTCAATTATTAAATGAACACAGTCTACTTACCAACCCAAGTGTAGTAAGTGTCTGAGCCAATGTCAATTAAACTCTGGGTGGTATCCGAAAACATGAGATTTTTCCTGATGAACACTCTCTTGAAGATGTCTATTGGGTAAGCACTCTCAGACGAGAATATTTTGAAAGTGCTGCTTAGTTTCCCTCCTACACCAAACAGCTGCTGCAATATATTGAGAAAGTCTTTGTAGCCTTTGACTACATCAGTTTCTCGAACAGCAGATGTCATTATGACATTAGACGACACCTGTCCCCAGTTGCAAGAAGCGTATTCTGTCACAGCCGCAGTTTTGCCATCTGGACAAAGCAGCTGATAATCCTGTGAATAAAACAAAAATATACCATGAATAAACGGTCACCCTGAAAATTATTTTCCAATGCTTACATTTTAAAAATACAAATGACTAAAAATGAAACAACCCAGATTATTTTAATTGTGAATTAAATTAATGCATTAAACTAATGAATAGGCATGTACATTAGAGACTCAATAATAACAAAACCACTTGCCTCTGGAGCCACACTGATACTAGGTAACATAGAATTGTTGGACAGACTTTGCACTATGTCGAAGATGTCATGCCTTACAAAAGCCATCTGCCCCTTACTATCGGCAACACACCTGAATGCGCCATCATAGCCTGCGAACAAGTCACTGGTAGTACAGAACTCTTCATTCTGACCAGTGCAGAGCTCACATACTGAGGTCGGATTATTGCCTGGGAAGATAATAAGGAGACCAATAAAATCGTTTTCATTTCACTGGTAGCATAAGTATGTCAACCAAAGCCTATTTACACATGCAAATGAATGCACTCATGTTTCTGAACCACACAAGTTTAAAAGAAGCACAAGAAAAGCCCAAACATTACTCATGTGTACCAAACTAAAATTATGGCATGCATTAGAATCATTTAGTTATGCAAAAGCCAGCTTACCATATGGATTGTAAAATGATGTTAAAGAGCCAGGAAGACACATTTGACCAAAAGCACTGGAAACAGCTTTGACGATAGCATTACATTCCATAATTTGAACCAAATTATCCTTAAGGAGTCTGCCTATGGGGAAAATCCAACCAGCTGCCATACCAATGCCTTAAGACAATAAAAATTTGTATTAAAAAATAGAGGAGAAAAATTTAAAAAAAAAATATATATTATTACAGACTGGAAATAATGTATATATAAAAAAAAAACAATAAACACTTACTTGAAAAGCAAACAGAAGTTGAACTTAAAGTTTGCAAATTTATTCTAGTATTAACACTAGTGATGGCAACCGAGTATAAAGTAGGTCGATCATCAGTTGTTTCTGCAATAAGTTATTTCTTATGTTAATTTTTACAACTGTAGTGGTAGAAAGCATTATCTAAATGAAAATATTGTCTGTTAGCCACAAGATAATAAACACAAAATTAATCAAAAGACTTCTTATTGTCTGTTAACCACAAGATAATAAACATTTATTTTTTCTAAGATGTTTATCTTTTAGACCTACAAAATGGACCACTTTTGTGGTGTTCTTTCATCCCCACTATAGCCATATTTGACTGCAGGGCTATGGAGGAATCATATTTCAAGACATAGGTAAGTGACTCAACACAAATGTCAGCCACCTTCACTCCCCCAATTAATGCCAGGTAACCATTTTGTCTACCTTGAGATATGTTCTGTTCAACTTACTTGTATCATATTTCTCAGCCATAATAGGCATCATGTTGTGCTGCCGACCTGCAAAGTATGCCAGACCTGAGTCTAAGTTTACCAGGTCAGCCTGATCTTTATCAATCATTTCCATGCAAGCAAACCTGCAAGAAGTTGCAAAAAATATGAAAACCCAATAATGATAAATGAAATAGTAAAAAAATACAAATAAATTGTTTAATTTCACTAACATCTGAAATTTATTTTCATTTGCTCTTAATTTTTCCATTAGAGAAAATTCAACCAGCTATTTATGTCCTTAGCATGGACGAGGCGTGAGTGTTGCTGGCCATAACTCTTAAAGAAATATTTTTATGATATATAACATAGGCACAAACACACATAAGTGTATATATTTATATCAATAATTAGGCTAACAACATACTTACATAATGAATTTTATATATATTGAAACTTGTAGTCATTTTTTTATTAATGATTACGCTAACTATATTCAATAAACACTATATCATAAAATAGTAATATATATAAATATGACTATGACCAACAACAGTCTCGCCTTGTCCCTGGTCAAGTACAGAACATGAATAAATTAAGTGATGAACTATAAATGCTACTGAACATTTTGAAGAAAATAATATTTAAGTTACTCACAAATCAGGGGCATCAACGCACTGAAAATCTGCTGGTATAACTGCTTCAAGTGACTTGTTTGCTGTACGGACCTTCTGAAGTTCAGAGGCCAGTTGCCTGCACTTGACATCCTCATCGTTGCTAGTGACACACCATCTAGTAGCTAAAGTTTTAGAAAGTCAACACAACATTTTTATTTATTTTCATTTATCGACTAAAATTAATAATTAAGCAATAACATACTGATTTAAGAAACCTATACAATGCATATGATATAGAAATAAAATATTTAGAGACTAATTTTCTTATTTTAAGACTAAGAAAATAAAAAAGTCATTGTTTAGCATTAATTGTTAAATTGACTGAGATTAAAGAGTAAAATATTATACTGAGAGAACATGTTATTGGAAAATACATTTTAATCAGCATTTAACATAATGATGTTAATGCTGATAATAATCATGTGTGCAAATTTTTTTATGTACTTTATAAAGTTTATCATAATTTTCAATTATCATGACATGTGTCATGTTGATATTTGTCACAATTTGTGCAATTTGAATAAGCAAACATGTAAGAAAGAAATCCTATTCAAGCCTATAATCTTATATTATACTATATATTGTTAGTATGTTCTTAAATATCTTGAAAAGCATAGAAGCATAACTGGTCCAAGATTATATGCTTTTATTAAGTAATAACATAAAGTTTCAGGAAGTGACATCTCGCCAATAAACAATGTGAAATATTGAATACATAATTGAATAAACAGCCCCAAGGAAATTTAATGAAACTTACGTCTGGCAGCGAAAGAAACAGAAACCAAGAAAATAACCAAGACTGCCAGCAATGCGGTGGCCATCTGTAAAAATTAAAACAAAAATTATCAAAACTGGTTATTCTGTCAATGTATATTTATTTATACGGTACTTCCGCCATAGTAGATTAACCCAATAACGCACAGGTATTCAAAGTGACAGGTGCAAATCCACGACAATAAAATAGCTTTTAACTTTTAAAGTTCATTAGTCTCATATTTACAGCTGATAAAAAATCATTCATGTTTAAGTAATTACGTTATAATATAAAATTAGAAATACATCTCGTTACGAGGATTTCCAAAATAAATTTGATTTTTCTTTTAACTGTGACAAAAACCGCGCGCAGTAATACTCAAAATAAGTCTGTCAGTACAGGTGTGTAGGAGACATTCAGTTTTCAGCACTGATCTATATACGAGTCATTGATGCTAAGTGACAGATAACCGCTTAATACACGTGCTCTTTTTTAATATTTTGCAAAAATATATAAACATCAATTTATAAAACTGTTAATTTCAAACCTTTACTGTTGATTTAAGAACCATTCACTTTTTTAAGACTTTTACTTAACTTTCACCTTTGCTAAAATGTCAATTTTAATGGCTAATCAAAATTAGCCTGTTTTGGTCACATCAAAGTTAAAATTAGATTTTAGTCCATTGGATGAGTTAAATATTGAAAGTACAAGTTATAGTTTACACCAAAGTACAAGTTATAGTTTACACCAAAGTACAAGTTATAGTTTACACCAAAGTACAAGTTATAGTTTACACCAAAGTACAAGTTATAGTTTACACCAAAGTACAAGTTATAGTTTACACCAAAGTACAAGTTATAGTTTACACCAAAGTACAAGTTATAGTTTACACCAAAGTACAAGTTATAGTTTACACCAAAGTACAAGTTATAGTTTACACCAAAGTACAAGTTATAGTTTACACCAAAGTACAAGTTATAGTTTACACCAAAGTACAAGTTATAGTTTACACCAAAGTACAAGTTATAGTTTACACCAAAGTACAAGTTATAGTTTACACCAAAGTACAAGTTATAGTTTACACCAAAGTACAAGTTATAGTTTACACCAAAGTACAAGTTATAGTTTACACCAAAGTACAAGTTATAGTTTACACCAAAGTACAAGTTATAGTTTACACCAAAGTACAAGTTATAGTTTACACCAAAGTACAAGTTATAGTTTACACCAAAGTACAAGTTATAGTTTACACCAAAGTACAAGTTATAGTTTACACCAAAGTACAAGTTATAGTTTACACCAAAGTACAAGTTATAGTTTACACCCAAAGTACAAGTTATAGTTTACACCAAAGTACAAGTTATAGTTTACACCAAAGTACAAGTTATAGTTTACACCAAAGTACAAGTTATAGTTTACACCAAAGTACAAGTTATAGTTTACACCAAAGTACAAGTTATAGTTTACACCAAAGTACAAGTTATAGTTTACACCAAAGTACAAGTTATAGTTTACACCAAAGTACAAGTTATAGTTTACCAAAGTACAAGTTATAGTTTACACCAAAGTACAAGTTATAGTTTACACCAAAGTACAAGTTATAGTTTACACCAAAGTACAAGTTATAGTTTACACCAAAGTACAAGTTATAGTTTACACCAAAGTACAAGTTATAGTTTACACCAAAGTACAAGGTGTAGTTTACAATTCAAAGTACAAGTTATAGTTTACACCAAAGTACAAGTTATAGTTTACACCAAAGTACAAGTTATAGTTTACACCAAAAGTACAAGTTATAGTTTACACCAAAGTACAAGTTATAGTTTACACCAGAAAGTACAAGTTATAGTTTACACCAAAGTACAAGTTATAGTTTACACCAAAGTACAAGTTATAGTTTACACCAAAGTACAAGTTATAGTTTACACCAAAGTACAAGTTATAGTTTACACCAAAGTACAAGTTATAGTTTACACCAAAGTACAAGTTATAGTTTACACCAAAGTACAAGTTATAGTTTACACCAAAGTACAAGTTATAGTTTACACCAAAGTACAAGTTATAGTTTACACCAAAGTACAAGTTATAGTTTACACCAAAGTACAAGTTATAGTTTACACCAAAGTACAAGTTATAGTTTACACCAAAGTACAAGTTATAGTTTACACCAAAGTACAAGTTATAGTTTACACCAAAGTACAAGTTATAGTTTACACCAAAGTACAAGTTATAGTTTACACCAAAGTACAAGTTATAGTTTACACCAAAGTACAAGTTATAGTTTACACCAAAGTACAAGTTATAGTTTACACCAAAGTACAAGTTATAGTTTACACCAAAAGTACAAGTTATAGTTTACACCAAAGTACAAGTTATAGTTTACACCAAAGTACAAGTTATAGTTTACACCAAAGTACAAGTTATAGTTTACACCAAAGTACAAGTTATAGTTTACACCAAAGTACAAGTTATAGTTTACACCAAAGTACAAGTTACAGTTTACAAAAGCGTTGGGATTATCGGCTCAGTTCCCCGCCTCCTCCCCCCCCCCCCGACTGATTATGAATCATAGGCCCTAGAGCAGAGGTTTTCAACTCTGTGGTCCGCGGACCCCTGGGGGTCCGTGGGGAGCTTCAAAGGGGTCCGTGGGCAAGTCAAGGAAATTAGTGGTTTTTCTTGTATTAAGTATTGCTTGGTTTGGTTAATTGGTTAGCTTACAGCTAAAAAAAATACTAGCTATGTCAATGTTTCAGGCACAAACAACAATGTGTAGAATTAAAAACTTCGCTGGTATTTCCTTATATTTTCTTCTGGAAGTCTGAACTAGACTGCATACTACGTACCTCTTTGTGCAGTGAGATTTTTGAGTCATGTCATTTTTGGAAATATTTCTTACGTACTGAGCCTAGATCTAAATCTAAGCCTAGATTGGCCTAGAAATAATCTTAGACAAAAGTTTTTTGATATCAAATTGCTGGTGTACACATAGCATGTTAATTTAAAATTACACCCACAGATTGTTTTGGTCTGAAGTAAATGTTTCATACATTTTTAATATGAAAGTTGGTCAGAGCGATAATAGAGATTTTTTGCTAACTCATCGATGAAACGGTGCAAAAATTCTAGCGATGAACCTATTATGCTGTTCTATTGTCATGTGACTTGCTTATGTGACAAAGACATGTACTTTTTAAAAATGTTGGTAAACAATAGACAATATTTTATGAGATTTGTATTTGTTTTATTATAGTCGCCGATTTAATTTTAAAAATGTGAGTTTTCGTCATCAGAATGTGAAATATTTTACAGATGGTTACCTCTTCTAACCCTCTCTACTCTGAAACTTTGTCTCTAGTTTTTTTTCTCTGTGAGATCTGAGTCAACGGGACTAAACTGTTGTTGGTCATTTGTTTATCAATATTAGTAAAAGTAAACTGTCCAAGGCTAATAGCATGGAGAAATTTGTAGAGGAGAGGAAAACTTGACCAAAACCTGGAAAATTCTGATGATCAAGCAGCCAAAGACGAAAGAAAAGAAAACGGCGCAAGTATAGTCCAGAATATATACCATTCGGCCATAATATATACCATTCGGCCAGAATTTATACCATTCGGCCAGAATATATACCATTCGGCTTCACCACAGTTGGGACCGATGCTGACCAACCTCCTTTTTTACGTTTTGTGCGTAACTTGAAGGCTAGGCCTACCTTTTATCAGAATTTAAGTAGATTGCATCCGCTAACTAAATAAGACATATTCTGGCCCAACCTCAGGTACAAAAAGTTGACGCCAGGGCGCCTGGGCTATGGTGGTCTGCCACCCGAGCTTGGAATGTCTGTGGAGTCCGCAGCATAAAAAAGGAGGTTGAAAACCTCTGCCCTAGAGAGATGGGCGGCCACGCCCCTCTCAGGACTGATGGTGTTTCGTTATACTGAGTCGCATAGAGAATCTCTGCACCCAGGCTCACCCCGCATTTTGCCCCCTCCGCTCACCCAGTGACGTAACTGACGGTTTTATTTGTGTGTAAAGGTCTCATAAAATTGATATTGTTTATGTCTTTAGATTCCATAAACTACCAAAAGGACAGTTTTTTTGTTTTGTGTAGTGCCCTTCCTTCATCCAAGGACGTGCTGACTCATAACGGTCATTGGCGAGCAGTGATTAGTAAGTTCCCCCCTCCCCGTCCCACCCCACCCCCACACCCTTATAGGCTAGCACGTCCATTCTTTAATCACAGTCTTAGTCTATGGTTGAAGCACCACCACAGGAGACATTAGGTGAATAGATAGAAAAATATCTGGCCCCTATAAAACAAATTACCGCAGGGCTCCCTACTCATTTTGCAGCTTTTTTTTTATACCGGGGTACCGCGTCTAAAATCGTGGATTCAGGCCCACAATTATGGTGCCCCCCCCCCCTTTTCTCTGAACTATTTAGTTCTTTAGGGCTACTAGTAGCCTACAAAGTGTTTTAATATTTTTTTTATCGGAACTCTTTTTTTTTTAACAAGTTACCATTATAATTAATATAAAAGTACCCTTCTTAGCCCTAACGGGCCTTCCAGGGGCAGATGAAGTGTAGAATTCATCTGTTTCTATAACCTCGGCATATGAAGGCCATTGTGTGGTTAGCACAACGCCCAGCCGCCTTTACTTCCCCAACTTAAGTCAGGTACCCATTTAGCAAGCTGGGTGGACTTGTGGGACGACTTTGCACCTAATTTCACTGAAAAATTCCATGGGCCTTTCCGAGGATCGAACCCAGGACTCTCAGGTCGAGAGTCAGTATCTACACCACTCGGCCATCCGTCCCACTTTATAATTAATATGTTCTGTGTTAATTGCGGCGCAGGGGCCCAATTTGCAGCAATCTGTCAAATCGGCCTACGGGCGGCCATGTGTCCCCATCAATGTACAGTTAGCAACAGCTTACCTTTGTTTATGTGTGCATGTTCAAAAAAAGTTAGATGACTGTTGGTAAAATATGTAAACAAAGCATTGGTTTCTGATATGAATTAGCGTTAGTAAACATGTGTGTATGGATTGTTTAGTCCCACCACCCCGGGCACCAGTGGAGTATATAAACAAAGCATTGGCTATGTGGTCTCCATGAGGAAAAGTATCTAGCTTAGTAAACATGGATCTGTGACTGTTGGTAAAATATGTAAACAAAGCATTGGCTATGTGGTCTCCATGAGGGAAAAGTACATCTAGCTTAGTAAACATGGATCTGTGACTGTTGGTAAAATATGTAAACAAAGCATTGGTTACTGATGTCAATCAGGGGAAGCCCCTAGCTTAGTAAACATGGGTGTATGGACTGCTTTTTTGTTGTATCCACTTGGTGGACTATGTAATAAAACTGATTTGCTATTGGTCTCAATGAGCCGTGCTCCCCTCCCCCGCTAGGCATGGAGTGCCCCACCGCTGAAAAAAAAAGAAGAAAAGAGGAAAATAAAGAAAGTAAAAGGTGCCCCCTTGCTGGGTATTGGTGCCCCCTGCTTACTTTGACCTGGCTACGGGCCTGTGAAGTACCTAGCCTAGTAAACATATATCCCTGACTGTAGTGTCCACTGGTAATATGTATTATCAAACAATTATACCTTTGAAGAAAGGAGGTGACAAATACCTCGGTGTCAGTATAACAGAGACATGGCAACATACATACGAGAGATAGAACAACATATATTTACTAGAGACAGGACAACTTGCTATGGAAACAACACAAACATTCTAAACAATAAATAGTTCCGTTTAAAAAATTGAGAACACGTGTTTGTTTAATTGGGGAGGGGGCACTGGTGCTTTCTCCATAGAACAAAATATTTTATGTTGTTCCGAGACATGAAGGGTCTAAGTTTTGGCACATACCAGTGAGCCACATGGGGATCCTAATTAGTCGGTGTCCGGGTAGAAATACCGAGTGCCACCCCCACACACTTGTTAGTCTGCCTCTGTAATGACGATTCAAATCGAATCACACGAACTAAATAGCCAATGGTTTGATTACAAATATTTTATTACAAGCAGTATCATTTTGAGTATCAATAGCTTAAGTTCCAGGTACAGCCAGAGGTCCAGATGTCACTGAAACGAAGCCTCCGTGAGTACAGTGACAAGGATCTTCATGTAATCGCCTCCACCCAGTGGCGCAACCAGCAAAAAATGCTGGGGGGGGGCTCACATATAGAAAAAATGCTGAGGGGGGGGGCTCACATATAGAAAAAAGACAGTTTACATAGTAAAATATGTATGATGAGTTTCCAGCAGACGACACTGTTAAAAGCCGAGCTCCAATTTATCAGCATGGTATGAAATTTTATTGTATCCTAGTAAATGTTTCAATCGCAAACGCAGGAACAGTGTACAGGTGTCAGAAGGTGAACCTGACCTACATAGACATATTGTTCACTGTCCAGGCGATACTTGTTAAAACAAGTCAGTACTACGAACATCATCGTACACGTTAACACAACGGTTTCGTTTATATGTTGACCAAAGGTCAGATTTGACGTGACAGTAAGTCAAGTTACCTTAGCCTATCAGGCCGTCATGGCAGATGAAGTGTAGAATTCACCAGTTTCTGTAACCAGATTAGATGAAAGGATTCTGTAGTTTGCACAACACGTTCAGCCGCCTTTACTTCCATGCCAGGGTACTAGAGAGCTGCACGGGATTGGGATTCGCGGGAGTCCCCACGGGATTGGAAATAAATTATCGGGAGTTCCATGGGATTGGTTTTGTTTTTGCGGGAGTCCCGTGGGTTTGGGTTTTTGTTTGAGTGGGACTCTCGCAGACTTCTGATGAATTAATCAAATCGCACGGATGATCTTGGGATGATGTGGTATGTATGATACACACCTAGTTCAGGGCCTTCCCTTGATATTTAGGTCAAAACGCCATTAGCAATAATGAGAATCTGTATATTTTGACGATTCAGCGATACCATTTGCAACTAGGTTAGACAGGTTAATTTCATAGCTCACCGAAAGTTGAAAATCGTCATTTTTTGTAAAGTTGACACGAAAAAACACATACCCCCACCACCCCCAATATTACCATTTAAAGCTGGGTGGATTTGGACGACTTAACGCAAAATTTCCACCGGGGACCAAACCCTGGACTCTCAGGTCGACAGTCAAGAGATTCAGTGCAGGATTTATGTATAAGCTATAGCTTAGGGTCCCCCATTTTCTTGGGGGGGGGGGTCAAAAATAGTCCCAGTGAGCCACTGTCATATTTATTTGTCACTGACATATATCTGGACTTATAAAAGTCCCCCATATCTCAAAAAAGCTTAGGGCATAATCAAGTCTAAATCCGGCCCTGAAGAGACTATACACCGCTCGGCCACCCCATGAAAGTAAGAGTTAGATGTTCAAATGACCAGTGAACTCAAACCAGAGTTTGAACTGGTCACAAATGTTTCAGATCCGTTCTACAACCCGAGAAACAATAAACAACATTGACATGTCTGGTGGGAGAGTGTGTGGACAGCCCCGCATGTGGTTATTTTTGATGACAATGAGGATAGCCACACGACCTGTAGATTGTTTTATGTTGACCAAGATAGTCCAAGTTGGTCGAGTCTTGATGAAGACAGTTTTGTTAATGTTGAAGAAGACAGAAAGGTGTAGTGTCTTGAGAGAATGTTTTGAGCCCACACTGGAATAAATCTCATGTCAATCTGACCTTTTATAGTTTCACATGAATAGGTCAGTAATTGTTCGTCAAAGTTGACCTGCTCAACATGTCCAGGAAGTAGTGGAGACCCAGTTCGTAGTGTGGGGGGAAAAGGAGGGCGAACCTATGTGATTAATTTAG
Organism: Bulinus truncatus; assembly: GCA_021962125.1. NCBI lineage: Eukaryota > Metazoa > Mollusca > Gastropoda > Planorbidae > Bulinus > Bulinus truncatus. Next base: position 1,738,039 of record JAGDYQ010000084.1, read on the forward strand.
TCAACAATTTATATCTTATTCAGAAATATAAAAAACACATTTCTAAAATGTAAGCCTTGAAGAACTTTTTATTTTGAGGTGGACAATTGTTTTTCTCAGGCAATTACGTTAGAACTATTGGCTTATAATGTATAGAAATATATATATACTAGTTGCAAGTACCCGGCTTTGAAATAAGGTTTTTTTGTTTACCTTTTGTTTTCTCCCTCCTTACCCCTCCCTCCCATCTCCTTCTCTCACCCTCCTCCCCCCCTCTCTCTCTTTATCTCTCACTCCCTCCCATTTCTCACATCCTCTCTCCCTCCCTACCCCCTCCCATCTCTCTCTCTCCCCATTCATCCCTCCCTCATTCCCTCTCACCCTCCCTGCCCCCTCTCTTTCTCTCTCCCTTCTTTTCTCCCCCTGTCCACCTCCCTCCCTCTCCCCCTCCCTCCCCCTACCCTCCTTTCCTCTCTCTCCCCCCTGCCCCCCTCTCTCTCTTTATCTCTCTCTCCCTCCCTCCCTCACTCTCTCTCTCTCTATATATATATATATACTTATTATTATGGCTTCACACTTCTTCTAAAATCCTCTTCATTCCTTTCTTTACTTTCCTCAAACTGTACATATCAGGGAGCATGAAAAAATAACAATTCTTCGCAGCACAAAGGAACTATACAGCACCAGCGAGCAAGTTCTATTCAATCATCTGGAAATGACGTCACAGAGGAATTTTATTTATGGCGCCGTCGAAATTACTTTAATATAGTAAAATACTAAAATAAAAAAAAATTAATTACAATTAAACTACCCATCAAGATGAAACGAAACCTGTCCTATAACCTTCCCCATGTAATTATGTGTATGTGTAACAAATTTCACGTTATTTGATTGTCTTGATCTTGAGTTATAAGGGAACAGACAGACAGACAGACAGCAAATACCTCTTATAAGTATAGAGATATATATATATAAATATGATATTCAAGTATTTAATAACTCAAAAGAATAATTACATTGAAATAAAATAAAACATAAACTGATACAAATATTTCTTGTAAAATTGTAGCACACGTTTTCGACATGGGATGGCTTCCTTTTAGAGGCTTCATGGGGCGTAATGTTAAATTATAGAGAGACAGTTCAATTTGAACATTTAAGAAAATTTTTGACACTTAGGCAGCTTCACAGGGGTTGCAATTAACTGACTATACAGCCATTTGCAATTGATGGACTATATAGCCAGTTGCAATTAACTGACTATTCAGCCATTTGCAATTGATGGACTATATAGCCAGTTGCAATCGATGGACTATACAGCCAGTTGCAATTGATGGACTATATAGCCAGTTGCAATTAACTGACTATTCAGCCATTTGCAATTGATGGACTATATAGCCAGTTGCAATTAACTGACTATACAGCCATTTGCAATTGATGGACTATACAGCCATTTGCAATTGATGGACTATATAGCCAGTTGCAATTGATGGGATTATATAGTTTGAAGTTGTAAATTGACTGACTATACAGCCATTTGCAATTGATGGATTATAGCTTCAGTTGCAATTGATGGACTATATGAGCCAGTTGTAATTGATGGACTATATAGCCAGTTGTAATTATGTGACTATACAGCCAGTTGTAATTATGTGACTATATAGCCAGGTACTCTTACTATGTGAAACTGCAGCAATTTTATAATAAAATGAATGTAAAGTAAGATACAATTATGTGACCTTATGAGTTACAATTGATCTATTGAGTGAGTTTTACAGTGAGTTACAATTTATAGGTCAGTGTCTCTGCAATGTTTCAGCTCACAGTGGACAGTGTTTACAGAATAATAATGACAATTTTTTTTTTAACAGGGGATATCACTCAGTTCACTAGGCAGTAAATAAATATTTGAATCTTTATATCATGGCCAGGGATAAATTAGGCCAATGGCAACTATGGGGGTAGGGGGGGAAGGACTGCCTGGGTGGCACTTTATCTTCTGTCGGAGGGGGGGGATATTTTGGGTGTACAGAAGCATAATTCCTCAGAATACGAGGTTAATCAGTAAAAATTGCTCAAATTACAAATAGTTCAGGTTTTGAATATTTTTTCCCCCATACATAAATAATATAGAGTAAATGAATTCCCACAAAATACAAGATTTTTACAAAACAATGTATCATACTTATGTAATTAGTCAGTCACCTTAGAAAACTACATCACATCTGTAATTTAATTATTCAAATTTCAAATCATAATCCACATTATTATCAAATAAAACCAATTTTTCTCCCTTAAAAAAGGATCTAAGTTTTTAGGCATTGAGTCAAAAAATCATTTCTAGAAAAAGTTAAAAGTTCCTAATCAAAATTTTCACTTTTATTAAAGTTATAAGATGAATGGATCCGTAGCATGATCTCCACAAACTAGGTTGTCCATTTTTTATTTTAAGCCTGCTAGGGGCTCTATCGTCTACCTACAAACAAGTACAGTGAAACCTTTTGTTCCCAACTAAACAAGTACAGTGAAACCTTTCATTCCCAACTAAACAAGTACAGTGAAACCTTTCATTCCCAACTAAACAAGTTCCAGAAAATCATTAAAAATCTAGTAGTAGTTGTTTTTAATCTTCCATGGGAAGACTCACCCACCTCATGGCCAGGGACATCAAAGGAGCTAACCAAGACACCAAGGGAGCTAACCATGACATCAAGGGAGCTAATCAAGACATCAAGGGAGGTCACCAAAGCATCAAGGGAGCTCACCAAGACATCAAAAACAAATGAATTTTGATCCTTTGAAATAAGTACACAATCCATGCATACAAAGGCAGCTTTAGCAATATGCAGTTTGAAGGGTTAGAAAAATTATGTGCTATCCGAATAGGTAAATGGGCAGGTTACAAGTATCTTGAGAGTCAACTGATTGAGATCAGTGATTGGACTGACACACATCAGAAGACGATAAAAAAAAATTAGGCTAAACTTACATCCAATTAATAATGCACACCTGTAACATAGTGGTATGCCATGTGCCATGGTGAGGTTAAAGAAACAGAAAGGAGTACATGTAGTTATAAATAAATATGTTTATAAAAATATAAATGTATATTTATAAGTTAACACAACACCAATCTTTTAGTTTGTCCCTGACATATATATATATATATATATATATATATATATATATATATATATATATATATATATATATATAAGCCACACACTTTTAGACCTTTACATCTTGTCGCAATAAATTACTATAGCTTGGATGAATTTTATGGTTGGAACTACAGGGAAAAAGCAAAATGGTTTTTGGAACAAGATTCAATGATACATTTATCAAAATGATGAAGAATTTTCTCTGTGAAATATTTCAGTCCACACATTGTTATGTAAATCCAATATGAAAATAATTGACTAATAAGATTTGTATTATCATGAAGAAATAACAATACATCTTCAGCCACATGTCATTTCCATTTTGAAAAAAATTCACTTTTAGAATTAAAAATACATTTTTTCTTTTATGTAACTGAAAATGTTGAAAAATTTGTTAAAATATGTTTTAAAATTAACAAGTCTTTTAACAAACCATTGGCCAGGATAGCAACATTTTTGTTCAAAAACTAGACTAAACTGGTCTCTCTCTCTCTCTCTCTCTCTCTCTCTCTCTATATATATATATATATATATATATATATATACACATTATATTACAATTTATTTATGCATAAATATTTACAAACTAAAAAAAAACAACAATGGCTTCATTTAAAGAAATGTTTTAAGTCAACACATAGAGGTAGATCATATCATGTTTTTTTACATAGGTAAAGATATTTCAATAGCAAAAGTAGAACTATTTGTCAATATGTAGCTGAAAAAGTGTCATCATTCTTTGCCCACTGTTTTATGAGAAAATTTAAATAAATAATTAGTTGATTTGATTTAGATGACAAAACATGAACAGTTTGGTGCTGGACAGGTTGTGGTTTAGATTAACAACAAACAGACCTCTACCAACCTACAAGTCAATATTAACAAATGTAAATTATAGTCAAAACTTTAAATGTTACCCATCACACCTTTGTGACTTTGGAGACAGTTTACATTGCTATAAAAAAAAAAAACTGCATGACAATAAAAGAATACTTATTTTTGCAATATTTACATTTGTGAACGGTAAATCATTCACTGTACTACAACATAACTGTAGTCATTCCAATTGAGGCCATAAAAAATAATTTACAACCGCTGAGTAAATTTCTTTTTTCATAACGAACGATTAATCACAACCATAATCATTAATCACAACCATAATCATTAATCACAACCATAATCGATAAAGATTGATGACACACATTAATGAGAGCAGAACACTCCACTTCATTTTTTAATAGACTGCAGCTTCTCTTTCATTCTCTTCAAGGTCCCAGTCAGTGAGGAGGTAGAGGAGTGCCTGCGGAAATTGTTCTCTTGGGTGGAGGCGACAACATGAAGATCCTTGTCACTGTACTCCCGGAGGCTTCGTTTCAGTGACATCTGGACCTCGGGCTGAATCTGGAACCCATACTCATGGTCTCTGAATACACGAAGCTGATCTACTGCTTCGCTGATGGATCTGTTAATTAAACAAACAATTTTATGGTTGTCACACAAGACAATGCTAATAAGACAAGACAATGCTAGTGAGAAGGCACAATGCAACTGAGACAAGACAATGCCAGAATCTCTTAAGAGAAAAATTCAGGAATTTTTTTTTTTTGGTTGCTAAAAGCATTAGTTTGTTATGTCTGCTTTATTCAATTATAAGATGAACAGAGAAGTTTCTGACCTCATTTTGTCCCACTTGTACATCCCATTGGCCAGTGTAAAGCTGCCAATCTCCAGCTGCTGAATCTGTAGAGCCACGTACAGGGCACAAGGAATGGTGGGCTGCAGGTGCCAGTCTTTCTCAGACATGAGCCAGGTTGTCTCACTCTTCAGTTTGATCTGTCAAGAAAAATTCCACAAGTTGTTAATTCACTATGATAGTCCAGATAGTTTCCTGTAAACTTTATCGCATCTTAAAACCAAATATCCCAAAATGCAACTAAATCAGACATGTCAATGGCTACCTTTGTGTTTGCAAGTTCATTCATGTAGCTGATGTATTTTGCTGGGACATCTTTCCACACGGGCAGCTGCTTGACCACCAAGTTCTCCAGCCCATCCAGTATGGACAAAGCTGTGGCGAAGTTTCTTACATTCAGACACAAGTGCGCCACAGTTAAAAACTTGGTCAGTAAGCTGACTTGTGACTGCAATTGATCAATGTGATACATGTATTGATGGTCAATTCAATTTGGTTTACTGGTTAACACATCATAGATCCTCATTCATAATATAAAAAATATTCTTAAAAAAATATAAACAGCCAATCCATACAGAGATTATAGGGAGTGAAGGGGGTCCGAGACTAACCTTGTGAGATCCACATGTGAGTACTTCTATAGACAACCAGTGGGCCAGCTCATGGGAGTGGGTGATCATATCCACCAGACAAGACTGGATCACTGGATCGCCAACAAACAAACCTTTCTTGGAAGCTGTGCTAGGCTCAGACTTCCTTTTTTTTTAAAAAAATAAAAAATTACACTTGCATCTATATTTAAGTGAAAACATTAAATAAGAATCATTTAATTAAATGCAGTAGACATAAAAACATATAGGTGACATTTGAGATTTTAAGAATCAGATTGCATTTGAAAAAAAAATCAACCAAAGTCTGTGTATAGTCAAGCTTCAATGTAATGTGGATTTTTTGTGTGCAAATTAAAATTGATGCATTTGTTTTAAAAAAAATGTAAAAAATATTCATATTGTAAATTGAGCTCATCAAATGGAAGAACAGTAAATTAAACAACATTGTCACTTATAATTGTCTTTAGTCATTTTAACTTTTCATATTCATTTAATCATTGGTCCAAAAATGGCAATAGCTGATGACCTCTTCAAGCCAAGACAAAAAAAAAAACAGTTTAGTTTTAATAAAATTTTATAATATCAAATTTTATACTGAAGTTATTTAAACGTTTTCTTCCAGATCCATGAGGTAACCAACCTATTTCTGCTGATATAATTTGTCCTTCTTTCATCATTCTCATTGTTACATTTTTTTTTTGATAAAAAGAATTATGCTTAAATGCAAAGCTTTTTTTTAAAAATGTTTTACATTCAATTTTAAAGAAATTAACAATGAGGCCTAATTTTTATGTCTGCAAATTTTCAATGTTTATATTTAATCATTTTCTTGAAGATGTGCAATATTGAAAACATGTGGGACTAAATGGGTTTTTTTTATGCCAGGAAAAGATAATCCTATGAGTTCAAACACTGAGACATGACAGTATGTAGTAGACATCATGATCTGGCCGGCATATAGGGGTGACTGATCAGGGTCATTCATAATCTTAGATAAGCCACATCAATCTGCTTTCTACTTCAGCCATACCCTTTACAATGCCCTATCTATTCCTGAATTCCTATTACACGTACTTTACTCGGGATGAATAATGCAGAGTGTGCTGCCAGTCAATCAGGGACATACGCATGAGTCTATTGTTTGTACAGAGAGAAAATAAAGTTTTCATATGCATCTTTGTACCTGCAATGTAATGTGTCTTGTGTCCTAGTTTTAATGAGTTTACCTTGACATTGATGGAGTCCTCAGCCCTGGCATTGACAATGCAACTCCAACACCTTGAAACTGGGAGTTCAAAAAGTGAACCGGGTGACACTTGCGGAAAAACTCCTGCAGTGGGAAAAAAAAATAAATTCAGTAATGATGTGCACCTGACTGTAAACCAAACAAATTTCTTATAATAACAAACATGAAAATGTGAACACTTTTAAATAAATTGAGTTTTATGCAAATGATGCTGTATTAAGAAAAAATTAGAAGATCAATATATAATTAGACTTAAATATTTTATCATATCTCAGAATTGCTCAGTGATATAACATTGTTTATAAATTGTTGAATTAATAAAGCTTTAACATTCACTAGTCAAAAGATGACAAGAAATCACCTGTTCCAGAAGGGTCAGCTGTTCAGCCAAAACATGTGCTGGGCAATCACTGATAGAGAACTTCATCGATGACCTCTGCCCTTCAGCACAAGCATTAAGCTTTTGCTCAGACCTTGTTTTACTCAAATGGGACCCACCCTTCACAGGTTTTGAGAATTTCAACAATGATCTAAAACTGTTCCACTGCAGAAGAAATAATTTAAAAACTCTCAATGAACTCTTACTTAAGAAAAACTGTACTCAGCTATGAGTTGGACATTCATGATTTGAGTACATTCAACATTGTCCCCTACAATAAATAAAATAAAATATTGAGAAAAAATAACTAAATAAATTAAACTAAAAGCGATTTCTTATTAAAAACCTTTATAGTAATGTACATGCATATAACTTCGGATAAAAATATGAATGATACAAGTCTGTAATTAAATATGTTCTGTAATTTTGTATGTACAAAGTTAGGTAGCATTAAATACGAAAAAACAACAACACCAAAGCAAGTTAGTACACAAAGCAAGTGATAGAATTACAACACCAAAAGCAGTAAAGTAGGGACTAGAGGTATAAAGTGATTTTTGTTAACAACAAATACACCAATGTGTTTGTGTTGTTTTAGGTATTCATTCAAAAAATGTAGACTATGCATTTGTTAATAGGAATTTTAGAAAGAACTAAAATCACGGGAAGCTAATTTGAAGAGTACAACAATAAATGAGGAATTATTTTGTGCATCTGCATTTTCCCCACTTTGATGCAGCACCTTTGGTTGGCAGTTGAATTATTTATAGTTAACTGAGAAAATTCTTTTTTTTTATCTTCTTATGGTGACAGATGAAAGCCACAAATGATTAAGTTTCATTCAATTACTACACAAATCTAAAACATCTCAAAATGACTACAATAAAACCAAAACTAAAAATTTTTCTTGCCTTTTCTAATTCATATGAAGCATTTTAAGCAGACAATGGCTCTACTGTATAAAACATTTAGAACTTTATTATGTAATACATTTAAAGTTCCCTGAGCCCTTAGGGGGGACATAGGGAAAGATGAAATGTTTCTGTTTCCACTGCCTAATAAGGGGCTATGTGGCTAGGACTAAGGCAAAAAGCTTTATATATTTATATATGCAAATTTCCGTACTAGCCAAAACAAGAAGTGGGTTTGGCTTGTCTAGCTTAAACAAACTTTAAATCATCATCATATATAGTAATAGTCTGAAAAATCTGCCTTGATTTGGAACTTCAAGCTTATGCTCTGAAGACATCTCCTGACGCAAAAGTCGAAACAAAAATCGAGGACATTTATGTTTGGCACACACACTGAACTGAATGTTAAAGCTCAGTGGATAAATGTGAGAAGATAAACAAATAATAATATTACAATATGCGTTTACAAGTTATTATTTTGTAATGAATGCCTTGAAGAATATGTTTACATTTCAAGAACTGTTTGGGTCACTTGGCAATAATAAGGGTGAAACCATTATTTAACAAGGGCAAGCTACTTAAACTAAACTGATACATGTAATGACATCTAATAATAACACATGTTTTACTCTAATAAGAAATAATCGTAGTTTATCTGGCTTGAATACATTTTTAAAGAGCAAAACTGGTTAAAATGAACTCTAACACTTCCATCTAGAAGCTAAGTATCAGTATTTAAATAACTTCAGTAATACTAAGTGCAAAAATATTTGCCACTGATGTAATGGATAAGGCATTGGGCATAAACATTGTATGGACTGAGGCTCAAACTCTCAAGCCTGATTTTATATATAACAGAGATTTTAATCAAATACTGCTTAACACATTTAATTCATGTATGTCTTACTATGTGAGGAATTATATTTCCTAATTTAGCTCATCTGATGTGTGTGAAGTCCATGAAAGGATGAGATGAAATCTCTTAGATCTTATAAACCCACAAATGGGACTTTTTTTTTTTTGGCAGTGCCCTTCTTTCATAAAAAAAAAAAATACACCTTGCAAGTGTTAATCAGGGTACAGTTAATATACATTGATGTATACATGTAATAACTACATGCACCTACTGAATCCAGTTTGTTTAACCAGCATCCAATTTAACTTTAGTTAAATTTAAACATTCAGAAAAATAAATAAAACACATACATTAATTGCAAATGTAAAAATTGCAGGCCACATCGTTAGAATGCAGGTTTTATGTGAAGTGTTAGTCAACAATAAATAATTGAAAAAAAAAACAACAAAAAACAAACAAAACCCAAGACAATACTTTACAATTATCTAGCGCTCATGCCATAAGCAATGAAAAAAAAAATTGCATATCTGTTATAATGTCAATCTGATAAATAAAACTGTTACTGAGGTGTGATAATTAAAAACTGCCCGTCCTCCAGAAATAAATATTTCAAATAGCTGGCTTGGTATATAAACATACAAGTGCAATATTGAGATAAGACACTTTCCACAAAAAAAAAAAAATGTAAACATTATATTTACCTCTAGTAGCCAATCAGATTTAGACTAACAAATTCAGTAGAAGAAAACTTATATTAGTAAATTAAATTATGGCTTCTAACCTGACACTGCACATTTCTAAACAACAAAATAGGGTTCAACTCACCTTTAAAAATTTTTTAATTGATTAAAATAATGTCAAAAAAAAAATGAACATAAAAGAATAATTAGTCCAACTCACCCCCCCCCCCCACACATTAAAAAATAAACTAATAGGGACATCAACTTTTATTTGTCTTGTTTAATTTCTTCAGTGAAATCTAAATAAAAATATTTTTTTTTTTTTTTTTAATTGCTTACTTATTTTACAGTTTTTAGGAGAAAATTACTAATAATTCTTAAACAAAGTAACTCACTCTGGCCGGGCTTGACAGCTTCAGGTAGTAGGCACCATCTCCATCTTCTTCATCCTCATCCAACTCTGTCATCAGCATCAGCTCGGAGTGATCTCCCATCTTACAAGCAGAATACAAACTAAACAAATTGTCTGCTCCTTCCACATTCAGTTCCATCTGTTGAGCAATACAGTAATTATAAAATCAATTATATTAATCCTCAGCGTGATACCTATATCATACTGCCTATTTGTGGTGTCAAGCTGTAATCACTGCTTGACTTTAGTCTAGATTTGATTTATATTTACATAATATGAAATTATTTTTTTTTTTCAAGTATCTTGAATCTTAAGTTTAAACACCATGAAATGACTAATCAATGATGTATGTTTGTAAATTGTAAAAAAAAAAAGAATATATATATCAATAATTAAAGGCGTCCACTTTATTATTAGTTTTTAAGAAATACTTTTAATTTGAAAAGTTGTTAATAAGTGAACATAAATTATTTTTTTATTTTAATTATTACCATTCAAATTCTTATACAGCTAATTGATAGAACCAAAAAGAAAACATTTTAGTTTTTACAGAGTTTAATGAAATGAGTTAATGCATAACAACCTGCTCTTTCAAAAAGTCAACAAGTTTTGACAGCAGTCTCCTGTCTAAAGCAAAGTCAATACTGTAAAAACCTTCCATCCAGAAATGAATGAGGTCCAGAGATCTACGTTCTACATTAATCAAGTTGATATCTCTCATCTTACTGCTGTTTGTAACAGAGGAAAAGAATATCATATATGTAGGTTCATTAGTAGTTTGAAACAGTAGAAAATTATTATTACATATCCCAGATATTTTAAAACATAAGACAATATTTTTGCCTCTGCCCTTTTTAAGTTCACAAACATCAACTGTAAACTAACTACTGTAAAAATACATAAAACAAATACTTATTGAATATTTCATCATATCAAAGCTAAATAATACAAAATATCAATACATGTACATGTATATTGCAGGAGGGGAAAAATAGTAGCATAGAACATGAGTTTTAGTTTAAGCTTTATTACAATTTTCTTTAGCCATGATGATTAAAAGGTATTTCTTATCTTCAAATTTGGGTTATAGTTGCATTATAAATGAAATATTTCTGTAAATGAAAAATGCACACTAAACCAATTCAGTTGCAAGAGTCAATCTTATTTTAACAAAAGTAATGTTTTTATTTGAAAATAAATAATCATCACCGAACATATTAAAAGTAGAAAATCTAGGAAGTTCAACTTTATTGCAACAATTATATATTTCTATTCTGAAAATTTGTTTCATAAAAAAAAAAAAAAAGCGTTCGACAGTGTAGATCGAGAAATCCTCTGGAAACTTCTTCGACATTTTGGTGTCCCCTTAAAAATAGTTAAACTGATCGAAAAATCATATGAGGGTATGTCCTGCAGAGTTATCCATGGAAGGCAGCTAACAGACAGCTTCCAGGTACGAACAGGAGTCAGACAAGGATGATTGCTTTCCCCATTCCTTTTCCTACTGGCTATAGACTGGATTATGAAGAAATCCACCAGGGAAAGAAGAAATGGAATTCAATGGACTTTGCTAAAACAGCTTGACGACCTGGACTTTGCAGATGACCTTGCTCTCCGTACACACAGCTATCAACAGATGCAAGAGAAAACAAATCTTGTGAATGCCACTGCAAAGGAGGTCGGCCTTAGCATACACGCATCTAAAACCAAGATCCTGAAAATTAACTCCACCAGCACGAATGCAGTCACCCTAAACGGAAGTAAACTGGAGGAAGTAGAGTCCTTTACTTATCTGGGTAGCATCATAGATCAGCAGGGTGGAACAGATGCGGATGTCAAAGCAAGGATCGGAAAAGCAAGAGCCACCTTTATCCAGCTCAAGAACATCTGGAATTCCAAAGAGCTGTCTCTGAACACCAAAATTCGCCTGTTCAATACCAATGTAAAGTCAGTCCTGTTATATGGAGCTGAGACCTGGAGGATTACGAAGACCACCACTAAGAGTCCAGGCCTCTATCAACAGCTGCCTTAGGAAAGTTCTTCAAATACGATGGCCTGACACCATCACCAATGCCAGCCTTTTAGAACGAACTGGCCAAGCTTCAATAGAAGAGGAGATCAGGAAGAGGAGGTGGGGATGGATAGGCCACACATTTCGAAAGCCGGCAAACAACATCACTAGGCAAGCATTGAGTTGGAATCCTCAAGGAAAAAGAAAAAAGAAAGAGAGGCCGGCCAAGAAACACCTGGAGGCGAGAATTTGAAGCAGACATCACCAGGATGGGGTTCAGCTGGAAGCAGCTGGAGAGAATGGCTCAGGATAGAAGTCGCTGGAGATCTTTAGTTGGTGGCCCATACCCCGATAGGATTGACGGGCAATGATGATGATTCTGAAAATTTGTTTCATAGACTGTATGAACTTTTAACTTTATATACCTTTGTGAAGCTCGACACTTGTCCAGTAAAAATGCCAGGAGCTGCTCAGAGGTGAGTATATACCTGAAGCACAACAGGAATTGATGGATGTAGCCATCACTCAAGGCTGACCTGAGGAAAACAACAAATTAAATAGGATGTTTTGATAAAAAAACAAAACAAAATACATTCAGGTGATGGGGAAGATTAGTTAAATTCTGACATTGCTGCCATAAAAGGAAACAAACTGGTAGATATAATGAGCACTCTGCCACATAGAGGCAGTTATTACATAGTACATGCATGTACAAATTTATTTTTTTAAACATGTTGTAGATATGTTAGGTATTTGTTGAACTTTTTATGTGTTTGAGTGTGATCTTGGAGAAAGTGGGTGAAAGGTCAGAAGTAGAAAGATAAGGTGATTGGTTGAGGTGGTCAGATGACAAGGGAGTGGACGATGATGGCGAAAGTGAAAGGTTGAAGATCATAGAGTTGCTGGAGAGATTTAGTACTTTGTGGTAGATTATGCTATGTAATTTTATTATTATTTGTATTATAATCCGTATAGTAAATGTTGACCATAGAGCTGTCATTTTCTAAATTTGTGAGTGAATGGTGGCATGCAGTGGTCATGACAATTTAAGGTTATGACAAAACAGAAAAATCACACTCACGATTTGTAAAGGTAAGACATCAGCCCTCTAGGTGATCCAGCTTGTAAGACAGACATGGGGCAGGAATCTGATGTGGGGATAGTTCGAAACTAGTCCGAGAAGAAGTAAAATATCAGCCATTAACACCATGAATATCAGCATCAACAGTATTATGCATGATGTCAGGTGTAAATTACACACATGGCATTTTACAGACAAAAAACTTTACAATTTTGTAAATATGTATTTATCTATGTACTATATATAGAATTTTTTTTTTTTTTTTTTTTTTTTGGCTTTTATTTAATCAACTGGGTAAGTCCTTTTACCTGTAAGTATGGATTATCTATATATGTCTGTAGTTGTAGAGTTCCTTCACTGGCACTCAGGCTATAAAGATGGCGACTGTCAAGGCCATTCAACTCTGCTAACAACATCTGAAATGTGGAAATAGTTGTAAGTTTTATAGTCTTTTTAGCTTAAAAAAAAATACACTATCATAAAAATTTGATAATCATCTTAAAACATTCAGGGGATGTAAACAAGGGTGCATGCATTTTTAAAAATCAATTGTGACATATCAAGACATTTTGTGGCTAGATCACCTCAAAAAAAAAATCACTTTCAAATTATGTCCCTTAACACTTTTTTTAAAACTGGTATAGAGGTATGTTTTCATGGCCCAGAAAAAAAATCACAGTAGAAACAACAATGAAGAAATGATTTGGACATTCTAGACTTCAGATTTTATGTTTATACGAAGTGAATACAATAAAAAAAAACAAAACCAGTTTTACCTGCAGATGAGTCTGACATAAAAGTAAAAATGACAATTTCCTGGCCACATCTGAGAGTTCTTTCAATGTCTGATGACTGACGTGCTGATCACCTGGAATGCAAACAAGTTTATAGATATGGAGTGGTGATGAAAAAAAAAACACAAGAAAAATATATATTTTTTCTAATAAAAGAATTTCAGTCATTATCTCTTAAAAACATCTAATAGGTCAGCCTTGGGCAAAATATGTATGGCCCATCAGACTGTTTAATACCGCCCGTGGCAAGCCACTCCGTTTCAGTGTAACATGGCATTAGCCATTTATGTTATGGCGCTTACATTTAATTTATATCAGTTCATGTCAACACTTCATCCATCCGCTCTTGATCCGGCCCACTGGTTAAATTTATGAGCCAAATGTGGCCTGTGACTCTTAAAAGTTTTCCCACCACTGTACTAGGTAGCTGAATTAATTGTCAGTACAATTAGTTAAAGAGAACAAATCACTGTACAAGCTCAAGAGTTCCAATAAGTATATCATTATGCTGCCATCAACATTTATTATCCCATCAGTGTATTAGAGCACATTCAGAACTTCCAGAATTTAAAAAAATGTCGATAAAATTATTCATTTTTTTAAAAAGAAATAACCTTTAGTAGTCTTGTTTTCATTTAGCCTCCTATAAAACTTTTGAGATTTTTTCCTCTCTCGTTTTAAAACCAGGATTTCCTGACGCACCACGGCCATTCTGAGCTCTATGGCCGTTTTATTCTCTTCATCCTACCAGATTGTACAAAAAGAAAAATGTATTTAAAAAATGCATTTAAGAAGAATTAAAAGCGTTGAAATTGCTATATAAAAAATTTTTTTTTCACTTTTCTTGGAAAGTCATATCAGTTTTGTATTGTTTGAGTTCAAATGATAATTTATTGTCATAAAAATATGAGATTTAGATAGCAAATTAGATCTGCATAGGTGAAAGACTAAATACATGGTATTTAAAGGCTTTATAACAGATACACATAATGATATTGACTTACAATAGAGTTCATAAATGCATTCACTTCTGGAGTTAGACTGAGCTGAATCATTGCGGAATGGTAGACAACGTAACTCTTCTTCACATACTGTAGCAATGGGCTGTGGATGTCAACATTCTCTAGTGAACCTGCAGATGCAGTTCTTTGATGATTTGCTGTGCGGATGTTAAGGTCTGTCACTTTCAGCCCGGTCTCCACAGGCTGTCTGGTGTACACAGCTGACAGTGACCGGTTGTAAGTTGCAGACGACCTACCAATGTTGTTGGTGCCCTTATCTGGACTGACTATAGGCTGCGAGGAATGCCCAATGTTAAAAACAGGTTTACTCTGGTCTCTAGGACCATTCTCTGGTGGTGTAAATCCATTACTCAATACAGGATTAAGCACCGAGTTTGAAAAGTTCACATCTTGCATGTTGTTCCTTTCCATGCCTGACATGTTAATGTTTCCATTACCTCTCACATCTTCTTCCTTTTTCTGATGTCCTGTATCATTTCCCGTCCCAGTCACCTGTTGACCTATGACATCTCTCTTGGCCTCAGAAAAATGTTGATCGCTATTACTGTGTTCCTGGAACGCTACCTGGTCGACGGCAAGCTTTGGTTGGTTCAGTTTAGCAGCAGGAACAGAGGCTTGCATCTTATTAGCTGTGGGATTTTTTCTACTATCCTTGAAAAGTTCAGCCGATAGTTTACGCATCTCTGCTGACATGCTAGAGATCACTTCAGGTGAAACTTCGTCCTCGTAATAAGATTGAGATCCCAGAGTGACCGGAGCTGAGGGTGCTCTTGAGGCTCTATTAGGGGGCCTTCTGTAAGTGTTTGGAAGACGAGCTGTCATTGCGGTATGGCTTAAAACACTGCCCTGTTCAATATAGTTGTGGATTGATGTGACGGGGGAGGATTCATAGGTGGATTTAACTTGACTGAGAGACTGCTTATGTGGATTCTGGTGCGGCTGTAGTGAAATAGCATAGGGCTTAACATGATGCAAATGTTCATGCCCACCAATTAAAAAATTTTTTGCAGATTGTTCTTTTTCATAACTGAAAGAAGGGGTGGAGTGGTTGAGCCTACCATTTGTTCCCTGGCCAGAAGTGGTGTCTTTTGTCGACTCTAAACGGTTGAAAGTGATCTGGTTTAGACGATGACCAACTCTGTCTAATGAGCCAGTTCCTACATGAGGGGAAGGAAATGACTGACCATTAGAAGAGTTTAAAAGACTAGGTGGGATCACTGCTGTCCGGCTACCTTCTGTGTCTAGAGAGGTGTGGTGCACAGAAGCCGGCCGAGATTTGACAGGTTTTTGATAGTCAGGCTTCAAACTGGAGCTCACACGCTGGATGTGTGTGGTCATTGATGGTGGGGAGGTTGCATGACCTTCTGTGGGACTCGGATAAAAAGAACCAGACTGTGGATTGAATGGCTGTTTCTGGTGTGTCAGCTGAGCTTTAACCGTCACATCAACAGGGTTGTTAGGCTTAGTGTGTGACCTGAAATGTATGGATAAAAAAAATGTTAGTAAAAAAAAAATAATTTTTTAAAAATAATTTTCCAAAGATGTTAACAAATTTATCTAACATGTAGGAAAATGTGCGGTCCAACCCAAAGGGCTAGGAAAAAAAAAATCAAATTCAGGGACAGATGGTAATTTGTAATGCCTTTGACTGAACTCAGTTCAAACATATTCAATACTTATCAACGCCAGTCATGTCAAACTGGCAACCTGAAGGCCACATGTGGACCTTTGCTTCCTCAGGTGGACTAAGGGTTCACAAGCTGGCCAAAATATTACTTTGGTTTTTTTTTTTGTAAATTAATTTTTTGTCTGCTTCTAGAATACTTTCTAGCCTTTTAACACTGGTTTACTTTCACACACAGACTAATCTATGAGCGAGGTAAAGCTGAATTTTTTTTCTAGCGCTAAATTGTTAACAACATGCAAAATGTTTTTCTGACCAATTTCAGCCAAGGGCAACTGTTATTTAATGACAAAGTGTGTGCGAGGAGTAGTCTAAGCTCTGACTACTTTACCTAACAGGATGATGGAAATTAAGACAATGTGTTCATTGTATGTTCTAATCAGTATGGCCATCCTGATTAATTGTAGCTATAGCATGCAATTTTACTACTGTTTAAAATTTCATTGTTTCATTACTTGATAAATAAACCTGTATGCCCATTGTACATTTCTAATTACAGTTGTAGCCCATACATAGTTAAAACTTAATTAACCGTTTCATTACTTGATAAAAAAACCTGTATGCCCATTGTACATTTCTAATTACAGTTGTAGCCCATACATAGTTAAAATTTCCAGCCATACACATTATTAAACAACTTCCACCATTTGCTGAGTGTGATCCTCATGACAACAAAATATGATCTATGCTGCCCTCGGTGTACTCTGAAGAGTGTCACATGCCTGATATAAAGGAAACTGTTTCCCCAGACACTTGTTGTTTTAAGTAAGCCATCTGACAAAAGAAAAAATGACATCTGACAGTTCTTCTTACTTACTGAGGTGGTGGACCACTGATGGCCAGGTACAGCCTGTTAAGCAAGTCATGGCTCCAAGAGAGGTGACAATACTTCTCAGTGACTGCACTGCAGAATGTTTCCCACTTCAGAGAGCGCAGTGACAGAATATACTCGGCTATAATGAACAGGGGAAAAAAAAGTATATAGTACAAGAAATGTTTTTTTTGTTATTGCTAAATTTAATAACGAGTGCTTTGTCCTATTATTTACTCACACTGCTGTCATTTTAAGAATTGTTTTAAATGTCTAAAATATAATATTCCTTATTCATCTTTTTCCTACATTCACCGTATAACACAAGAAGGGAGTAAACTTGTTGCCAGTCATATGCAGGTAGCATTGGACTTTAGAATAAAAAACACATATGATGCACTGGAATTATATGCCTTGGCTCAAACATTTTTTTTTAAGTGAAGCAGTCCAATGGCTTTGAATAGAGCAACAATCACAGGCTTTAAAATGTATTTCAACATGCAGCATAAAACATCAAATTATAATAACAAAGTAATTGGTCCTAAATTATTCTGAGGACCCCCCCCCCTGCAGATAATCCTAGAGCTAACTAGCTGAAAGTCAATTGGGCTAGTTAAAACAAAAATGTCTTTCTGATTATAAATAATTGTACTAGTTAAGTCAAACAGTCTTACTAATTATAAAACATTGAATAAGTTCAAACAAACAGTCTTACTAATTATAAATAACTGCAGCACTTAAAGCAAACTGTCTTACTAATTATAAATAACTGCAGTATTTAAAACAAACTGTCTTACTTACTCATAGCAACCTCTTCACTCCCTGTATCGAATGTTCCATCGGTAGTGCAATGGTCCCTGATGATCTGGAGGACATAAAATAGCGGACTCTGCCTTTGACTGTTGTGGTGGTCATTTTGCTGCGTCATGTATATCCCAGAATCTTTGGACAGTGACGGAGAGGGCGAATCTGGTGATGATGAGTGCAGGTCTTTTTTCAAACTCATATCTGTGAATCGCTGGTTAACAGACTCATTCTGAGATGCCCTGTGCTGAAGTCCTTGATGCTGATTCAGGCCTTCCTGCCAGATACCGCTGTGACCGTGCTGAAAGCCAAGTTTTCGACTTTGAGATATTTTAGATCTTTGGTAGTCAGGATCTGAACAATATTGAGGGTACTGTCTCTGAGTAAAGCTGTCTTGCATTGGTGAAGAATATTGCTGAATGTACGGCACGTTATGGGAGTGCTGACTAAACTGAAATGGAAGTATCGTTGGGGCTGTCATACGAACTGCAGGGTCCTGATAGTAGCCCAATGATGGACCACCATATGTGGAGGATGGTGGTACACCCGTGTAAATGACTGGGTAGCCGCCACTGGTGCCAGACAAACTGGAGGATGAAATGATAACACTGGAAGGGAACTGTGGAGAAATGTTCATGTTGGTGTGAAGGTATCTCGGCAGTGATGAATTACTGACAGGAGGGTGAACCAGGTTGTCATGAGACTTGTAACTGTCAGGAGGGTGAACCAGGTTGTCATGAGACTTGTAACTGACAGGCTGGGTAGAACTTAACAAGGATGTGGCTGAAGTTAAAATAGTGTTACTTCTGGATGGATGTGTTGTGTGTGACGCTGAAGGCGGCTGAGATGGAAAGTTCGCAGAATGATATGCTGGACCATAGGATGAACCTTGGTAAACCAAGCCACCATCAGCATGTCCAGGAAAAGGAGGACTGCGAGGCTCATTTGATATATCCTTAGTCAAGTGAGTTTTTAAATACTGAGCAATAGCGGAGACCAAAATGTCCGCATTAGGAATTTGTTCATTCAGGCTGTTAGCCTGAGGTGGTTGTGACAACACTGATTCTTCAGCTTTTCGGTCCATCTGACTTGTCCGAGTAGCTTTACTTTCTCCTACAGAAGAACCTTTTAATTTATCCAGAACTGTGTGATCCGTGTGTGACTTCTGATGTTTAAGCATTGTATCTTTGATTTCCTTTAACTTGGCCACAACTGTTGTGTCTTTACCAGCCTGTTTTACAGTCTGTTCTTCAGAATGTGGATTCTGGGGATCAGAGGAATGTTCTATCACAATGGGCTTAAAATGTGTGGCCGGTGAGGAGAAAGCTGGGGGAACATTGAGGCGTCCGTTTTTAGCTTTATTTGAAACAGTTTGCATGACTGGCTTAAATGCAGATGATGGTTCATTGTCATCTGAGGGAGAATTCTGGGACATTTTTTCCAACTGGCCTTGAAGAGCAGCATTGGATTGTTGACTGCTTTCTGTAGTCTTCTCAAAAACTGAGTTTATCCCATTGTGTGTAGATACATCCATAATCATCTTTGGAGTAAAAATCACAAACAATATGATTATTCAAAGAAGTTAACTTATCTTTATGGAAAAATCTATTAAAATATTCATTATGTAGTAATTTTAGTAAAAAATAAAACATTATTGTTGCTGCAAAAGCTAAAACATATTCAAAAAGAGTATATATAAAGTCCCTTTTTTTTTTTTTAAAAACAAAATAAAAAATAAAAAACTATTATTTCTTGCATACATTTTATAAAAACCAGAATGCAAAACAAAAAAACCTACCAATTGTGCAGAAGCTTCCTTGTAAAGACTTTGAAGAACATTTTGGTAGTTGGCTCTGTTGCATTTCTCATATTCTTGGCACATCTGTCAAGAGTTACAAAGGAATAAAAACATTATTTACCTTCAGTCAAAATGAAATTTAAAAACACAGTACATGTATTTCCCCAAGTATAAAAATGCCTTTTAAACAAATTGTAGGTCTTAAAACTGGCTGTGTCTTATTCACTAGCCTAAATCTTGTAAGGAATTTTTTTCCATCTCAATATATGGGTACCCAAACAAAAGTAAAAATATGGTGAATATAGAAATGTATGGTTTTGTTACCAATTTAACTCAATTAGAGCTGAATTATTTTCAATGTCTGGACAGTCATTTTTTTGCACCTATGATTTTACTCACAGATGTTTTAGAAAATGTGTTATACATGTATGATGATTATATTTTAGCTAATCACACAGTATGATATATTAAATGATAGGGAACTGAATGGACTTTAATAAGAAAGGAATAGTTTAAGGGTTTAATGTTTTAGAGTTAAAATTTTAAAATTATATGTCAGCATAAAAATGTTTTGTGCATAAAAATAAAATTCTTTATCAGAACCGAAATGAAAAATATCTAATTAACATCTAACAGACAAACACAGACATAAAACAAATTTACATTTAACGCTTCTGAAAATGAAATAAATTTGAAGCAGATTCAAAACATTTGAATAAACTGTTAGTTTTTAAATATCGTCACAAAAAAAAAATTTCTGGGTCTAGGATTAGGGCCAGGCTACTGATGAAGAACACAAACAATTATTAAATTGTTTTTATAAGAATTGTAATTTTATTTTTCTGCTGCCACTAAGTCTATTAATTCTTATGTTCTTAAATTTTTGATACATTAAATTTAAATATTAATGAGCTCCGTTTCTTGGGGGTGACACAACGCAGGAGTTGAGGGTCTACTAATAGTAGATTCATTTTCACAATCATAGGACAAATTATTTTAAATATAAAAAAATTATTTTTAATAAAGAAAAAGCTTAATCTTTGATGTTTCATTAATGTAGATACTCCTGTATAAGTTGAAAAATTCAGGCCTTAAAATTCACTGAAAAAAAAAACATGGTAGACTTCTCCGCGGACCACACAATATTCCATATCTAAGTTTCTAATAGCATCTAGACTTCTAATCTAAATGAGGCGAAGTGGCTGGATAGTTCAGTTGGTAGAGTGCTTGCAATGCGATAGTGAAGGCTGGAATACTTATTGGTTGGTGCCTAGTACATGATGATAAAGCGCATTAACAAATGCAATTACGGTAAAAGTCCAGCGGTATAATTATGAAATTTAAAGAATGTAACATTTGTCAAGTTTTACCCTCAACTGCGCAGGTCATAAAAAATTTCCGGCTTAAAAATACTCTCTACTTAACTGCGAGATCGACTTATACGCAAGTATCTACGGTAATTCATCAGTTTAAATAAAAAACACAGCTGTCTTTACTGAGTATTGTTGCTACTAGTTTAGTTAGTAGTAATATCAACTGATAGTTAACTAAGTAAACAATGTAAAAAATGTCAGATGCCTACTGGAAAAATCGACTGAACTTTAAAAAACAATATAAATTTTTAGTTTTCATTAATAACAATCCACAAAAATACTATATTAGCTAAAGTCTCCTTAGCAGAATTTTTTTTAAAATACAAAAAGAAAGAAATTATAAATAAAATAATAATATGGGCACTTATTTTTTCCCATCAATGTATTATTAACCAGAGGCTTACCTCATAAGCTGTTTCAAAAGTAGGTCGCTTTTCAGGGCTGGACTGGGTGAAAGCTTGAATGAGGATATCCAAGGCTTCAGAGTCTTCCATGGTTGAAGAATACTTGTGTCCAGTAGAACTTTGCAAAGTCTTGCCAAGTCCATACAAGCATGTCTGCAGTAATAAAAAGTGATTGTAATTATTTCATCTTTTGGAAATTAACTTTGTCATTATGAACATATTTAGTAAGTGATGAGAGAAAATGTGTAACTAGGGAAATATCGCAAAAAGCTTACTCTAATTACAAGGAGGAAAAAAAAAAAGAATGGGAAGGTGTCAACTTTAATTGTTGACGTGTGGAGTAAGTGTAGCTGAAGTAAAAGACAAGATTCTGGTGTATGACTATAACTGAGAAAACTAAGCTAAATACACAACCTAGACAAATTAGAATGTTTCTTTTAAACCATTATTATAAAAAATTTTAAATCAGATTATCAGAAGAGGGTTTTTTTTTTTCTCTTAAATATCATCCGCTGGAAAGTGTAAGGTTTCTTACATTTTTAAATTATTTATTTAGATTTCATTTAGCTGTAAAAACAACTCATACTGAATGAAGATAATTATTTTAAGCTCATCTTAAGTAAATGCCTGTGATCAATTCATGAATTCTACTGTTTAAATTCAGTGATCCACACATTTTTTAAGACTCGAGGGTAATCAGTTTATTCATTCAGACAGAACAATCTTCCATGCGTACATACAAGTTATCCAAAAAGGTATGTGATTTCATAAGGAAATTTTCTGCCAACATTCCATTAACTTGATGGAGATTATATAACAAACTTAAAACCAATGACAGCAGTCGAGCCTTACATTGTGAGGCTTTTATGGTTTAGCATTGGTGAAAAACTAACTATACTATCCTGTAGTAGTAATATTTAAATTCAGCTTGTTTATCAAGAAATGTACTTATTCGAATTAAAAAATGAATTAAAAAATATTTTTTTTCTAAAAATGGTTAGAATTTTGACAAACAGCTTTATTTATCACTCTATAATTTTAGATAAGCAAACCCCTTTCATTTTTAAACAATATTTTAGACAGTTCCTGAATAACTTTATTACCTTTTCACTGACTGTTCCCTTCTGTTGTAACTCTGGTGCCATATAAATCATTTCCAGAAGTTTCTCTTCACTAGCAGGTTTGGATCTGACCTTGCCAGTGTCAAACAGAACCACGGTGTCAGGAGATATGTAAGCAGCTTTAGAGGCAGGAGTAGAAAAAATATGATTATTTAAATCCACAAAATGAACACAAACAAACAAAAGATTCATTTATTTCACCTAAATAGTAAACAATTAACTCAGAAAAACAAATTGTTGAGTGCAATAAACTCTACACAATGGTACCACATTTCATTGAATGAGCTAATGAATATTTCAAGATTTTAACACTAACTAATTATTTTACTTTGTAACAATGATATTAGTGTGTGTGTGTGTGTTTTGATTATATATATCCCGAGGACTATATAGTATATAAATAGTGAAATTCTCTTTTAAAAACAGAGAATGTATCAGACAGAATGCATGATGACCAATAAAACGTACCAAAATATAACATTTACTTCATATAATGATAATAACATTGTAAATATACTAAACCATTTTCAAGACTATAATGTTTTTCTTTGCTATACTGTCTTATTTTTCTAATGATTGAAATAAACAATTTAAAAATAGATTTCTTTTGTTTTTAAAGACAATTTTCACAGAATGGTGAACAGGTATAAAAGATACACAATAAGAACTTTTCATTTTTTGTTAAATGTGAATATCATTAGTATAAAAAAAGTACTTACGTAAATGTTTTCTCTTTCTTTGCAAGTACCAAATACATTCGGAACAAAGGGCCCATAGTTCTGCTTCATTTAGGTATCTGTCCAGATTATTAAGCACTTCTCCAAGTGTTAATCTCTACAATTATAGGATAAAAATGCTTGGCTAGTTTTTTAAGAAAATATAAGTTTGAAATGAGCCAAACAATAGTTATGAATAATGACATGAAGCCGACACAGTCATGAAACATTATAAAAAACATATCAAAAGTTCCTATTTTTCTATTTTATACAAATAGTTTATAAACACTAAGTGTAAATTGACGCTTTCGGGTTTATTACGACATGTTATATATATATATATTGCTAACAAATGCAAGTAGCTTAGGATAAATAGAAAAAAAAAAACAGGATTTGGCTAATATTCATCTTCTGTAAGTTTTTTCATAAGTGAAGGATTCATTTTCCATCCAAAAAAATCCTGCTAACCTGTTTCTTGAAGTGTTCAGATTCATTGACTGATTTCTGATGAAGAGATGTATCCGTCTTTTCCAGACTGCTGCTCTCAAACTCTTTGGTGGAATCCAGCTGTTGCAATGGTTTTTTCTGGACACAATTGTCATTGACATCTTTGAGACTATGACTATTCTGGTTTAACTTAAGAGAACTTGTAGTGTGATCTATATGTTCATCAGATTGAGATTTACAGCTGTCTATAAAAAAACAACAACACATTTGCGAATACTTATGAATTTTTTTTTAAAATATAAAATTTTCCAGCCCGAAGTGGGTCGGGTGCCAATAGGTACTTTTGCATAGTAATATGAGAATACTAAATACTTCATAACTATTAATTAAATTTAATTTCATCTTAACTTATCATCCGTGTTCAATTTGTGACCAGATTTTTTAGTAACATAGGTCAAAGTGTATTGACAAGTGACAACGCATGGTAATCTCTAGTGGACTTTATTTTAAAAGTCATGTAAATGTAACAATACAAAAAAATCTAACCTATAGAGCTGTTAATTTCTTGACGCTGGTTACCGATAATGTTATAACAGATATCTTGCGAATGTTGGTCACCCAAAGCTTTGTCACAAGCATCTAAAACTGTATATAGGTCAGGCCTATCGTCCGTATTTTCATTTGTCATGGATGCCAGGAGCTCGGTGAAGGTGTCGCTAAGTTCTGCACCAGGGTCAACCGACCGTGTGTTGTACTCAGTAGCAGCCAATAAAGTCATGCCGAGAGAAAATAAATGTGACTGTGGGGTGTAATGGGGGAAAAAAATAAAGCGACATATACATTTTCATAATACTTATTTTATTTCAAACCAAACAACTTTCGAATTCAAATATGGGAATTTGAGAGAGAGAGAGAGAGAGAGAGAGAGAGAGAGAGAGAGAGAGAGAGATGGGCATCCACTACTAGTTGAACTAGTAAATAATAAAAAAAATATTTCAATGAAATTGAAAAAAAGCCATTCTTTGTATCCCATCTCTGTTTACGTAACAGATGCATTTTAAAAACTCTATTTTACATATTAAAATGTTAAGATTCATCAAATAATGATAATTTATTATTTAATATGGCCAGTGCTATTTTTCTATATAAAAAAAGGTACCGGAACGCCGTCGTGTCATAAAGAAATAACACTCAAAGTAGTGCAGTAAAAAGGTGGCGGAACCCCGTTCCGGTGCGTTCCGCCAGAAAAAAAAACACTGAATATGGCGCTGAAATATCTTACCTTATACGAGGTTCTCTCATTGCCGACAATTTCAGGTGCAATGAACATTGGATCTGGATCTTATTCGAATATTACAAGAAATGATTAAACATTATGATTTATGTTAAACATAATAACATATTGATTAAGCATAATTGCAATATCATTAAATACAATAACATATTGATTAAACTTTATAGCATAGTGATTAAACATAATAACATAATAATTAAACATAATAACATAATAATTAAACATAATAACATAATGCTTAAACATAATAACATTGTGATAAAAAATAAAAAACGTAAATGGACATAATTCTTGCAACTAAGGCGGGCATGATGCATTAATGTACCTTGCAATGTTCTGATGGAGGATGAGGGAATTATGCATGTGGACACACCAAGGTAACCATAACCCTAATCCAATGTACAACTGGCATCTATCAAGACGACGGACAGATTTCTTAACGTGTTTTTGCTTTAGTGAAATCATAAAAGATTTTATGTTGCTTTGGGTGCATGTTTTTAAAGCAACAGACATTGTTTTTTTTTTCAAGGTAGTGTGAGTGTTACATATTGACTGTGTGTGTGTTTATGTGTGCATAAGAATGTAACAGCAGCCTGAGTGGTGTGCTGTGTGCCTGTGTGTGTTGCTGTACTATTTCTAATTCCCCTAGAATCTAGATAGTGTGCATGTGACACATAGTAAGATCTTTTACTAGTTTTGTTGATGGATGATAAATGCTACTCTGTGTAAATAAAAAGAGGAGATAATATAATAGCAAAAAAAGAGACATTAAACTTGGCTAAATGGGGTGAATCAGAACATTTCATATGTAGGCCTAATTTATATGTTTATAAAAAAAAGATATTTTGTTTTAATCAAATATCTTTGTGTTGGGGCCATCAGGAAAGCCACTCACAAGAATGAAAATGTAAATAACCATTTAGCACAGGGACATTGTAATCTTAAGGCCCTTTGTGAGTGCTTGTACTAACTTGTAGTAGCCATGCGATAATACAGTGGTTTTTAAACCTTTACGCCCTGTGACAAATTTTTTTAGTAAAGAATAAAAGAGAAAAAGTCAAAGCATCTTTAACCTTAATTTATATATTTTTTCCCATTTTGGTCTTCACATCAGCAAAATTTTAGCATTTTAACAAAATTAATAGAGAGTTGAAGTTATGCAAACATATATTCTAGGCTTACTAGGCTAGTTGATGTAACAATTGTCCGCGACCCACAATTGGGCCTTGTCTCACAATTTGACAGCCACTGCACTAAAGCCAGTCTTGTTCATTGCTTAGCTAGCCTTAGCGCTAGTGTTTATGCTATTTATAGCAATGACGCATCATATACAATTCATATTATGTGAACTACCCACCCATGTCCAGATCCAGGAAACAAACATTCCCTTCCGTGTCAAAGGCCACAGTGTCCGGACTGATGTACATCGTCTGGAAGAGCTCAACATGGCTGTTGACGTACTCCAGTGTCAGGCAGCACTCCCGGCACAGTGCCCAGAGCTCTTGCTCCTCCAGAAATTTGCTCCTGGACGCTAAGACGTCTGCCAGAGAGGCAGTGGTCAGCTCTTCCCCTGGAGGTTCCAGATTGATCTCCTCCATAGAAGAAGGGCTGCCCCGCTCCATTCTCACCCCCCTAGCTCTGGACCTCAGCGTCGTGTGATCAGGGCCGTAGACACATGTCCATGACTTAAGTTTTTTTTTTTTTGGTTAATTGGTCGCCAGGGAAATGAGAACCTTGAAGAGATTAAAAAAAAATCTTAATTATTTTTCTAATGCAATCTTTTCTCAGTTTTTATAACATTATAAACCTAGCTAAAAAAAAGTAACACCGCAGCAAAAGCTATTAAAAATATATGTATACAAATTCTTTTAGAAAACTAACCTTTTATGAAAATGTATTGAGAATAAACAAAAAATAATAGTTAAAATTAAATCATACGAATATTTATATAAATTATCATTACTTAAATTTCAAGCTTGAATGCCAGAATTGCTACTTAATCAGCTAACGTAAAGGCATAGTTAGTTTACTATATTGCATAATCCCAGGTTTTATAATTTTGGGAAATCTGTATAAGACTTGATAAAGCTTCACTTTTATGCGCGTGTTTGCACTGGTGCTATATTAAAGTGTTTTTATTTTGTAAATGGTAATCTCAAGGCTATTCCCCCCCCCCGATATAACAATTACTAAAAAGTAATTCTCTTCCTAATTCTATAAAATGTTACTTCATTGACTCGAAATTATTAAATCGTGTATTGTGTCACGTTGAATCTAAATGTGTGCCAACTTTGAGTTTTTCTCACTAAATAAAAACAGGTCCGAAAGTGTATGACAAGATTTATGGACAAACCCACGAACCCACAGACTCGCAAACCTAAAGAAAGTGAAACTAATTAAAAGCTTATAACAGACATAATCTAGGTCAAATGCATTTCAAGCTGAAACGAATAGTGTCTATTTGATTAATGATTTGAAATGTATATTCACTGTTTACGTCTTGGTAGAAACATCTTGGCAGTACATCAATAATAAGCCCCAACAGTTTTGTTTAGTCGAGTTTTGACCAATATGTGTCAGGGGATGTACAAACATTTCCCAATGGTCAGTTAGTGACCCATTAACAAATCTGGCCCGTATTACCAGTCACGTCTTGTGAGGACAACATACTGTCTGGTCAATTAGTTAATCACACAATTTATAATTTTTTACACCCCCCACCCCCATTCAATCTGTTTTGCTGCGATATAATGGTGACACATCTAACAGTCTAGTTGTATAAGTTAAACAGAATAATGGTTAGATATCTTACAGTCTAGCTGCGTTAGTTAACCAATACAGTGGTAACACATCTAACAGTCTAGCTGCATTAGTTAAACAGAAAGTTCTAAATTTTGTTCTACTGCGTTTATTCTATAACCCAACAAGTTCTATATTTGTCTTTCATATTTCTAAAATTCCACTGGATTATAACTGTACCTACGTTCCCTCCTTCTTCTTATTTCCCATCTATTTAAGTACCAATATTCTCCATTCCATACTTTATTTCCTTCTTTTATCAAACAGTCTGTCTGTCCATTGGTCTCTTTTGGACATCGTTCCATCAATACACCCCCCCCCCCTCCAATCCATATTTCATAGCCTTCGTCAATCTTTCTATCAATTCTTCACCGCATCCACCTCTTTCAACCCCTAAAAAACACACACGCACATACACACCAGGTCTCCACCCACTCTCGCGTCATTTAGTAACCCCCCTCCACCCCACAGCCCTTGAAACAACAAAATTATCTCTGCAGCCCCCCTGAAGAAGAAGAGAAGACAACCCCTTGACTCAGAAGAACAAGAGACTATTTTTATCATCAGTTATCTCCTCCTCTCAACACAGAGCCATTATTCAATTATATCTGGTAGTTGTTGGGGTTTTTTTTTTGATGTTTTTGTCCCCCCCCCCCCCTGCCATTGAGTTTTTAAATTTGTAAACAAGTCGTACAGAAAGCACTTAAAGGAATTAAAAGAAATATATATCAATCTTTTACTATGTTGATGGCGGGTAGTTGGGTTTTTTTTTTACGTTAACCTTGTTTTTTTTAAAACCATATTTTGTAAATTGAGGACAAACTTTGGTATATTGATTTTCTTTTTTTTAAGAGCTCAGTTTACAGAGTGAGTGATTTAGAGCAGTGGTCCAGAACACGCCCACAACATGGCGTCCCCGTTTAGATATTAAAAGAATTCCATTTTTTCAAAGACCTTGACGGATGGTATATAATTTCAATTCAATTTTTTTAAATCACAGTAATGTTTGGACAATTTAAAATAGATGACATTTAGATAATTCTCTTTGGAATAAAACAAAATTGCTTTTAGCAAAGACTTAAAAAAATCGCATACACGTGAAGTTTGATTTTTGCAATTATTTTTTTTGTTCAAATATTAAATTAACCACTAATGAGTCAAATTGTATTTATTCAGTTTTCTAGTTTTTATATTTTCTTTCATTTCCCTTTTTGTAAACTCGTTAACAAAAACTGTTAAAAGCCGATCTAAAATCTCTTATAAAAATTTTATGTAGGCCTACCCTAGCACTTGAGCCAAAATGTGGGACGGATGGCCGAATGGTGTAGATACTCGACTGTCGAGCTGAAAGTCCTGGGTTCGATCCTCGGTGAGGCCCATGAAATTTTTCCAGGTGAAATTAGTTTCAAAGTCGTCCCACAAGTCCACCAAGCTTTAAATGGGTACCTGACTTTAAGTTGGGGAAGTAAAGGACGGCTGTGCGTTGTGCTAACCACACAATCCCTTCATATGCCGAGGTTATAAAAACAGATGAATTCTACACTTCATCTGCCCCGATGGCCCGTCAGGGCTAAGGGAACTTTACTTTTTACTTCAGCCAAAATAATTTTTTTTTTAATTTATGTAAAAAGCGGTCCACGTGTCATATTGCTGTCGTAAAAGCAGACGCCAAAAGAATGTACGGTCGCTGCCGGAAGATATAGGGTCCCTGATGAACCAGGACCACTGAATCCCCCAACTTCCCCCTTCACACACATCTGCAGTAAAAAAAAATACATTTTGAACAGAGGCGTAGGCCTACCTAGGGTGGGGGGGTGTCCAAATTCGAAAGTCCCATCCTCCCCGGCCCCAGCTTGAGGAAGGCCCCAACTTTTTTTTAACATTAAATATTAAGTACCTTATCTCATGTCATGGTGTCGAATGTCAAATTGCAGGGGCCCCCAAAGAGGTCAAGCAACCAGGGCCCCCAAATCCCTAGATTCGTCACTGATTTCGAAAACCGACTCAATCCTTAGCGCGGTGAAAAGTTGGGACGTTACAACGAACTAAAATGGTATAAAATGAATAGAGCATATGGTTACTACAGGGTGCTGAGTTAAAGAGAACACAATAATACTGTTCTATTCTTAGGTAGGGTCATGTCATTAACCCCCACACCCTGTAGTAACTATATGCCCTAAAATGTTCATTTTGTTCAGAGTAATCTTTTTTTAAGGCTTGGGCAATAAGTTGTTGGTTTTATACCAGATCGGTACGGCTGTGGCCAGTCATTCACAACGCCTGGGGGGGGGGGGGGGAGAGACTCTAAAAATTACGACCAATTACCGTACCAAAAAGGGATAAAGAAGTTGCCGTCCATGTTTTGGCGATCACGTGTCATTGATTCTTCTCCTTCGCCCAAGCCCCCCCCCCGCCACTGGCAAAGCTCACTCTGTTTCAAATTGTATCCGTCAGTAACATTTAACACCTTGCGGTGGTCATGTGACCATATCCCCGTCTGGATGCGCGAGGAGGCTCAATGATAGCTGCATGCTGGGAAATATTGTTTACGTTGAAAAAAAAACAAAACAAACAAACAATGAAAATACAAGATGGATTTAGGATCACGATTAATAAACTTTCGTCATATTAGTTTGTTGTCATGTAAATCTGCTCTTAGTCTTATTCCGATCTTTCTGCTAAATTTCTTTCTTTTAAAATTTTTGGGCCCCTAAGTAAAACATACCTGTCGGAGCCCTGATGTCTTATTGACTGTGTTGGCGGGGTGGAGGGGCCTCTTTGACAGTGGAAGGGGCGGTTCATTGTGGTTCTGGTTTGTCAATGCCTAAAAACGTCCCCTGGCCCTAGTTTCGAATGAAGTCAACATAAACTGAGATATATCAACAACTGCTCTACTAGTATATTAGTTTTAGTTTCCCTAGCCATAAAGGACCATCGGGGCAGATGAAGTGTAGAATTCATCTGTTTCTGTAACCTCGGCATATGAAGGGATTGTGGGTGGTTAGCACAACGCCCAGCTGCCTTTACTTCCCAAAACTAAAGTCAGGCACCAATGTAAAGCTGAGCGGACTTGTAGGATTTCAACAAACTTTTCCAAGCACCTGAAAAAATTTCTTTGGTTCTCACCGCGGATCGAACCCAGGATTCTCAGGTCGACAGTTGAGCATCTACACCACTCGGTTATCCACACTTTGATGTGGTCAACTAATCGTCCGTCGCAGTATATTAGTTGGTCTACTAAATATACACTTTGATGTAGTCTACTAGTATATTAGCATTTTATAGACACTTTGATGTGGTCTTCTAGTATATTAGCATTTTATAGACACTTTGATGTGGTCTTCTAGTATATTAGTATTTTATAGACACTTTGATGTGGTCTACTAGTATATTAGTATTTTCATAGACACTTTGATGTGGTCTTCTAGTATATTAGTATTTTATAGACACTTTGATGTGGTCTTCTAGTATATTAGTATTTTTATAGACACTTTGATGTGGTCTCATAGTATATTAGTATTTTCATAGACACTTTGATGTGGTCTACACTTTGATCTTTGAAAAGATAGGTTAACTTTAACGTATCTACTGTCTTAGAGAAGCAGGTTGTGCAGCCACACATGACAACGATCTAAGGGAGGGAGGGGGAGCCGAAATAGCTTTTGCATTTGTCCTATTCTGATGGAGGGCGCCGAAAACATTGACTGTAACATGGCGCCACAGTAACGAGCTACAGGGATAGACAGAAATGAGCTACTGAAAGATAGATTATATATATATATATATATATATTTTGGTTAAAAAAAATTAAACAAAAAATGAAAATACTAAACAACAAGTGAAACAGAAATGTCTATCTGTACGTTTTCTGTCTTAAATTATTTAAGAAAAATAATGTCACGAAAAAACAACAACTCTCCCCCTCCATTCCCCCCTCTTTCCCTATTAAAAAAAAACAACAAAATTTGAACCCTAACATTAAGATCGGCTCTACCATAAATAGCTCTATTAAGCAGCTCTTCCGATAAGAGAAATGGATAAAATTCTCTTTAAGACCTCGCCCTGTTTAAATAAGATGTCAGACGACGTTTTCCATTTCAAGCAGGTAATTAAAAAAAAACACGTTTTTTTTAAAAAGAAAGAAATACATATTTTGTTTCGTAGTTTCTTTTTTTTTAATATATTTTTTTTTACAGATGCACAATGTGAAGCATTTGTTTCGAGGCTATTGTTGTGCTACTTGATTTCAATAGTGAAATATATTTAAACTTATAAACTTACAAGCATTGGCGTCACTAGGGGGGTGCGGGGGGGTGCGGACCGCACCGGGTGACACCCTCACAAGGGGTGACACCAAAATGCAAAATATCTAAGTTTTAGGCCAATATTCTTATTTTGTAATGTCTATGGGGTGTCATGAGAGGGGTGACACCATGAGTTACCGCACCGGGTGACACCAACCCTAGTGACGCCACTGCTTACAAGCCAATGTTTACTAAGCTGTTTACTAAGCCAGTCAGATAGATGCAGTAATATTTATGAAGTGTTTTAAGCCAAACTAGAAAAAAAAAACCCACTTCTTGTATTTGGCTAACAGTAACATAGTTTAACATGCGTTTTGAATAAATTTATGTAAATACATGTATGTGTATTAGCCGCAAAACACCTTGTATCATGCCATGGCTGCAGAAACATTTTAATTACCTCTTATTGGCTCCCAAGGCTAAGGGAAGTTTACTTATTTTAATTGATATATAAACAGTTTAGAGAAGTGGTGGCGAACCTATGGCACGCGTGCCACTGTCGGCACGCAGAGCCTCATCAGTCGGCACGACGCGACTAAATTAATTGGAGTGTTGTCACTTTGGTATAAGTAAGTGTTTTTTTTTGTTGTTGTTCGGCCACCCCATAAAGATTGGCCATCACGGGTTCAGGGCCATAGTGGCCGGCCTAACCCACGATGTAGGTACGGCTTACACACACACACACACACACACACACATATCTCTATACTTATAAGTCGCATTTGGTGTCTGTCTGTCTGTCTGTTCCCTTTTAACTCAAGATTCAGAAAAACAAATAATGTGAAATTTGTTACACATACACATAATTACATGGGGAAGGTTATAGGACAGGTTTCGTTTCATCTCGATGGGTAGTTTAATTGTAATAAATTATTTTAGTACTTTAAAATATTATCGATAATAGGAACGCCATGTCATTTTCCGATGATACATTTTTAATTTCCAAGTGATACATTTTTAAAAGAGGGGTAACTTCCGGAAACTCCAATTGTAAACATGGTGAAATCAATAGTCTTATCTATTTACCTATCGTTTTATGTATTCAGAAGATTAAAATTAAAGGTGCACTTTAATAAACCGAAATACGTTAATTAAAATGTTTCTGTGACATTATTAACATTATTAATACAATCTCAATGCGTAGTTTAATTGTAATTAATTATTTTAGTATTTTACTATATTAAAGTATTCACGGTATGGGATCGCCTTCACTATAAATAAAAATCGCGCACCAAGTGAATGTGTAATTGAACGGACGGTGAAGAAAGGGCTAGGGACGGGAAAAAAAAAATATTGTTGTTGTTTTTTTTTTTCATGATGCAAGTACCCGACTTTGCCCGGGATTAAAATAAGGTTTTCTGTTTATTTAAGAAGCGTAATTTGACGTTTAATTGTACAGAGAGAGGGAGGGGGGAGAGAGATAAAGAGAGAGGGGGCAGGGAGGGAGAGGGAAGGAGGGGGCAGAGAGGGGGAGAGAAGGAGGGAGGGAGAGGGGTGGTAGGGAGGGAGATTGGCGGGGGGAGGGAGGGAGAGGGTGGGTTGGAGAGAGAAGAGGGGAAGGAAAGAGAAAGGAAGGGTGGAGATAAAGGGGAGAGAGGATGGGAGAAATGGGAGGGAGTGAGAGATAAAGAGAGAGAGGGGGCAGGGAGGGAGAGAGGGGTGGGGGAGGAAGGTGGAGAGAGGGGGGGACGGGGGTGAGAGAAGGAGGGAGGGAGATAGGGAGAGAGAGGGAGATGGGAGAGTTAGGGAGGGAGGGAGAAAGGGAGGGAGACTTTGCCCGGGATTAAAATAAGGTTTTCTGTTTATTTAAGAAGCGTAATTTGACGTTTAATTGTACAGAGAGAGAGGGAGGGGGGAGAGAGATAAAGAGAGAGGGGGAGGGAGGGAGAGGGAAGGAGGGGGCAGAGAGGGGGAGAGAAGGAGGGAGGGAGGGAGAGAGGTGGTAGGGAGGGAGATTAAGGGGGATGGAGGGAGAGGGAGGGTTGGAGAGAGAAGAGGGAAGGAAAGAGAAAGGAAGGGAGGGAGTAGGGAGGGAGAGGATGGGAGAAATGGGAAGGAGTGAGATATAAAGAGAGGGGGCAGGGAGGGAGAGAGGGGGGAGGAGGAAGGGAGGAAGGTGGAGAGAGGGGGGAGGGGGTGAGAGAAGGAGGGAGGGAGATAGGGAGAGAGAGGGAGATGGGAGAGTTAGGGAGGGAGGGAGAAAGGGAGGGAGGGAAAGAGAAAGGGAGAGAGGGGGTAAGGAGGGAGAGAGAGGGGGAGGGAGGGAGAGAGGGGGTAGGGAGAAAACAAAAGGTAAACAGAAAACCTTATTATAAACCCGGGCAAAGCCGGGTACTTGCAACTAGTATATATATATATATATTGTAGTTTTATTTTTTATTACATTTATTAAGAATGGAGTTGTGTAAGAAAAATCAAAACTGTTTACGGTAATTTTCCATTATGTGTGCTTTGGATACATTATTGATTTTTATATGTTTCTTTTTAAATGTTTTTTCTGAAAATATATTTTTTAGAGCATTTTCGAAAAAAAAATGCTCTATTGTCCCCGTTTTGTCTGTCTGTCTGTCTGTCTGTCATCACCCTAGATCTCAATAACCATAAGTCCTAGACCCATGATGTATATATCATTTTGTAGGTCTTGGCCTGCCAAGAAATGACTTTTTTCCATTTCGAGATCTGACCACTGAGGGCCGTAAAAGGGGGCTTAGTACCGTTTTTTACTATATAAGCTATATTAATAAAGGAGCGCCTATATCTCAGCAACTATAAGTCCTAGACCCATGATGTATATATCATTTTGTAGGTCTTGGCCTGCCTTGTGTACATCAAAAGTTCATTTCGCGTTAGGATCTCTGAGGGCCGGGATTCAGGACTCCTAAGGGGCTTATATATTATATATACTCCTTGTACGTTCAATAACCCATTCATTTGGTGCGAAATACTGCAGCACGTAGTTTCACCAAGATTTATTAAGAAACTCATCAAATGAAATAGTAAGCTTGTGTTCTGAGTTTAATTGAAAGTATCAGAGCTATGCAACAATTGACGGAGTTTTCGGACGATTAAATGACTATAATTTCGAATGTTTTCAATTATGAGTCCTATTTCAGTAACCACAAACCACTTGTAGTTAGATTTAAGAGACAATAATTTTTTTTCAAATATAAAGAAACGTCTTTATAATTTTTTTTTTTTACAGATATATGCATTACACAATTCAATTTATAAACATTTCCAAAATTTACAAATATTTACTGAAAGCTAACAAACGTACTGTTACATACCACGAAAATGCGCTAACACGTCCTGTGTCCAGAATGGAACAGGCTTAATTGCTTGTTTTATTTGTTTGTTTTCAACATCATTCTTATATCAAGGAATATAAATATGTTTAAAACAATGTCCATTCAAGCCTACTCAAAGTAAAAATACACCAAAGATATGTTTTGGTTTAGAGAATATCTTAAATTACTATTTTTATTTAACTAAGTCATTAAACATTGTGTTCTTAATACCACCATTTTTTTATTAACTTCATTACAGCCATTAAAACCCAGAGAGTTCAATAATAGTGACGTCTGTATGACAAAGACAATCAATAACTACTCTATTCAATTTATTGATCAGTAATCTTCAGTTAATCACATATCAGTTTTTGTCAGACAGGATATTGTCTGCTGAGATATTAAAGTATCGCATCAAAGTATCGTTTATTTTAGTACTCTTATTTCACCCTAACTTCGATTCTTCCCGAGTACCGCTTGTAATCGATACTTCGAAACAGACGGCTCTCGTGGGTGAACCTGACACTTAGATGGTATTAAATTTGATGTGTGGGCATCAAATAATCGTGTACCAATAACAGGGCGATTTCGATACCTGGGTGTTGAATTACTTATAGAGTACTATGAGGAACAAAAAAAAGAACAAGTTTTTACAAATCTCAGTAACTAATTTCAGTAAAGGGTCAAGCAAGTTGTCAGTAGTCAGTGTTAATTAAGCAAGACTAGGGTTGACCGTTCCCGCTCTTTTAGCAGCTTGACCAGAGCGATTCGTAGGGCACTGGGCAGAGTACTAGTTGAGGCTCTCGTAGCGTCAGATTTTATAAGATTTGATTGGGGGGGGGTGGTTCCTATGTTACAAAACGATGTGTTGACAAATAATTTGATAGACAGACAGACAGTTAGATAGATAGATAGATAGATAGATAGACACAAATGTAGATAGACAGAAGTATGTTCGCAAGGTGAAGAAAAAAATACAAATACTGTATTAGACTAATAAACATTTGAGATTAAAGTTACAAGATATTGGTAGGCATTACTATAGTGCAGGTATAGGTACGTCTTGCTATGTTACAAGATATTGGTAGGCACTAATAAGTTTTGAGATATAGATAGGTATTACTATACAGAGGCAGATAGAGACATTAAGACACACACACACACAATCACACACACACACACACACACACATATATATATATATATATATATATATGCCGATAAATAGAGATATATAGATAGATACATTGACAGACAGAGATAGATGTATCGATAAATAGATAGTTAGTGTGAAATAATGGAACACACCTTTCAACAAACAGCCTTAGTTAACACAAGTTTAAACAAGTGCATTTATTTTATGAATCGTTTTAATATATTGACATGTTATCAATATTTGGAAAAAATACAATTGGACAATATACATTTTGAAAAAAATTAACATTTTCGGTATATTTGGACATGTTGAGTGTATTGTGTTTTGATTGTACTGCTCACACTGTACATTTCCTTTCTTTTCTTCTCACTCATCATTTTCTCACTTGTAATCTAATCCACAGAATGGTCACCATGAAAACAATAACACTCTCTTGTGTCCAAAGATCACCTAATTCTGTCCTGGTTGCGGCCCGCTGTTTCCACGAAGGCAATACTTGCGCGAGACCCCAACATCAACATCTCCATGAGACGCCGTCGAGAGCTTTGCCCTTGTCCTCAATGCCCGGCCCGTCCGGCCTGAGGAAACTCCCTTACATCGGCACGGCGCTCATGTTCAAACCTTTCACTCGGTACTCGCCGGAATCTTTCGGGGAGCTGGTCGCCTCCCTGCACCGGAAATACGGTCACGTGTTCAAATCGAGGCTGGGCCGGGAGTTCAGCGTCCACACGGACAACGCTGAGGACGCGGAGGTCATTTACCGGTCAGACGGTCAGTACCCGTTAAGGCGCCTCATGACCTTGAGCAAGGTTTTCAGGGAACGGAACGGTCTCCCCAATGCCCTGGGGACGGTCTCCGGACCCCAATGGCAGGAGCTGAGAACTGCTATAAACCCGCTCCTTATGAAACCCTCAGTTTGTCTGCACTACCTTCCGGCTCAGAACCGAGTTGCTGATGACTTCGTAAGCCAGCTGCATGGCTCCGTGAAGACTCCGGAGGCCCAGTCGGAGCTATTTTTCAAATTCGCCGCCGAAAGTATCGGAGTCGTTTGTTTCAACCAGAGAATTGGATTTCTGGACCCTCTCGAAGGCGACGCTCCCGATAGATTGGAACTTCTGGAGGCGCTGAAGATCTGCTTGCACAGCACCTTCGTTGCTATGATTGGACTAGAGCGGCGCTATTTGATGTCACGTGATGACCCGTTCTATGTGACATACGAGAGCGCGATGAAGCTAATAAGGCAGAGAGCTTTGGTCTACGTCCAAAATGTCTTGCAGGAGGTCCCAAGTGCCGAGAACGTCAGCCCAACCTCAGACCGCGAATCGAATTTGCTGGAATCGATGCTCACCCAAAGCAGTTTGGAGCTAGAAAAAATATTAGCTATTATCGACTCCATGTTAATTGCTGGCACCGACTCCACGGCTAGAAACCTGGCCATTCTGTTTTACAATCTGGCCAAGAACCCAGAGCAGCAGGAGAAGGCGGCGACGGAAGTTTGTGAGCTGGTAGGGAAGGACGGCCCCGTGAGCCCCGAGGCCTTGTCTAAGATGAACTACGTCAAGGCCTGTGTCAAGGAATCCATGCGCCTCAACTTCCCGCTGGCGAACGGCACGGAGCGAACCCTCAGCGTCGATGTGGTCTTAGGCGGCTACCAGGTGCCCAAAGGAACCAGCGTCATCATGTCCAGCAGCCGTAGCTCGCTTGACCCACGGTACTTCAGTGAGCCGAGACGATTTCTCCCCGAGAGGTGGATGCGAGATGCGGGGGAAACTCCCAGCCCAGACGCCCGGGAGAGAAAACACCACCCTTTCGCCTGCCTGCCCTTCGGCCACGGGGCGAGAGGGTGCATTGGGCGTCGGTTCGCCGAGATGGAGATTTACGTGGCAACTGCTAAACTGCTGCAGAAACTTCGAGTCCATGTTGACCCAGCGTACCAGGGACTGGAGCCAGGTTACACACCATTTATCACCCCCAAGAAACCCATCCCTTTCACTTTTACAATGAGGCACGATTAAGGGCAGACAGAACTAAATAATCGAAACTTTGTAAATTATACTATTCAGTCACTTTGCGAGTGAAACTTGTTATCAAGAGAATGACACTTGTTATCAAGAGAATGACACTTGTTATCAACAGAAATGTCCAATTCAATAACAATGTCGTTTGTATCAATATAAGATCATTGCATAACAATGATTATTTATTCCACTATTTTCATTATTTAAAAAAAAATTTGTATCATTAATATGAGATTTACCCCAGACTTGACAGCAAACTCATATGGACAGACCCAATTATTTAAATTGCACTTAGGCCTACGTAAATTTATAAATACAAATTTTCAGCTCGAAAAAACTTCAAAGAATTGTGAATGGTAGATTAAATAAATAAAAAAAAGCAACATATGCTGGGGTTAACTATTTATGGGTATAGTAGACATTTAAAAGCTGTTGTCAATATATTTGTCAGGGTATAAAAGGTTAAATCATGCATGACTTTTATTTAATGTATTTTTTTTCTATTTTTAAAGAAGTGTATTGTGGTTCCACATGTCCTGTTACACACTGTCGGCGATATCACGGAACCGAACATGATATGTTCAAATTTAACACACTGGTAAACACCGCAGAATATATAATACATTAATGGCCACAGAACATATAATACAATGATGGTCACATAACATATAATACATTGATAGCCACAGAACATATAATACATTGATAGCCACAGAAACATATAATACATTGATAGCCACTGAAACATATAATACATTGATAGCCACAGAACATATAATACATTGATAGCCACAGAAACATATAATACATTGATAGCCACAGAACATATAATACATTGATAGCCACAGAAACATATAATACATTGATAGCCACAGAAACATATAATACATTGATAGCCACAGAACATATAATACATTGATAGCCACAGAACATATAATACATTGATAGCCACAGAAAATATAATACATTGATAGCCACAGAAACATATAATACATTGATAGCCACAGAAACATATAATACATTGATAGCCACAGAACATATAATACATTGATGGCCACGCATGGGGTAAATGAGAGCAACTTTTCATGTTTTATATTGTAACCAATACTTTACAGAGCCGCGCTGTAAAACCATAACTCTGCCACTATCAAATTGTGTTGAACAGAAAACAAAAACCGGCTAATCGGCAGAGGCGTCGTTTACGGGGGAGGGGGGGTAAGGGAAGGCGTTGCAGTGCAATCTGGTCCCCGGTTGCCCTGAACTGATAAAAACAGACTATGTTTATCGCCACAGCAGAGCAACATTTACAGATCTACTGGCGAATATGAAATAATTTCTCCATCTACTGGCGCATAGCAAATAATTTCTCCAGTTAATGTTTACGGACAGAAGGTGTGACCGTGTACCGCAAACAGAGAGGTCGAGGATGACAAGGTTACAGTTGTGTGGGACATGGTGATCCATTACTGACACGTCCACCATAACACGTAGGAAAAACTGTTTCCATTGTACAAATCCAAAAATCGAAATGGAGAGAATGTGACGAATGTGAGCCACCACCGTACCCTATGTTGTGGGGAATGTGAGCCACCACCGCACCCGATGTTGTGGGGAATGTGAGCCACCACCGCACCCAATGTTGTGGGGAATGTGAGCCACCACCGTACCCAATGTTGTGGGGAATGTGAGCCACCACCGTACCCAATGTTGTGGGGAATGAGAACCACCACCGCACCCGATGTTGTGGGGAATGTGAGCCACCACCGCACCCAATGTTGTGGGGGAATGGGAACCAGCACCGCACCCGATGCTGTTGGAAATGAGAACCACTACCGCACCCGATGCTGTGGGAATGTGAGCCACCACCGCACCCGATGTTGTGGGGAATGTGAGCCACCACCGTACCCAATGTTGTGGGGATTACGAACCACCACCGCACCCAATGTTGTGGGGAATGTGAGCCACCACCGCACCCGATGTTGTGGGGAATGTGAGCCACCACCGTACCCAATGTTGTGGGGAATGAGAACCACCACCGCACCCGATGTTGTGGGGAATGTGAACCACCACCACAC
Source organism: Bulinus truncatus (assembly GCA_021962125.1). NCBI lineage: Eukaryota > Metazoa > Mollusca > Gastropoda > Planorbidae > Bulinus > Bulinus truncatus. The sequence continues at coordinate 1,778,966 of JAGDYQ010000084.1, forward strand.
CCGATGTTGTGGGGAATGTGAGCCACCACCGCACCCGATGTTGTGGGGGAATGGGAACCAGCACCGCACCCGATGCTGTTGGAAATGAGAACCACTACCGCACCCGATGCTGTGGGAATGTGAGCCACCACCGCACCCGATGTTGTGGGGAATGTGAGCCACCACCGTACCCTATGTTGTGGGGATTGAGAACCACCACCGCACCCGATGTTGTGGGGAATGTGAGCCACCACCGTACCCTATGTTGTGGGGATTGAGAACCACCACCGCACCCAATGTTGTGGGGAATGTGAACCACCACCACACCCGATGTTGTGGGGAATGTGAGCCACCACCGCACCCGATGTTGTGGGGGAATGGGAACCAGCACCGCACCCGATGCTGTTGGAAATGAGAACCACTACCGCACCCGATGCTGTGGGAATGTGAGCCACCACCGCACCCGATGTTGAGGGGATTGTGAGCCACCACCGTACCCTATGTTGTGGGGATTGAGAACCACCACCGCACCCGATGTTGTGGGGAATGTGAGCCACCACCGTACCCTATGTTGTGGGGATTGAGAACCACCACCGCACCCAATGTTGTGGGGAATGTGAGCCACCACCGCACCCGATGTTGTGGGGAATGTGAGCCACCACCGTACCCAATGTTGTGGGGAATGTGAGCCACCACCGCACCCGATGTTGTGGGGAATGTGAGCCACCACCGCACCCGATGTTGTGGGGAATGTGAGCCACCACCGCATCCGATGTTGTGGGGATTGAGAACCACCACCGTACCCGATGTTGTGGGGAATGAGAACCACCACCGTACCCGATGCTGTTCGGGGAGGGGGCGCTGGGATTAGTAAGGAAAGATCTTGACATCATTGGTAGAATATAGAATAGAAGCTAAATATATAGTAAACTTTAAATGGTTGCATGACTAGGGATGACCCACATCTTGAGGCGGGATCTCTGTGTGAAGTAAAATTAAAACATACGTCACAGTACACTTAGGTCCATGGATGGACACAGCGGCCATACTGACCAGTGGAAAAACAAAAATATTGCCGGCATACAATAAAATACACTAGCTTTACGTGGGAAAATGTTCTGTAGGTGAAATAAGACTTGGAATGAATAACTTACAGTCTGTGTGTATGTTTTTGCTTTGTGCACGTGAATTCGTTTTTGCACGCGCATGTGTCTGTGATGTGCCTATACAAGTGTGTTTGTACGTGTTTACGTGTGTGTTGTTTACGCGTGTTTGTATGTTTACGTGTGTGTGTTTACGCGAGTGTTTGTATGTGTTGACGTGTGTTTGTATGTGCTTACGCGTGGTCGTATGTGTTTACGCGTGTTTGTATGTGTTTACGCGTGTTCGTATGTGTTTACGCGTGTTCGTAAGTGTTTGCGCGTGTTTGTGTGTTTACGCGTGTTTGTGTGTTTACGCGTGTTTGTATGTGTTTACGTGTGTGTAGAACGATATCCTACTTTGCTATTGACTTGTCTATTGCAAATAATCCACATAGCTAAAAAACAACGTTTTTATACACCCCCCCCCCCCATTTTCTTTTTACATCTCAAACTTGATTTTCAAAATCAAAGTAAAAAAAATCATTAAATCAATGAATCGATCTGCCCGTCACCACCAAGTCTGGTCAGCGACAGCTGGTAAACTTTAAAAAAAAACTATAACCAGTAAATATGATTAATTTAAAAAAAATAAATATCTTATTGACATATGCATCGTACGGGAAGAACGAGCCGCCACGCTGAATTCCCTGACATATTTTAAAATCAAAACATAGAGCTCCGCGTACTATTTATTCAATCTGTGTTGAATTCTTTCAAACTTTTCTGATAGATATCTCCTAGTGTAACAGTTTTTGTTTAAATAAAGACATATACAGAAATCTAAACAAGGCAGAGGCGGGCCCGTGGGGGGATAGGGACAAGGGCAACCGCACTAAGCCCCCCGCTTCCCCCCAGGAGTTAAAGAGGGCCCCTTTGATTTGAGCGATTTGGAACGACTTATAGTCGAGTTAAGGCCCCAGGGCATTCAAACGGAACGTAAGGAGCTAATCTGGTCCCGGGTTCGAATCTCAGTGAGAACCTTGGGATTTTTTCTGGTCCTGGTGAAAGTCCCCCAAGTCCACCGAGCTTTAAACTGTTACCTGACTTTTAAGTTGGGGGAGTAAAGGCGGCTGGGCTTTTTGCTAACCACACAATCCCTTCATATGCCGATGTTATTGTAACAGATGAACTCTACACTTCATCTACCCCGATGAGCTCTTTAAGGCCTAAGGCAGGGGTCGGCAACCTGCGGCTCGCCAGCCGCATGCGGCTCTTTCGATGTCAAGTTGCGGCTCTTTCGATGTCAAATGGCGTCCTAATCAAATACCATAATATTGAGACAACCATTTTTAGTGGCTCTTAAAAAAATTGTAAATTATAACTTTTGGCTCTTCCGTCTCAAAAGGTTGCCGACCCCTGGCCTAAGGGAACTTTACTTTTTTTTTTTTTACAGTAAATAAACGTAGAATCACTATTCAGACTGTTACATAAATAAGGTAGCTGCTTCTATGACTTATGCGTTAGACAGAGCTGCCAACTATCTTCTTGAAGAATAATCCACATACTATATGGACATTATCAATATCTATAATTAGATATCATTTTATTATATCAACGATTCTCCTACATTATCTAGATCTGGATAAAAAATATCTAGGTTGGCAGCTATTGTGTACAAAGAGCACACTTCTGCACGACTGTACATAGCTTACACACTTGTTCCATTTTATAAAGTGATTGGAGTGTCTCTCTCACACAACGAGCTTCTTACTTATTGATTTTCTGGGACTGAGTCGATCAGTGTTGTTTGGGGGACCGATAACAAAACATTCCATTCAGATCTACGCTGTACTGTGACCCCTCTACCTTCTGGACTAAAGTATGGTTTTAATTTGTCCTCCCCTTGTCAGTGTTGTTTTTTTAAACAGCAGGAGGAGGTTAGAGAGTTTATGAAACATATCGAGGTCATAGGTCATGGGTCAATGTAAAAAAAAAAAAGTCTAGAGGGGAGACAAGCAGTCAATCTTTTTTGTTTCAATGTGACATTTGATACGTGAAAATGACAAACGATAATAATAAAAATAATAATAATACATTTAAATAAATTGCTTATGCTGTGATTTTAAAAAGATTTTTAAAGAATACGAAATGAGTTGACCTATATTTATCTATGTTCATATCTCAAATATCAATAGAACGGTTGTTCGGTATTTAGAGGGACCTAGACGAAGAATTCTTATTGTGAGCGCAATTTTAACAAATTAATAATTTAATACATTAATAATAAACGTTAAAATACAAGAAAAGTAATAATTTTTTCCCCCACATTGAAAAAGGTACCGGTACGGCGTACCGGTGCGTACCGGCACAACAAAAAAAAAAAAGCCCTGTGTTCCACGATGGGGGACAATGACATAAAGTTCGAGAACCACTCATCGAACTGTTGCATTGATCAGATCATTGTATTGTTGGTCCACCACCACCACCACCACCTAATACGACCCCTCCCCAACCACCTATATGTACTGTCTTATACTACCAGTGTAGGCGATCCCTTTGCTCTTAGTGCTATAGAAATACCCATGGAGCGGGGGGGGGGGAAGGGGATTTAATCTGATTAAGTAACGTGCATTGTTCCCACTGCTATGGAAGCTTCCCTAAAGGGAAAGGGAGGTCATCAAGTGGCAGAACTTTAAAAAAAAAGGTCTCGTTTTTACAACAAGAGTTGTCCTTTGCTTTTTATATTTTCTTCCCCCCCCCCCCCGTTTCACTTCTGACTAGGTTTGCACTGATCGCGTGTCTCTGATCCGAAAACAACAATAACACACACACACACATACCCATACACATACAGGGGGGGGGCCGAGAGCCAACAAGGGCCCCAGGGCTGGACATCATTGCGGCCCCCTTATTAGACAATGAGTCGTGAAAAAGTTGACATGGTCGGGGCGGCCGGGCCCCCCCTTACAGTTGCGGGCCCCCCTGTCAATGACCCCCCCCGCCCCCCTCTTGGCGTGCCTGTACACATACACACATATATTCACACACACACACACACACACATACACATACATACACATATACACACACATTCATACACACATTTACATCCACGCACTCACAAATCCTTTGTTGTAAGACTATCGCTGACATTTCCAACACACTGACGGACTAATATCAGGGACGTTGCCAGAATATCTGGGGGCCCCTGATAAATTCTCAGAAATAGCCCCCTCCCCCCACCCCCCGGTCCTCCAAGAAATAGTAACATATGCATACATATGATATAAATTAAAACGATGGTAACCCTTCCCCCCCCCCTTCCCACAACTTTGCGACAACCCTGCCCATACTAACATATACAGTGGATTCCGCTTAGTTGGGACAGCCGCTTATTTGGGACAAATCTCAAAAAAACCAAACCAAGAAGCCAATGGTAAATTTGTATGTTTAATTGGGACAGCCGCTTAATTGGGACAAAAAGCCTCGGTCCCGATGTGTCCCAATTAAGCGGAATCGACTGTAATTATGACATGTTGACACAAAAACACACACACACACATAAAGATTGTGTATTTACACAAGCGTGGTGTGTGTATCGAGGAATGTGTTACCTCTCCGTGTTGTTTACCTACACGTGACTGTGTGTGTTAGTGTGTGTGTGTGTGTGTTAGTGTGTGTGTTAGTGTGTGTGTGTTAGTGTGTGTGTGTGTTAGTGTGTGTGTGTTAGTGTGTGTGTGTGTGTGTGTGTGCTACCCGATTGAAAATTCTGCTGTTCTGAATATTGACGGAACCAACGACTTTAAGCGTGTTGCGACACATTACGTCAGCAAACAACAGGGAAAAGGCTGTGTGTGTGTGTGTGGGGGGGCTTTACAGTCTAGGCTCAGGACATTTAATGTGTGTGTATATGTGTGTGTAACAAGATCACATTCATTACAAATGTAAAGGGAGCTAATGAGGAACGGCGGGGTTATAAAGAAAGAGCAAATATTTTAGTAAAAGCTGATATGGGTGGGTTGGGGTACGGATGGGGGGGGGGTTACATCAATCAATACTCATAATAAACAACATCTTGAACTTAATGGTCGTTTCGGCTCATAACTTACGTCCTTGTTATTAATAAAATATAAAGCATATCGCCACGGCACGGACGCTACCATTCTAAATGATTCCTAAAATTGGAAGAAAACCGTTACAAAATATTACAATACTAGCTGTACCCTGCAAAACATTTGCATAGAGTTATATCCCCTTAGACTTGATCGGCAGGCGAGGTTATTTGTTGGTTTCGGGCAGATCCGATTTTTTTTTCATGATTGTATTTTAAACTGGAATACTGTTGTATTAATTCTTTACTTTCGATTTAACGCAGCGCCCAAATCGCTATTATTATATTATATAATTAGGATACTGGGTGAGGGGACGGGGCGGTTGTGTGAAAGGAGAAAAAAGGGGGGGGGGTAGAGAAAGAGTAAACAAACAGTAAAAGCAACGTTAACGTTCATACCCAGCGCTCGATTTACCGCCGGGGATGCCGGGGAAAGCCCCGGCACTGAAAACTGTCATTCCCCGCCCCTGCTTTAGCTAATATATCCCTGCCGGGAATGAAACCTTAGACATTTTCACCCGGCTCTTCATAAATTTTTCATCCCCGGCACTGGTTTTTTTTTTATAAAATCGAGCACTGTTCATACCTATTAAAGAGACTAAATCTGTTTATATTTTTTGTAAACAAGTTTAAACTGATACCGTTTCAATGTCCCATACGACAAAAGTAAAAATGTCCCATACGACAAAAGTAAAAATGTCCCATACGACAAAAGTAAAAATGCCCCATACGACAAAAGTAAAAATGTCCCATACGACAAAAGTAAAAATGTCCCATACGACAAAAGTAAAAATGGCCCATACGACAAAAGTAAAAATGTCCCATACGACAAAAGTAAAAATGTCCCATACGACAAAAGTAAAAATGCCCCATACAACAAAAGTAAAAATGTCCCATACGACAAAAGTAAAAATGTCCCATACGACAAAAGTAAAAATGTCCCATACGACAAAAGTAAAAATGTCCCATACGACAAAAGTAAAAATGCCCCCATACGACAAAAGTAAAAATGTCCCATACTGACAAAAGTAAAAATGCCCCATACGACAAAAGTAAAAATGTCCCATACGACAAAAGTAAAAAATGCCCCATACGACAAAAAGTAAAAATGTCCCCATACGATAAAAGTAAAAAATGTCCCATACGACAAAAGTAAAAATGTCCCATACGACAAAAGTAAAAATGTCCCATACGACAAAAGTAAAAATGCCCCATACGACAAAAGTAAAAATGTCCCATACGACAAAAGTAAAAATGCCCCATACGACAAAAGTAAAAATGTCCCATACGACAAAAGTAAAAATATCAGTCGATGGAAACGAATGCGCCGACATAATATAACAACATATAAACATTGGCCTTGAGTTGATAACAACACATTTGTCATATTATCTATCTTTTATCACTATTTAGATGTTCTGCAAATGTTAGATTTACAATAAAAGAAACAGTTAAAAGAAGATATATATACAAAAAATATCATCAAAGAAATTCAGAGTAAAAGCCACATATAAAGAACAGAGATTAGATATTGTATAAAGAAAATACACATCAAAGCATTTATTAAAATATCTGTCGTTATGCGTCAGATATCGTGGATGAACTCTTGTCTCCTAAGGGAAATCTATGATGTACGAGCATAATCAATCATATAAACAACAACACTGGTTTAAATTCTTCCCTTGATTTGGTGTTGGTCACTGCGGTACAAATCACATCGGAATATTTAGCTCAGAGAGGAGAGACATAGAGTGCAAAGGATTTAGATTGGATCTTTGTATGCATGGGTGTTTGAATTTTACACTTTGTTTATTCGCCATTTTTGTGTGTGCGTGTATTATTATCGGAAGGCAAAAGTTTGTTGGCTAGGTGTAATAGGAACAACCAGCGATAAGGGAAATTTATAATTTATTCCCCTGTCAGATAAAATAAATGTTACTTATCTACTTTTTTAAAAATTCATCTGCCGATGAGATAATTGTTTGATTGTCTTATGGGGCGGGGGGGGTGATCCTTTCTCTGCCGACGCCCATGGACATGTCTCTGTATCACGACACTTTAATTTGTCACGGTGTCAGGTTCCACGTATTCGACGTCATTTGGAAATAGTCATGTCCGGACCGGGCCCCCCTCCCTCCCAACCCCCACCTCCCTCGCGCTGCCTCCACCGCCTCTCCAACCCATTCACCAACTGCTGGGCTCCAGTAGACCATGTTCTGTCGCGATTGTGTTCTCAAAGCTAGCTGGGTCACATAGAGAGTCCATAAAAATGTTTGAGAGACAACAGGGTACTGGTCATTGGGACGTGTCTGGTCCAGTCTTAATAACTTGTCCTAATGACCGCCTCCTCATTGATTCACTTCAATCGCTTGTAGCACATTTTCCTCCCTCATGACCCGTGACGGTGACCTCATTCTGTATTGTCCTATCTATCTATCTATCTATCTATCTATCTATCTATCTATCTATCTATCTATCTATCTATCTATCTATCTATCTATCTATCTATCTATCTATCTATCTATCTATCTATCTATCTATCTATCTATCTATCTATCTATCTAATCTATCTATCTATCTATCTATCTATCTATCTATCTATCTATCTATCTATCTATCTATCTATCTATCTATCTATCTATCTATCTATCTATCTATCTATCTATCTATCTATCTATCTATCTATCTAATCTATCTATCTATCTATCTATCTATCTATCTATCTATCTATCTATCTATCTATCTATCTATTTATCTATCTATATTTAGTTGTACGTCTGTCTAGTCTATGTATCTATTTATATCTACAATCTATCTGTCTAGCTTATATCTGTCTAGTCTATATCTGTCTATCCTACCAACATTCTAATTTCTTTTCGGCTTATCTTTAAAACATGAAATTAGCTCCAAACAATCTACGTAGAAAACATGTTATCAGACATAATGCACCAGTTGTAAACAGATCATTACAAACAGATCATTACAAACAGATTATTACAAACTGAGAAAATGTGAGTCAAGTAACCAACAAAACAACCCAGTATTGGTACATATTGTGACGTATTGGAATATATTGTGACGTAATTGTATATATTGTTACGTATTGGTATATATTGTGACGAATTGGTATATATTGTGACGTATTGAAAATGATAAACAAAACAAAAGCTTTCTGACTTTTTTCTGATACTAATTTAATACAAATTGATAATAATTTTAAGAGACTATCACAACTATAACAGTAACAGACATCCATCAGACATTTACTTGTTATCAGGTCTAGATGATATATGCTGTAAATTATTTCTTATCCATAACAAGTAATATATTCTAGTTCTCATTATACAAAAACACAATTATTTCTTATCAATAACACGTTATATTCTGGTAGTCTCCATTATGCATAACACATTATTATTTAAAAAAAAAATTCCTTACCAATCACAATATATAGGCCAGGACAATGAAGGGTTAGCTTACTGCCAGGGGTGTGTTTTTACTCCTTAATGTCAGAATTGTTTGATTTCGTTAGAAACAACCAGTTAAATAAATTGAAGCCTTCTTCTCAACTGAAGCCTGAGGCAGTAAAGAGCCTTTTTACACGTCTCTGGCGATCATCGAGGCGTGTAGTACCTGCGCCAGTACCCAGGTAGAAAAAATAAAAAATGGAAGTCACCTATCAATGGATATTGATCGGTTCCTGAACGATCGATTCATTTAGAAGGGTGTACCAGCCGGGTTAGGCCAACTGGCATAGGGTTCTTAAAGAATATTGGCAGGTTTTTTTTTTTTAAGAATGTCACATTTTATCTGGCCACGAAAAGAATGAAAAAAAAAAATAGCAGACGACAGCTTGGGATAGTAAATTTTTGTCGTCTGCTAGGAATGAACCTGTTCATTAAATGGGGAGGAATACTGGAAGCACTTCTGTTAATGTATGTGCGTGTGTGTGTGTCATTACCAGGTGAATGAATCCAAGTTTGTAGCTGATCGCTCACCTGTTTGTCAATTGAACACAATGTGTTATATACTTCTTTGAAAGATTTCAGAAACGTTATGGTTTTGTTGCTGTGTCTTAAAATCTCACTTGTATGTATGAGTATATGTGGGTTAGTGAAATATGGTTGAAGCTCGTAAGGGAGTCGATGTAAATTTGTGTGTGTGTATGTGTGGGGGTATGTAATAGAATACAAGGCTGCCAACTTAGACAATTTATATCAAATTATATACAGTATATATTTCTTTTTTTTTTTGAGACATCTATATTCTAGATGTAAGAAATGCTATCTAGCTATAAAATTACATTGCAAGACATTTTTTTTACTGTTGGTTACATTTTTAGCTTTATTCTTTTTTTTTTTTTTTTTAAGATTTTTGTAAATGATTCGATTTAGCTGAAAGTACTGGTTAAGGAGCTAAGAGTGCATGTGTTGTGTGATTTAGCCCTCACCAATATAGAGGGCCCCCGACTCGCGCATCAACGTGAACTTTCTATGTTGCCCTGTCTCCTACATCTCCGCAGCAGTGGATACAATGACAGTGGAAGCTTAGATTCAGAAGCGCACCTAGGGTGGGGTCCGAATTCGAAAGTCCCCCGGGCCCCAGATTGGGGTGGTGGGGGGGGCAAATCTTTTTTTTTTTTCAAATTAAATATTAAACACATAATCTTAAGTCGTGGCGTCGAATGTAAAAATGCAGGGGCCCCATCATCCCTAGGTTCGACACTGCTTAGATTTGAACCCATAACCCGTACCACTTACCACCCAACCACCAGCGCAATTTTAATTTCGTGGGTGAGAAGATGGCTGGGGTGGAAAGGAAGGGTGGGGGTGAGGTCTGTAGATTTAGTGAACGGGTGGGTGGTACACTATGTCTGGTTAGTTAAACTTAACAAATTACGCTGGGCTATCTATTACCCCCGTAAGGAAAGGACAGATGGTCGTGCGGTAGAGCGCTCAGCTGTTTACCTGAGGTCCCCCAGGGTTCGATCTCCAGAGTGAGAACCACAGGATTTTTTTAGGTCATGTTGAAAGTTTTGCCCCCATAAGTCCCGTGGTGCCTACAAGGCTTCTGCTCTATCGGGTATGTTTAAGATGAAAGAAGGGACACTACACTAACGGTCCCGTACTTTACAGGGACGTCACAGAATTATTGACCCCGGATTATAAACTGGACAGTGTACGACAGTCAGGTATTAACTTTAATTTCAAACTGTAGATCCATATTGTACAGTGGTACTACACAGTTTCACTACTACAGTCAGGTATTAACTTATAAGTTCACACAATAGAGACACACATTGACAATGCAGCTACAATACATCTCCATTAATCAAACATGATAAAAAAAATGATATTGTTTAAAGTTTATTTTGTTTCTACCCATGGGTGTCGCTAGGACATTTTCCCGGGGGGGGGGGGGGAAATTTTCCAGGGGGGGAAATAACAACTTTATGACATTTTTTTTAAATGTGGGGGGGGAGCAAATGCCCCAGTCTTATATGACATTTTTTTTCAAAATGTAGGGGGGGGAGCAAATGCCCCAGTCTTATATGACATTTGTTTCAAAATGTAGGGGGGAGCAAATGCCCCGGTCTTATATGACATTTTTTTCAAAATGTAGGGGGGAGCAAATGCCCCAGTCTTATATGACATTTTTTCAAAATGTAGGGGGGGGAGCAAATGCCCCAGTCTTATATGACATTTTTTTCAAAATGTAGGGGGGAGCAAATGCCCCAGTCTTATATGACATTTTTTTTCAAAATTATAGGGGGGGGGGGAGCAAATGCCCCAGTCTTATACGACATTTTTTCAAAATGTAGGGGGGGGAGCAAATGCCCCAGTCTTATATGACATTTTTTTATAAATGTAGGGGGGAGCAAATGTCTTATATGACATTTTTTTCAAAATGTAGGGGTGGGAGCAAATGCCCCGGTCTTATATGAAATTATTTTCAAAATGTAGGGGGGGGAGCAAATGCCCCGGTCTTATATGACATTTTTTTCAAAATGTAGGGGGTGGGAGCAAATGCCCCGGTCTTATATGAAATTTTTTCAAAATGTTAGGGGGGGGGAGCAAATGCCCCAGTCTTATATGACATTTTTTTCAAAATGTAGGGGGGGGGAGCAAATGCCCCAGTCTTATATGACATTTTTTTTAAAATGTAGGGGGGAAGCAAATGCCCCAGTCTTATATGACATTTTTTTCAAAATGTAGGGGGGAGCAAATGCCCCAGTCTTATATGACATTTCTTTCAAAATGTAGGGGGGGGGGAGCCAATGCCCCAGTCTTATATGACATTTTTTTCAAAATGTAGGGGGGGAGCAAATGCCCCAGTCTTATATGACATTTTTTTCAAAATGTAGGGGGGAGCAAATGCCCCAGTCTTATATGACATTTTTTTCAAAATGTAGGGGGGAGCAAATGCCCCAGTCTTATATGACATTTTTTTCAAAATGTAGGGGGGGGAGCAAATGCCCCAGTCTTATATGACATTTTTTTTCAAAATGTAGGGGGGAGCAAATGCCCCAGTCTAATATGACATTTTTTTCAAAATGTAGGGGAGGAGCAAATGCCCCGGTCTTATATGAAATTTTTTTTCAAAATTATAGGGGGGAGAAGCAAATGCCCCAGTCTTATATGACATTTTTTTCAAAATGTGAGGGGGGGGAGCAAATGCCCCAGTCTTATATGACATTTTTTTCAAAATGCAGGGGGGGGAGCAAATGCCCCAGTCTTATATGACATTTTTTTCAAAATGTAGGGAAGGGAGAAAATGCCCCAGTCTTATATGACATTTTTTTCAAAATGTGAGGGGGGGGAGCAAATGCCCCAGTCTTATATGACATTTGTTTCAAAATGTAGGGGGGGGAGCAAATGCCCCGGTCTTATATGACATTTTTTTCAAAATGTAGGGGGGAGCAAATGCCCCAGTCTTATATGACATTTTTTTCAAAAATGTAGGGGGGAGCAAATGCCCCAGTCTTATATGACATTTTTTTCAAAATGTAGGGGGGAGCAAATGCCCCAGTCTTATATGACATTTTTTTCAAAATTATAGGGGGGAGCAAATGCCCCAGTCTTATACGCATTTTTTTCAAAATGTAGGGGGGGGAGCAAATGCCCCAGTCTTATATGACATTTTTTTATAAATGTAGGGGGGAGCAAATGTCTTATATGACATTTTTTTCAAAAATGTAGGGGTGGGAGCAAATGCCCCGGTCTTATATGAAATTATTTTCAAAATGTAGGGGGGAGCAAATGCCCCGGTCTTATATGACATTTTTTTCAAAATGTAGGGGGTGGGAGCAAATGCCCCGGTCTTATATGAAATTTTTTTCAAAATGTTGGGGGGGGAGCAAATGCCCCAGTCTTATATGACATTTTTTTCAAAATGTAGGGGGGAGCAAATGCCCAGTCTTATATGACATTTTTTTTAAAATGTAGGGGGGGGCAAATGCCCCAGTCTTATATGACATTTTTTTCAAAATGTAGGGGGGAGCAAATGCCCCAGTCTTATATGACATTTCTTTCAAAATGTAGGGGGGAGCCAATGCCCCAGTCTTATATGACATTTTTTTCAAAATGTAGGGGGGAGCAAATGCCCCAGTCTTATATGACATTTTTTTCAAAATGTAGGGGGAGCAAATGCCCCAGTCTTATATGACATTTTTTTCAAAATGTAGGGGGAGCAAATGCCCCAGTCTTATATGACATTTTTTTTCAAAATGTAGGGGGAGCAAATGCCCCAGTCTTATATGACATTTTTTCAAAATGTAGGGGGGAGCAAATGCCCCAGTCTAATATGACATTTTTTCAAAATGTAGGGGGGAGGGAGCAAATGCCCCGGTCTTATATGAAATTTTTTTCAAAATTATAGGGGGGAGAAGCAAATGCCCCAGTCTTATATGACATTTTTTTCAAAATGTAGGGGGGGAGCAAATGCCCCAGTCTTATATGACATTTTTTTCAAAATGCAGGGGGAGCAAATGCCCCAGTCTTATATGACATTTTTTTCAAAATGTAGGGAAGGGAGAAAATGCCCCAGTCTTATATGACATTTTTTTCAAAATGTAGGGGGGGGGAGCAAATGCCCCAGTCTTATATGACATTTTTTTCAAAATGTAGGGGGGGGGGCAAATGCCCCAGTCTTATATGAAATTTTTTTCAAAATGTAGGGGGGAGCAAATGCCCCAGTCTTATATGACATTTTTTTAAAAATGTAGGGGGGGGAGCAAATGCCCCAGTCTTATATGACATTTTTTTCAAAATGTAGGGGGGGACAAATGCCCCAGTCTTATATGACATTTTTTTCAAAATGTAGGGGGAGCAAATGCCCCAGTCTTATATGACATTTTTTCAAAATTATTGGGGGGGGGGAGCAAATGCCCCAGTCTTATATGACATTTTTTTATAAATGTAGGGGGGGGAGCAAATGTCTTATATGAAATTTTGTTCAAAATGTAGGGGGGGGGGAGCAAATGCCCCAGTCTTATATGACATTTTTTTTCAAAATGTAGGGCGGGGAGCAAATGCCCCAGTCTTATATGACATTTTTTTCAAAATTGAGGGGGGGGGAGCAAATGCCCCAGTCTTATATGACATTTGTTTCAAAATGTAGGGGGGGGGAGCAAATGCCCCAGTCTTATATGACATTTTTTTCAAAATGTAGGGGGGGGAGCAAATGCCCCAGTCTTATATGAAATTTTTTTCAAAATGTAGGGGGGAGCAAATGCCCCAGTCTTATATGACATTTTTTTTTCAAAATGTAGGGGGGGGAGCAAATGCCCCTGTCTTATATGACATTTTTTTTTCAAAATGTAGGGGGGCAGCAAATGCCCTGTCTTATATGACATTTTTTCAAAATGTAGGGGGGGGAGCAAATGCCCCTGTCTAATATGACATTTTTTTCAAAATGTAGGGGGGGGGGAGCAAATGCCCCAGTCTTATATGACATTTTTTTCAAAATGTAGGGGGAGCAAATGCCCCAGTCTTATATGACATTTTTTTCAAAATGTAGGGGAGGGGAGCAAATGCCCCAGTCTTATATGACATTTTTTTCAAAATGGTAGGGGAGGGGAGCAAATGCCCCAGTCTTATATGACATTTTTTTCAAAATGTAGGGGGGGGGAGCAAATGCCCCAATCGTATATGAAATTTTTTTCAAAATGTAGGGGGGGGGCAAATGCCCCAGTCTTATATGACATTTTTTTCATAATGTAGGGGGGAGGAGGCAAATGCCCCAGTCTTATATGACATTTTTTTCAAAATGTAGGGGGGGGGGGAGCAAATGCCCCAGTCTAATATGACTTTTTTTTCAAAATGTAGGGGGTGGGAGCAAATGCCCCAGTCTTATATGAAATTTTTTTCAAAATGTTGGGGGGGGGGGGGGAGCAAATGCCCCAGTCTTATATGAAATTTTTTTCAAAATGTAGGGGGGGGGGGGAGCAAATACTTCAGTCTTATATGACATTTTTTTCAAAATGTAGGGGGGGGGAGCAAATGCCCCAGTCTTATATGACATTTTTTTCAAAATGTAGGGGGGAGCAAATACTTCAGTCTTATATGACATTTTTTTCAAAATGTAGGGCGGGGAGCAAATGCCCCAGTCTTATATGACATTTTTTTCAAAATGTAGGGGGGGGAGCAAATGCCCCAGTCTTATATGACATTTGTTTCAAAATGTAGGGGGGGGAGCAAATGCCCCAGTCTTATATGACATTTTTTTCAAAATGTAGGGGGGGAGCAAATGCCCCAGTCTTATATGAAATTTTTTTCAAAATGTAGGGGGGGGAGCAAATGCCCCAGTCTTATATGACATTTTTTTCAAAATGTAGGGGGGAGCAAATGCCCAGTCTAATATGACATTTTTTTCAAAATGTAGGGGGAGGGAGCAAATGCCCCGGTCTTATATGAAATTTTTTTCAAAATTATAGGGGGGGAGAAGCAAATGCCCCAGTCTTATATGACATTTTTTTCAAAATGTAGGGGGGGGGAGCAAATGCCCCAGTCTTATATGACATTTTTTTCAAAATGTAGGGGGGGGGGAGCAAATACTTCAGTCTTATATGACATTTTTTTCAAAATGTAGGGCGGGGAGCAAATGCCCCAGTCTTATATGACATTTTTTTCAAAATGTAGGGGGGGGGGAGCAAATGCCCCAGTCTTATATGACATTTTTTTCAAAATGTAGGGGGGGGGGAGCAAATGCCCCAGTCTTATATGACATTTTTTTCAAAATGTAGGGGGGGGGGAGCAAATGCCCCAGTCTTATATGAAATTTTTTCAAAATGTAGGGGGGAGCAAATGCCCCAGTCTTTATATGACATTTTTTTCAAAATGTAGGGGGGAGCAAATGCCCCATGTCTAATATGACATTTTTTTCAAAATGTAGGGGGAGGGAGCAAATGCCCCGGTCTTATATGAAATTTTTTTCAAAATTATAGGGGGGAGAAGCAAATGCCCCAGTCTTATATGACATTTTTTTCAAAAATGTAGGGGGGGGAGCAAATGCCCCAGTCTTATATGACATTTTTTTCAAAATGCAGGGGGGGGGGAGCAAATGCCCCAGTCTTATATGACATTTTTTTCAAAATGTAGGGAAGGGAGAAAATGCCCCAGTCTTATATGACATTTTTTTCAAAATGGTAGGGTAGGGGGGAGCAAATGCCCCAGTCTTATATGACATTTTTTTCAAAATGTAGGGGGGGGGGAGCAAATGCCCCAGTCTTATATGAAATTTTTTTCAAAATGTAGGGGGGAGCAAATGCCCCAGTCTTATATGACATTTTTTTAAAATGTAGGGGGAGCAAATGCCCCAGTCTTATATGACATTTTTTTCAAAATGTAGGGGGGGGAGCAAATGCCCCAGTCTTATATGACATTTTTTTCAAAATTTATTGGGGGGAGCAAATGCCCCAGTCTTATATGACATTTTTTTCAAAATTATTGGGGGGGAGCAAATGCCCCAGTCTTATATGAAATTTTTTTGAAAATGTTGGGGGGGGAGCAAATGCCCCAGTCTTATATGACATTTTTTTTTTCAAAATGTAGTAGGGGGAGCAAATGCCCCAGTCTTATATGACATTTTTTTCAAAATGTAGGGCGGGGAGCAAATGCCCCAGTCTTATATGACATTTTTTTCAAAATTGAGGGGGGAGCAAATGCCCCAGTCTTATATGACATTTGTTTCAAAATGTAGGGGGGAGCAAATGCCCCAGTCTTATATGACATTTTTTTCAAAATGTAGGGGGGAGCAAAATGCCCCAGTCTTATATGAAATTTTTTTCAAAATGTAGGGGGGGGGAGCAAATGCCCCAGTCTTATATGACATTTTTTTCAAAATGTAGGGGGGGGGAGCAAATGCCCCAGTCTTATATGACATTTTTTTCAAAATGTAGGGGGGGCAGCAAATGCCCCAGTCTTATATGACATTTTTTTCAAAATGTAGGGGGGGGAGCAAATGCCCCTGTCTAATATGACATTTTTTTCAAAATGTAGGGGGGAGCAAATGCCCAGTCTTATATGACATTTTTTTCAAAATGTAGGGGGGAGCAAATGCCCCAGTCTTATATGACATTTTTTTCAAAATGTAGGGGAGGGAGCAAATGCCCAGTCTTATATGACATTTTTTTTCAAAATGTAGGGGAGGGGAGCAAATGCCCCAGTCTTATATGACATTTTTTCAAAATGTAGGGGGGGGAGCAAATGCCCCAATCGTATATGAAATTTTTTTCAAAATGTAGGGGGGGGAGCAAATGCCCCAGTCTTATATGACATTTTTTTCATAATGTAGGGGGAGGGAGGCAAATGCCCCAGTCTTATATGACATTTTTTTTCAAAATGTAGGGGGGGGGGGGGAGCAAATACTTCAGTCTTATATGACATTTTTTTCAAAATGTAGGGGGGAGCAAATGCCCCAGTCTTATATGACATTTTTTCAAAATGTAGGGGGGAGCAAATACTTCAGTCTTATATGACATTTTTTTTCAAAATGTAGGGCGGGGAGCAAATGCCCCAGTCTTATATGACATTTTTTTCAAAATGTAGGGGGGAGCAAATGCCCCAGTCTTATATGACATTTGTTTCAAAATGTAGGGGGGGAGCAAATGCCCCAGTCTTATATGACATTTTTTCAAAATGTAAGGGGGGAGCAAATGCCCCTGTCTTATATGACATTTTTTCAAAATGTAAGGGGGGAGCAAATGCCCCTGTCTTATATGACATTTTTTCAAAATGTAAGGGGGGAGCAAATGCCCCTGTCTTATATGACATTTTTTCAAAATGTAGGGGGGGAGCAAATGCCCCAGTCTTATATGACATTTTTTTCAAAATGTAGGGGGGGAGCAAATGCCCTAGTCTAATATGACATTTTTTTCAAAATGTAGGGGGGGGGAGCAAATGCCCCAGTCTTATATGACATTTTTTTCAAAATGTAGGGGGAGCAAATGCCCCAGTCTTATATGACATTTTTTTCAAAATGTAAGGGGGGAGCAAATGCCCCTGTCTTATATGACATTTTTTCAAAATGTAAGGGGGGAGCAAATGCCCCTGTCTTATATGACATTTTTTCAAAATGTAAGGGGGGAGCAAATGCCCCAGTCTTATATGACATTTTTTTCAAAATGTAAGGGGGAGCAAATGCCCCTGTCTTATATGACATTTTTTTTCAAAATGTAGGGGGGGGGAGCAAATGCCCCAGTCCTATATGACATTTTTTTCAAAATGTAGGGGAGGGGAGCAAATGCCCCAGTCTTATATGACATTTTTTTCAAAATGTAGGGGGGGGGGAGCAAATGCCCCAATCGTATATGAAATTTTTTTCAAAATGTAGAGGGGGGGGAGCAAATGCCCCAGTCTTATATGACATTTTTTTTCATAATGTAGGGGGGAGGAGGCAAATGCCCCATGTCTTATATGACATTTTTTCAAAATGTAGGGGGGGGAGCAAATGCCCCAGTCTAATATGACTTTTTTTTTTTTTCAAAATGTAGGGGGTGGGAGCAAATGCCCCAGTCTTATATGAAATTTTTTTCAAAATGTTGGGGGGGGGGAGCAAATGCCCCAGTCTTATATGAAATTTTTTTTCAAAATGTAGGGGAGGGATAAAATACTTCAGTCTTATATGACATTTTTTTCAAAATGTAGGGGGAGCAAATGCCCTACAGTCTTATATGACATTTTTCAAAATGTAGGGGGGGTGAGAGCAAATACTTCAGTCTTATATGACATTTTTTTTCAAAATGTGGGCGGGGAGCAAATGCCCCAGTCTTATATGACATTTTTTTCAAAATGTAGGGGGGGAGCAAATGCCCCAGTCTTATATGACATTTTGTTTCAAAATGTAGGGGGGGGAGCAAATGCCCCAGTCTTATATGACATTTTTTTCAAAATGTTGGGGGGGGAGCAAATGCCCCAGTCTTATATGAAATTTTTTTCAAAATGTAGGGGGGGGGGAGCAAATGCCCCAGTCTTATATGACATTTTTTTCAAAATGTAGGGGGGAGCAAATGCCCCAGTCTTATATGACATTTTTTTCAAAATGTAGGGGGCAGCAAATGCCCCAGTCTTATATGACATTTTTTTCAAATGTAGGGGGGGGAGCAAATGCCCCAATCGTATATGAAATTTTTTTTCAAAATGTAGGGGGGGGAGCAAATGCCCCAGTCTTATATGACATTTTTTTCAAAATGTAGGGGGAGCAATGCCCCATGTCTTATATGACATTTTTTTCAAATGTAGGGGGGAGCAAATGCCCCAGTCTAATCATGACATTTTTTCCAAACTTATAGGGGGGGGAGCAAAATGCCCTCAATCTTATTATGACTTTTTTTTCAAAATGTAGGGGGGAGTAAATGCCCCAGTCTTCCATATGACATTTTTTTCAAAATGTAGGGGGGAGCAAATGCCCCAGTCTTATATGACATTTTTTTCAAATGTAGGGGGGGTTAAATGCCCCAGTCTAATATGACATTTTTTTCAAAATGTAGGGTGTGGGAGTAAATGCCCCAGTCTTATATGACATTTTTCAAAAAATGTAGGGGGGAGCAAATGCCCCAAGTCTTATATGACATTTTTCTCAAAAAATTGTAGGGGGGGGAGCAAATGCCCCAGTCTTATATGACAGTTTTTTCAAAATGTAGGTGGGGGGAGGGGGCTGCCCAATTTTACAAGGGACATTTTTTTCAAAATGTAGGGGGGAGCAAATGCCCCAGTCTTATATGGCATTTTTTCGCCAATGTAGGGGGGAGCAAATGCCCCAAATCTTATATGACATTTTTTTCAAAATGTAGGGCTGGCAAATGGGAGCAATGCCCCAGAATCGAATTTATGATATTTTTTTTTCAAAATGTAGGGGGGAGCAAAATGCCCTGGTCTTTTATATGACATTTTTTCAAAATGTAGGGGAGGAGGCAAATGCCCCAGTCTTATATGAAATTTTTTTCAAAATGTAGGGGGGAGCAAATACTTCAGTCTTATATGACATTTTTTTCAAAATGTAGGGGGGAGCAAAATGCCCCAGCCCTATATGGCATTTTTTTTCAAAATGTAGGGGGGAGCAAATACTTCAGTCTTATATGACATTTTTTTCAAAATGTAGGGCGGGGAGCAAATGCCCCGCAGTCTTATGACATTTTTTTCAAAATGTAGGGGGGGAGCAAATGCCCCAGTCTTATATGACATTTGTTTCAAAATGTAGGGGGGGAGCAAATGCCCCAGTCTTATATGACATTTTTTTCAAAATGTAGGGGGGAGCAAATGCCCCAGTCTTATATGAAATTTTTTTTTCAAAATGTAGGGGGGGGAGCAAATGCCCCAGTCTTATATGACATTTTTTTCAAAATGTGAGGGGGGAGCAAAATGCCCCAGTCTAATATGACATTTTTTTCAAAATGTAGGGGGAGGGAGCAAATGCCCCGGTCTTATATGAAATTTTTTTCAAAATTATAGGGGGAGAAGCAAATGCCCCAGTCTTATATGACATTTTTTTTTCAAAATGTAGGGGGGGAGCAAAATGCCCCAGTCTTATATGACATTTTTTTCAAAATGTAGGGGGGGAGCAAATACTTCAGTCTTATATGACATTTTTTTCAAAATGTAGAGGGCGGGGAGCAAATGCCCCAGTCTTATATGACATTTTTTCAAATGTAGGGGGGAAGCAAATGCCCCAGTTTTATATGACATTTGTTTCAAAATGTAGGGGGAGCAAATGCCCCAGTCTTATATGACATTTTTTTCAAAATGTAGGGGGGAGCAAATGCCCCAGTCTTATATGAAATTTTTTTCAAAATGTAGGGGGGGGAGCAAATGCCCCAGTCTTATATGACATTTTTTTCAAAATGTAGGGGGGGAGCAAATGCCCCAGTCTAATATGACATTTTTTTCAAAATGTAGGGGAGGGAGCAAATGCCCCGGTCTTATATGAAATTTTTTTCAAAATTATAGGGGGCGAGATAGCAAATGCCCCAGTCTTATATGACATTTTTTTCAAAATGTAGGGGGGAGCAAATGCCCCAGTCTTGTATGACATTTTTTTCAAAATGCGGGGGGGGAGCAAATGCCCCAGTCTTATATGACATTTTTTTCAAAATGTAGGGGAAGGGAGAAAATGCCCAGTCTTATATGACATTTTTTTCAAAATGTAGGGGGGAGCAAATGCCCCAGTCTTATATGACATTTTTTTCAAAATGTAGGGGGGAGCAAATGCCCCAGTCTTATATGAAATTTTTCAAAATGTGGTGGGGGAGCAAATGCCCCAGTCTTATATGACATTTTTTAAAAATGTAGGGGGGGGAGCAAATGCCCCAGTCTTATATGACATTTTTTTCAAAATGTAGGGGGGGGACAAATGCCCCAGTCTTATATGACATTTTTTTCAAAATGTAGGGGGGAGCAAATGCCCCCAGTCTTATAAGACATTTTTTCAAATTATTAGGGGAGAGCAAATGCCCCAGTCTTATATGAGTGACATTTTTTTCAAAATTATTGGGGGGAGCAAATGCCCCAGTCTTATATGAAATTTTTGAAAATGTTGGGGGGGAGCAAATGCCCCAGTCTTATATGACATTTTTTTCAAAATGTAGGGGGGGGGGAACAAATGCCCCAGTCTTATATGACATTTTTTTCAAAATGTAGGGCAGGGGAGCAAATGCCCCAGTCTTATATGACATTTTTTTCAAAATTGAGGGGGGGAGCAAATGCCCCAGTCTTATATGACATTTGTTTCAAAATGTAGGGGGGAGCAAATGCCCCAGTCTTATATGACATTTTTTTCAAAATGTAGGGGGGAGCAAATGCCCCAGTCTTATATGAAATTTTTTTTCAAAATGTAGGGGGGTAGCAAATGCCCCAGTCTTATATGACATTTTTTTTCAAAATGTAGGGGGGAGCAAATGCCCAGTCTTATATGACATTTTTTCAAAATGTAGGGGGGCAGCAAATGCCCCAGTCTTATATGACATTTTTCAAAATGTAGGGGGGAGCAAATGCCCCTGTCTAATATGACATTTTTTTCAAAATGTAGGGGGGGGGAGCAAATGCCCCAGTCTTATATGACATTTTTTTCAAAATGTAGGGGGGGAGCAAATGCCCCAGTCTTATATGACATTTTTTTCAAAATGTAGGGGGGGGGAGCAAATGCCCCAGTCTTATATGACATTTTTTTCAAAATGTAGGGGGGGGAGACAAATGCCCCAGTCTTATATGACATTTTTTTCAAAATGTAGGGGGGGGAGCAAATGCCCCAATCGTATATGACATTTTTTTTCAAAATGTAGGGGGGGAGCAAATGCCCCAGTCTTATATGACATTTTTTTCAAAATGTAGGGGGGAGGCAAATGCCCCAGTCTTATATGACATTTTTTTCAAAATGTAGGGGGGGGAGCAAATGCCCCAGTCTAATATGACTTTTTTTTCAAAATGTAGGGGGTGGGAGCAAATGCCCCAGTCTTATATGAAATTTTTTTCAAAATGTTGGGGGGGGGGGGGGGCAAATGCCCCAGTCTTATATGAAATTTTTTTCAAAATGTAGGGGGGAGCAAATACTTCAGTCTTATATGACATTTTTTTCAAAATGTAGGGGGGGAGCAAATGCCCCAGTCTTATATGACATTTTTTTCAAAATGTAGGGGGGGAGCAAATGCTCCAGTCTTATATGACATTTTTTTCAAAATGTGGAGGGGGGGGAGCAAATGCCCCAGTCTTATATGACATTTTTTTCAAAATGTAGGGGGGGAGCAAATGCCCCAGTCTTATATGACATTTTTTTCAAAATGTAGGGGGGGGAGCAAATGCCCCAGTCTTATATGACATTTTTTTCAAAATGTAGGGGGGGGGGAGCAAATGCCCCAGTCTTATATCAAATTTTTTTCAAAATGTAGGGGGGGAGCAAATGCCCCAGTCTTATATGACATTTTTTTCAAAATGTAGGGGGGGAGCAAATGCCCCAGTCTTATATGACATTTTTTTCAAAATGTAGGGGGGGGGGAGCAAATGCCCCAGTCTTATATGACATTTTTTTCAAAATTATAGGGGGGGAGGAGCAAATGCCCCAGTCTTATATGACATTTTTTTCAAAATGTAGGGGGGGGAGCAAATGCCCCAGTCTTATATGAAATTTTTTTCAAAATGTAGGGGGGGGAGCAAATACTTCCAGTCTTATATATTTTTCAAAATGTAGGGAGAACAAATGCCCCAGTCTTATATGACATTTTTTTTCAAAATGTAGGGGGGAGCAAATACTTCAGTCTTATATGACATTTTTTTCAAATGTAGGGGGGGAGCAAATGCCCCAGTCTTATATGACATTTTTTTCAAAAATGTAGGGGGGGAGCAAAATGCCCCAGTCTTATATGACATTTGTTTCAAAATGTAGGGGGGAGCAAATGCCCCAGTCTTATATGACATTTTTCAAAATGTAGGGGGGAGCAAATGCCCCAGTCTTATATGAAATTTTTTTTCAAAATGTATGGGGGGGGAGCAAATGCCCCAGTCTTATATGACATTTTTTCAAAATGTAGGGGGGAGCAAATGCCCCAGTCTTATATGACATTTTTTTCAAAATGTAAGAGGGGGGCAGCAAATGCCCCAGGGAGTCTTATATGACATTTTTTTCAAAATGTAGAGGGGGGGGGAGCAAATGCCCCAATCGTATATGAAAATTTTTTTCAAAATGTAGGGGGGGAGCAAATGCCCCAGTCTTATATGACATTTTTTTCAAAATGTAGGGGGGAGCAAATGCCCCAGTCTTATATGACATTTTTTTTTTCAAAATGTGGGGGGGGGAGCAAATGCCCCAGTCTAATATGACATTTTTTTCAAAACTTATGGGGGGAGCAAAATGCCCCAGTCTTATATGACATTTTTCAAAATGTAGGGGGGGGGAGCAAATGCCCCAGTCTTATATGACATTTTTTTCAAAATGTAGGGGGGGGAGCAAATGCCCCAGTCTTATATGACATTTTTTTCAAAATGTAGGGGAGCAAATGCCCCAGTCTAATATGACATTTTTTTCAAAATGTAGGGGGTGGGAGCAAATGCCCCAGGCTTATATGACATTTTTTCAAAATGTAGGGGGAACAAATGCCCCAGTCTTATATGACATTTTTTCAAAATGTAAGGGGGGTAGCAAATGCCCCTGTCTTATATGACATTTTTTCAAAATGTAAGGGGGGAGCAAATGCCCCTGTCTTATATGACATTTTTTCAAAATGTAGGGGGGGAGCAAATGCCCCAGTCTTTATATACATGACTTTTTTCAAAATGTAGGGGGGGGAGCAAATGCCCCAGTCTTATATGACATTTTTTTCAAAATGTAGGGGGGAGCAAATGCCCCAGTCTTATATGACATTTTTTTCAAAATGTAGGGGGGAGCAAATGCCCCAGTCTAATATGACATTTTTCAAAATGTAGGGGGAGCAAATGCCCCAGTCTTATATGACATTTTTTTCAAAATGTAGGGGGGAGGAGGCAAATGCCCCAGTCTTATATGACATTTTTTTCAAAATGTAGGGGGGCAGCAAAAAGCAAAATGCCCCAGTCTTATATGACATTTTTTTCAAAATGTAGGGGGGGGAGCAAATGCCCCAGTCTTATATGACATTTTTTTCAAAATGTAGGGGAGGGAGCAAATGCCCCAGTCTTATATGACATTTTTTTTTTTCAAAATGACATTTTTTTCAAAATGGGGGAGCAAATGCCCCAGTCTAATATGACATTTTTTTCAAAATGTAGGGGGGGGAGCAAATGCCCCAGTCTTATATGACATTTTTTTCAAAATGTAGGGGGGAGCAAATGCCCCAGTCTTATATGACATTTTTTTCAAAATGTAGGGGAGGGGAGCAAATGCCCCAGTCTTATATGACATTTTTTTCAAAATGTAGGGGGAGGGGAGCAAAAGCCCCTGTCTTATATGACATTTTTTTCAAAATGTAGGGGTGGGGGGAGCAAATGCCCCAGTCTTATATGACATTTTTTTCAAATGTAGGGGGAGCAAATGCCCCAGTCTTATATGACATTTTTTTCAAAATGTAGGGGGAGCAAATGCCCCAGTCTTATAAGACATTTTTTTCAAAATGTAGAGGGGGGGAGCAAATGCCCCAGTCTTATATGAAATTTTTTTCAAAATGTAGGGGGGAGCAAATGCCCCAGTTTTATATGACATTTTTTTCAAATCGTAGGGGGGAGCAAATGCCCCAGTCTTATATGACATTTTTTTCAAAATGTAGGGGGGACAAATGCCCCAGTCTTATATGACATTTTTTTCAAAATGTAGGGGGGAAGCAAATGCCCCTGTCTTATATGACATTTTTTTCAAAATTATAGGGGGAGGAGCAAATGCCCCAGTCTTATATGACATTTTTTTCAAAATATAGGGGGGAGCAAATGCCCCAATCGTATATGAAATTTTTTTAAAATGTAGGGGGGGGAGCAAATGCCCCAGTCTTATATGACATTTTTTTCAAAATGTAGGGGGGAGCAAATGCCCCAGTCTTATATGACATTTTTTTCAAAATGTAGGGGGAGCAAATGCCCCAGTCTTATATGACATTTTTTTCAAAAAATATAGGGGGGGGGCAGCAAATGCCCCAGTCTTATATGACATTTTTTTTCAAAATGTAGGGGGGGGAGCAAATGCCCCAATCGTATATGAAATTTTTTTCAAAATGTAGGGGGGGGAGCAAATGCCCCATGTCTTATATGACATTTTTTTCAAAATGTAGGGGGGGGAGCAAATGCCCCAGTCTTATATGACATTTTTTTCAAAATGTAGGGGGGAGCAAATGCCCCAGTCTAATATGACATTTTTTTCAAATTGTAGGGGGGAGCAAATGCCCCAGTCTTATATGACATTTTTTTCAAAATGTAGGGGGGGAGCAAATGCCCCAGTCTTATATGACATTTTTTTCAAAATGTAGGGGGGGAGCAAATGCCCCATTCTTATATGACATTTTTTTAAAATGTAGTGGGGGAGCAAATGCCCCAGTCTAATATGACATTTTTTTCAAAATGTAGGGGGGGGAGCAAATGCCCCAGTCTTATATGACATTTTTTTCAAAATGTAGGGGGGGAGCAAATGCCCCAGTCTTATATGACATTTTTTTCAAAATGTAGGGGGGGGGGCAAATGCCCCAGTCTTATATGACATTTTTTTCAAAATGTAGGGGGGGAGCAAATGCCCCAGTCTTATATGACATTTTTTTCAAAATGTAGGGGGAGCAAATGCCCCAGTCTTATATGACATTTTTTTCAAAATGTAGGGGGGAGCAAATGCCCCAGTCTTATATGACATTTTTTTCAAAATGTAGGGGGGGGAGCAAATGCCCCAGTCTAATATGACATTTTTTCAAAATGTAAGGGGGGGAGCAAATGCCCCAGTCTTATATGACATTTTTTCAAAATGAAGGGGGGAGGAGGCAAATGCCCCAGTCTTATATGACATTTTTTTCAAAATGTAGGGGGGAGCAAATGCCCCAGTCTAATATGACATTTTTTTCAAAATGTAGGGGGGAGCAAATGCCCCAGTCTTATATGACATTTTTTTCAAAATGTAGGGGGGAGCAAATGCCCCAGTCTTATATGACATTTTTTTCAAAATGTAGGGGAGGGGAGCAAATGCCCCAGTCTTATATGACATTTTTTTCAAAATGTAGGGGAGGGGAGCAAATGCCCCAGTCTTATATGACATTTTTTTCAAAATGTAGGGTGGGGGGGAGCAAATGCCCCAGTCTTATATGAAATTTTTTTCAAAATGTAGGGGGGGAGCAAATGCCCCAGTCTTATATGACATTTTTTCAAAATGTAGAGGGGGGGGGAGCAAATGCCCCAGTCTTATATGACATTTTTTTCAAAATGTAGAGGGGGGGGGAGCAAATGCCCCAGTCTTATATGAAATTTTTTTCAAAATGTAGGGGGAGCAAATGCCCCAGTTTTATATGACATTTTTTTCAAATCGTAGGGGGGAGCAAATGCCCCAGTCTTATATGACATTTTTTTCAAAATGTAGGGGGGGGGACAAATGCCCCAGTCTTATATGACATTTTTTTCAAAATGTAGGGGGGGAGCAAATGCCCCTGTCTTATATGACATTTTTTTCAAAATTATAGGGGGAGCAAATGCCCCAGTCTTATATGACATTTTTTTCAAAATATAGGGGGGGGAGCAAATGCCCCAATCGTATATGAAATTTTTTTTCAAAATGTAGGTGGGGGAGCAAATGCCCCAGTCTTATATGACATTTTTTTCAAAATGTAGGGGGGGGAGCAAATGCCCCAGTCTTATATGACATTTTTTTCAAAATGTAGGGGGGAGCACAAATGCCCCAGTCTTATATGACATTTTTTTCAAAATGTAGGGGGGGGGAGCAAATGCCCCAGTCTTATATGACATTTTTTTCAAAATGTAGGGGGGGGAGAGCAAATGCCCCAGTCTAATATGACATTTTTTTCAAAATTATAGGGGGAGCAAATGCCCCAGTCTTATATGACATTTTTTTCAAAATGTAGGGGGGAGCAAATGCCCCAGTCTTATATGACATTTTTTTCAAAATGTAGGGGGGAGCAAATGCCCCAGTCTTATATGACATTTTTTCAAAATGTAGGGGGGAGGAGGCAAATGCCCCAGTCTTATATGACATTTTTTTCAAAATGTAGGGGGGGGAGCAAATGCCCCATTCTTATATGACATTTTTTTCAAAATGTAGGGGGGGGAGCAAATGCCCCAGTCTTATATGACATTTTTTTCAAAATGTAGGGGGGACAAATGCCCCAGTCTTATATGACATTTTTTTCAAAATGTAGGGGGGGGGGACAAATGCCCCAGTCTTATATGACATTTTTTTCAAAATGTAGGGGGGAGCAAATGCCCCAGTCTTATATGACATTTTTTTCAAAATTATAGGGGGGGGAGCAAATGCCCCAGTCTTATATGACATTTTTTTCAAAATATAGGGGGGAGCAAATGCCCCAATCGTATATGAAATTTTTTTCAAAATGTAGGGGGGAGCAAATGCCCCAGTCTTATATGACATTTTTTTCAAAATGTAGGGGGGAGCAAATGCCCTAGTCTTATATGACATTTTTTTCAAAATGTAGGGGGGAGCAAATGCCCCAGTCTTATATGACATTTTTTTCAAAATGTAGGGGGAGCAAATGCCCCAGTCTTATATGACATTTTTTTCAAAATGTAGGGGGGAGCAAATGCCCCAGTCTTATATGACATTTTTTTCACAATGTAGGGGGGGGAGCAAATGCCCCAATCGTATATGAAATTTTTTTCAAAATGTAGGGGGGGGGAGCAAATGCCCCAGTCTTATATGACATTTTTTTCAAAATGTAGGGGGGGAGCAAATGCCCCAGTCTTATATGACATTTTTTTCAAAATGTATTGGGGGGAGCAAATGCCCCAGTCTAATATGACATTTTTTTCAAACTTATAGGGGGGGGGAGCAAATGCCCCAGTCTTAAATGACATTTTTTTCAAAATGTAGGGGGGGAGCAAATGCCCCAGTCTTATATGACATTTTTTTCAAAATGTAGGGGGAGCAAATGCCCCAGTCTTATATGACATTTTTTTCAAAATGTAGGGGGGGGAGCAAATGCCCCAGTCTAATATGACATTTTTTTCAAAATGTGGGGGGTGGGAGCAAATGCCCCAGTCTTATATGACATTTTTTTCAAAATGTAGGGGGGGGGAGCAAATGCCCCAGTCTTATATGACATTTTTTTCAAAATGTAGGGGGGGGGAGCAATTGCCCCAGTCTTATATGACATTTTTTTCAAAATATAGGTGGGGGGAGCAAATGCCCCAGTCTTATATGACATTTTTTTCAAAATGTAGGGGGGGGAGCAAATGCCCCAGTCTTATATGACATTTTTTTCAAAATGTAGGGGGGAGCAAATGCCCCAGTCTTATATGACATTTTTTCAAAATGTAGGGGGGGGGAGCAAATGCCCCATTCTAATATGACATTTTTTTCAAAATGTAGGGGGGAGCAAATGCCCCAGTCTTATATGACATTTTTTTCAAAATGTAGGGGGGAGGAGGCAAATGCCCCAGTCTTATATGACATTTTTTTCAAAATGTAGGGGGGGGGGAGCAAATGCCCCAGTCTTATATGACATTTTTTTCAAAATGTAGGGGAGCGGAGCAAATGCCCCAGTCTTATATGACATTTTTTTCAAAATGTAGGGGAGGGGAGCAAATGCCCCAGTCTTATATGACATTTTTTTCAAAATGTAGGGGGGGAGCAAATGCCCCAGTCTTATATGACATTTTTTTCAAAATGTAGGGGGGGAGCAAATGCCCCAGTCTTATATGACATTTTTTTCAAAATGTAGGGGAGGGGAGCAAATGCCCCAGTCTTATATGACATTTTTTTCAAAATGTTGGGGGGGGGGGGAGCAAATGCCCCAGTTTTATATGACATTTTTTTCAAATCGTGGGGGGGGAGCAAATGCCCCAATCGTATATGAAATTTTTTTCAAAATGTAGGGGGGAGCAAATGCCCCAGTCTTATATGACATTTTTTTCAAAATGTAGGGGGGAGCAAATGCCCCAGTCTTATATGACATTTTTTTCAAAATGTGGGGGGGGGGGAGCAAATGCCCCAGTCTTATATGACATTTTTTTCAAAATGTAGGGGGGAGAGCAAATGCCCCAGTCTAATATGACATTTTTTTCAAAATTATAGGGGGAGCAAATGCCCCAGTCTTATATGACATTTTTTTCAAAATGTAGGGGGGGGAGCAAATGCCCCAGTCTTATATGACATTTTTTTCAAAATGTAGGGGGGAGCAAATGCCCCAGTCTTATATGACATTTTTTTCAAAATGTAGGGGGGAGCAAATGCCCCAGTCTAATATGACATTTTTTTCAAAATGTAGGGGGTGGGAGCAAATGCCCCAGTCTTATATGACATTTTTTTCAAAATGTAGGGGGGAGCAAATGCCCCAGTCTTATATGACATTTTTTTCAAAATGTAGGGGGAGCAAATGCCCCAGTCTTATATGACATTTTTTTCAAAATGTAGGTGGGGGAGCAAATGCCCCAGTCTTATATGACATTTTTTTTCAAAATGTAGGGGGGAAGAGCAAATGCCCCAGTCTTATATGACATTTTTTTCAAAATGTAGGGGGGAGCAAATGCCCCAGTCTTATATGACATTTTTTTCAAAAATGTAGGGGGGGGAGCAAATGCCCCAGTCTTATATGACATTTTTTTCAAAATGTAGGGGAGGGGAGCAAATGCCCCAGTCTTATATGACATTTTTTTCAAAATGTAGGGGAGGGGAGCAAATGCCCTAGTCTTATATGACATTTTTTTCAAAATGTAGGGAGGGGGAGCAAATGCCCCAGTCTTATATGACATTTTTTTCAAAATGTAGGGGGGGGGGAGCAAATGCCCCAGTCTTATATGACATTTTTTTCAAAATGTAGGGGGGAGCAAATGCCCCAGTCTTATATGACATTTTTTTCACAATGTAGGGGGGGGAGCAAATGCCCCAATCGTATATGAAATTTTTTTCAAAATGTAGGGGGGAGCAAATGCCCCAGTCTTATATGACATTTTTTTCAAAATGTGGGGGGGGAGCAAATGCCCCAGTCTTATATGACATTTTTTTCAAAATGTAGGGGGGAGCAAATGCCCCAGTCTTATATGACATTTTTTCAAAATGTAGGGGGGGGAGCAAATGCCCCAGCCTTATATGACATTTTTTTCAAAATGTAGGGGGAGCAAATGCCCTAGTCTTATATGACATTTTTTTCAAAATGTAGGGGGGGGAGCAAATGCCCCAGTCTAATATGACATTTTTTTCAAAATGTAGGGGGGGGAGCAAATGCCCCAGTCTTATATGACATTTTTTTCAAAAATGTAGGGGGGAGCAAATGCCCCAGTCTTATATGACATTTTTTTCAAAATGTAGGGGAGGGGAGCAAATGCCCCAGTCTTATATGACATTTTTTTCAAAATGTAGGGGAGGAGCAAATGCCCCAGTCTTATATGACATTTTTTTCAAAATGTAGGGTGGGGGGAGCAAATGCCCCAGTCTTATATGACATTTTTTTCAAAATGTAGGGGGAGCAAATGCCCCAGTCTTATATGACATTTTTTCAAAATGTAGGGGGGAGCAAATGCCCCAGTCTTATATGACATTTTTTTCAAAATGTAGAGGGGGGAGCAAATGCCCCAGTCTTATATGAAATTTTTTTCAAAATGTAGGGGGGGGAGCAAATGCCCCAGTTTTATATGACATTTTTTTCAAATCGTAGGGGGGGGGAGCAAATGCCCCAGTCTTATATGACATTTTTTTCAAAATGTAGGGGGGGGGGGACAAATGCCCCAGTCTTATATGACATTTTTTTCAAAATGTAGGGGGGAACAAATGCCCCTGTCTTATATGACATTTTTTTCAAAATTATGGGGGGGAGCAAATGCCCCAGTCTTATATGACATTTTTTTCAAAATATAGGGGGGAGCAAATGCCCCAATCGTATATGAAATTTTTTTCAAAATGTAGGGGGGAGCAAATGCCCCAGTCTTATATGACATTTTTTTCAAAATGTAGGGGGGGGAGCAAATGCCCCAGTCTTATATGACATTTTTTTCAAAATGTAGGGGGAGCAAATGCCCCAGTCTTATATGACATTTTTTTCAAAATGTAGGGGGGAGCAAATGCCCCAGTCTTATATGACATTTTTTTCAAAATGTAGGGGGAGAGCAAATGCCCCAGTCTAATATGACATTTTTTTCAAAATTATAGGGGGGAGCAAATGCCCCAGTCTTATATGACATTTTTTTCAAAATGTAGGGGGGGGGAGCAAATGCCCCAGTCTTATATGACATTTTTTTCAAAATGTAGGGGGGAGCAAATGCCCCAGTCTTATATGACATTTTTTTCAAAATGTAGGGGGAGGAGGCAAATGCCCCAGTCTTATATGACATTTTTTTCAAAATGTAGGGGGGGGAGCAAATGCCCCAGTCTTATATGACATTTTTTTCAAAATGTAGGGGGGAGCAAATGCCCCAGTCTTATATGACATTTTTTTCAAAATGTAGGGGGGGACAAATGCCCCAGTCTTATATGACATTTTTTTCAAAATGTAGAGGGGGGGACAAATGCCCCAGTCTTATATGACATTTTTTTCAAAATGTAGGGGGGGGGAGCAAATGCCCCAGTCTTATATGACATTTTTTTCAAAATTATAGGGGGGGAGCAAATGCCCCAGTCTTATATGACATTTTTTTCAAAATGTAGGGGGGGGAGCAAATGCCCCAGTCTTATATGACATTTTTTCAAAATGTAGGGGGGGGAGCAAATGCCCCAGTCTTATATGACATTTTTTTCAAAATGTAGGGGGGAGCAAATGCCCCAGTCTTATATGACATTTTTTTTCAAAATGTAGGGGGGGGGAGCAAATGCCCCAGTCTTATATGACATTTTTTTCAAAATGTAGGGGGGAGCAAATGCCCCAGTCTTATATGACATTTTTTTCAAAATGTAGGGGGGGGAGCAAATGCCCCAGTCTTATATGACATTTTTTTCAAAATGTAGGGGGGGGGGAGCAAATGCCCCAATCGTATATGAAATTTTTTTCAAAATGTAGGGGGGGGGGAGCAAATGCCCCAGTCTTATATGACATTTTTTTCAAAATGTAGGGGGGGGGGGAGCAAATGCCCCAGTCTTATATGACATTTTTTTCAAAATGTAGGGGGGGAGCAAATGCCCCAGTCTAATATGACATTTTTTTCAAACTTATAGGGGGGGGAGCAAATGCCCCAGTCTTATATGACATTTTTTTTCAAAATGTAGGGGGGAGCAAATGCCCCAGTCTTATATGACATTTTTTTCAAAATGTAGGGGGGAGCAAATGCCCCAGTCTTATATGACATTTTTTTCAAAATGTAGGGGGGGGGGAGCAAATGCCCCAGTCTAATATGACATTTTTTTCAAAATGTAGGGGGTGGGAGCAAATGCCCCAGTCTTATATGACATTTTTTTCAAAATGTAGGGGGGGGAGCAAATGCCCCAGTCTTATATGACATTTTTTTCAAAATGTAGGGGGGGAGCAAATGCCCCAGTCTTATATGACATTTTTTTCAAAATATAGGTGGGGAGCAAATGCCCCAGTCTTATATGACATTTTTTTCAAAATGTAGGGGGGAGCAAATGCCCCAGTCTTATATGACATTTTTTTTCAAAATGTAGGGGGGAAGAGCAAATGTCCCAGTCTTATATGACATTTTTTTCAAAATGTAGGGGGGGGGGAGCAAATGCCCCAGTCTTATATGACATTTTTTTCAAAATGTAGGGGGGAGCAAATGCCCCAGTCTTATATGACATTTTTTCAAAATGGGGGGGAGGAGGCAAATGCCCCAGTCTTATATGACATTTTTTTCAAAATGTAGGGGGGGGAGCAAATGCCCCAGTCTTATATGACATTTTTTTCAAAATGTAGGGGGGGGGAGCAAATGCCCCAGTCTTATATGACATTTTTTTCAAAATGTAGGGGAGGGGAGCAAATGCCCCAGTCTTATATGACATTTTTTTCAAAATGTAGGGGAGGGGAGCAAATGCCCCAGTCTTATATGACATTTTTTTCAAAATGTAGGGGGGGGAGCAAATGCCCCAGTCTTATATGACATTTTTTTCAAAATGTAGGGGGGAGCAAATGCCCCAGTCTTATATGACATTTTTTTCAAAATGTAGGGGGAGCAAATGCCCCAGTCTTATATGACATTTTTTTCAAAATGTTGGGGGGGGGGAGCAAATGCCCCAGTCTTATATGACATTTTTTTTCAAAATGTAGGGGGGGAGCAAATGCCCCAGTCTTATATGACATTTTTTTCAAAATGTAGGGGGGAGCAAATGCCCCAGTCTTATATGACATTTTTTTCAAAATGTAGGGGGGAGCAAATGCCCCAGTCTTATATGACATTTTTTTCAAAATGTAGGGGGGAGCAAATGCCCCAGTCTTATATGACATTTTTTTCAAAATGTAGGGGGGGGAGCAAATGCCCCAGTCTTATATGACATTTTTTTCAAAATGTAGGGGGGGAGCAAATGCCCCAGTCTTATATGACATTTTTTTCAAAATGTAGGGGGGGGGGAGCAAATGCCCCAGTCTTATATGACATTTTTTTCAAAATGTAGGGGGGGAGCAAATGCCCCAGTCTTATATGACATTTTTTTCAAAATGTAGGGGGGGGGAGCAAATGCCCCAGTCTTATATGACATTTTTTTCAAAATGTAGGGGGGGGAGCAAATGCCCCAGTCTTATATGACATTTTTTTCAAAATGTAGGGGGAGGAGCAAATGCCCCAGTCTTATATGACATTTTTTTCAAAATGTAGGGGGGAGCAAATGCCCCAGTCTTATATGACATTTTTTTCAAAATGTAGGGGGGAGCAAATGCCCCAGTCTTATATGACATTTTTTTCAAAATGTAGGTGGGGGGAGCAAATGCCCCAGTCTTATATGACATTTTTTTTCAAAATGTAGGGGGGAAGAGCAAATGCCCCAGTCTTATATGACATTTTTTTCAAAATGTAGGGGGGGGAGCAAATGCCCCAGTCTTATATGAAATTTTTTTCAAAATGTAGGGGGGGGAGCAAATGCCCCAGTCTTATATGACATTTTTTTCAAAATGTAGGGGGGAGCAAATGCCCCAGTCTTATATGACATTTTTTTCAAAATGTAGGGGGGGGAGCAAATGCCCCAGTCTTATATGACATTTTTTTCAAAATGTAGGGGGGGGAGCAAATGCCCCAGTCTTATATGACATTTTTTTCAAAATGTAGGGGGGGGAGCAAATGCCCCAGTCTTATATGACATTTTTTTCAAAATGTAGGGGGGGGGAGCAAATGCCCCAGTCTTATATGACATTTTTTTCAAAATGTAGGGGGGGGAGCAAAATGCCCCAGTCTTAATATGACATTTTTTTCAAAATTTGAGGGGGGGAGCAAATGCCCCAGTCTTATATGACATTTTTTTCAAAATGTAGGGGGGGAGCAAATGCCCCAGTCTTATATGACATTTTTTTCAAAATGTAGGGGGGGGGAGCAAATGCCCCAGTCTTATATGACATTTTTTTCAAAATGTAGGGGGGGGGAGCAAATGCCCCAGTCTTATATGACATTTTTTTCAAAATGTAGGGGGGGGAGCAAATGCCCCAGTCTTATAGTGACATTTTTTCAAAATGTAGGGGGAGCAAATGCCCCAGTCTTATATGACATTTTTTTCAAAATGTAGGGGGGGGAGCAAATGCCCCAGTCTTATATGACATTTTTTTCAAAATGTAGGGGGGGGAGCAAATGCCCCAGTCTTATATGACATTTTTTTCAAAATGTAAGGGGGGAGCAAATGCCCCAGTCTTATATGACATTTTTTTCAAAATGTAGGGGGGGAGCAAATGCCCCAGTCTTATATGACATTTTTTTCAAAATGTAGGGGGGGAGCAAATGGAGACATTTTTCCTTGCAATGGGAGCAAATGCCCCAGTCTTATATGACATTTTTTTCAAATGTAGGGGGGGGAGCAAATGCCCCAGTCTTATATGACATTTTTTTCAAAATGTAGGGGGGGAGCAAATGCCCCAGTCTTATATGACATTTTTTCAAAATGTAGGGGGGGGAGCAAATGCCCCATGTCTTATATGACATTTTTTTCAAAATGGGGGGGGAGCAAATGCCCCAGTCTTATATGACATTTTTTTCAAAATGTAGGGGGGGGGAGCAAATGCCCCAGTCTTATATGACATTTTTTTCAAAATGTAGGGGGGAGCAAATGCCCCAGTCTTATATGACATTTTTTTCAAAATGTAGGGGGGAGCAAATGCCCCAGTCTTATATGACATTTTTTTCAAAATGTAGGGGGGAGCAAATGCCCCAGTCTTATATGACATTTTTTCAAAATGTAGGGGGGGAGCAAATGCCCCAGTCTTATATGACATTTTTTTCAAATGTAGGGGGGAGCAAATGCCCCAGTCTTATATGACATTTTTTTCAAAATGTAGGGGGGAGCAAATGCCCCAGTCTTATATGACATTTTTTCAAAATGTAGGGGGAGCAAATGCCCCAGTCTCTATATGACATTTTTTTCAAAATGTAGGGGGTGGGAGCAAATGCCCCTGAAGTCTTATATGACATTTTTTTCAAAATGTGGGGGGGGGAGCAAATGCCCCAGTCTTATATGACATTTTTTTCAAAATGTAGGGGGGGAGCAAATGCCCCAGTCTTATATGACATTTTTTCAAAATGTAGGGGGGGAGCAAATGCCCCAGTCTTATATGACATTCTTTTTTTTCAAAATGTAGGGGGGAGCAAATGCCCTGTCTTATATGACATTTTTTTCAAAATGTAGGGGGGAGCAAATGCCCCAGTCTTATATGACATTTTTTTCAAAATGTAGGGGGGAGCAAATGCCCTAGTCTTATATGACATTTTTTTCAAAATGTAGGGGGGAGCAAATGCCCCAGTCTTATATGACATTTTTTTCAAAATGTAGGGGGAGCAAATGCCCCAGTCTTATATGACATTTTTTTCAAAATGTAGGGGGGAGCAAATGCCCCAGTCTTATATGACATTTTTTTCAAAATGTGGGGGGGAGCAAATGCCCCAGTCTTATATGACATTTTTTCAAAATGTAGGGGGGGGAGCAAATGCCCCAGTCTTATATGACATTTTTTTAAAAATGTAGGGGGGAGCAAATGCCCCAGTCTTATATGACATTTTTTCAAAATGTAGGGGGAGCAAATGCCCCAGTCTTATATGACATTTTTTTCAAAATGTATTGGGGGAGCAAATGCCCCAGTCTAATATGACATTTTTTTCAAAATGTAGAGGGGGGAGCAAATGCCCCAGTCTTATATGACATTTTTTTCAAAATGTAGGGGGGGGAGCAAATGCCCCAGTCTTATATGACATTTTTTTCAAATGTAGGGGGGGGCAAATGCCCCAGTCTTATATGACATTTTTTTCAAAATGTAGGGGGGAGCAAATGCCCCAGTCTTATATGACATTTTTTCAAAATGTAGGGGGGAGCAAATGCCCCTGTCTTATATGACATTTTTTTCAAAATGTATAGGGGGAGCAAATGCCCCAGTCTTATATGACATTTTTCAAAATGTAGGGGGGGGAGCAAATGCCCCAGTCTTATATGAAATTTTTTTCAAAATGTAGGGGGGAGCAAATGCCCCAGTCTTATATGACATTTTTTTCAAAATGTAGGGGGGGAGCAAATGCCCCAGTCTTATATGACATTTTTTTCAAAATGTAGGGGGGAGCAAATGCCCCAGTCTTATATGACATTTTTTTCAAAATGTAGGGGGGAGCAAATGCCCCAGTCTTATATGACATTTTTTTCAAAATGTAGGGGGGGGAGCAAATGCCCCAGTCTTATATGACATTTTTTTTTTCAAAATGTAGGGGGGGGAGCAAATGCCCCCAGTCTTATATGACATTTTTTTCAAAATGTAGGGGGGAGCAAATGCCCCAGTCTTATATGACATTTTTTTCAAAATGTAGGGGGGAGCAAATGCCCCAGTCTAATATGACATTTTTTTCAAAATGTAGGGGGGGGGGGAGCAAATGCCCAGTCTTATATGACATTTTTTTCAAAATGTAGGGGGGAGGGGGCAAATGCCCCAGTTTTATATGACATTTTTTTCAAAATGTAGGGGGGGGCAAAAGCCCCAGTCTTATATGACATTTTTTTCAAAATGTAGGGGGGAGCAAATGCCCCAGTCTTATATGACATTTTTTTCAAAATGTATGGGGGGGAGCAAATGCCCCAGTCTTATATGACATTTTTTTCAAAATGTAGGGGGGAGCAAATGCCCCAGTCTTATATGACATTTTTTTCAAAATGTAGGGGGGGGAGCAAATGCCCCAGTCTTATATGACATTTTTTTCAAAATGTAGGGGGGAGCAAATGCCCCAGTCTTATATGACATTTTTTTCTCTGCTAAAATGTAGGGGGGAAGAGCAAATGCCCCAGTCTTATATGACATTTTTTTCAAAATGTAGGGGGGAGCAAATGCCCAGTCTTATATGACATATTTTTTCAAAATGTAGGGGGGAGCAAATGCCCTAGTCTTATATGACATTTTTTTCAAAATGTAGGGGGAGGGGAGCAAATGCCCCAGTCTTATATGACATTTTTTTCAAAATGTAGGGGGAGGGAGCAAATGCCCCAGTCTTATATGACATTTTTTTCAAAATGTAGGGGGGGGAGCAAATGCCCCAGTCTTATATGACATTTTTTTCAAAATGTAGGGGGGGAGCAAATGCCCCAGGTCTTATATGACATTTTTTTCAAAATGTAGGGGGGGGAGCAAATGCCCTAGTCTTATATGACATTTTTTTCAAAATGTAGGGGGGAGCAAATGCCCCAGTCTTATATGACATTTTTGTCAAAATGTATTGGGGGGGCAAATGCCCCAGTCTTATATGACATTTTTTTTCAAAATGTAGGGGGGAGGCTAAATGCCCCAGTCTTATATGACATTTTTTTCAAAATTGTAGGGAGCAAATGCCCCAGTCTTATATGACATTTTTTTTCAAAAATTGTAGGGGGAGCAAATGCCCCAGTCTTATATGACATTTTTTTCAAAATGTAGGGGGGTGAGCAAATGCCCCAGTCTTATATGACATTTTTTTCAAAATGTAGGGGGAGCAAATGCCCCAGTCTTATATGACATTTTTTTCAAAATGTAGGGGGGAGCAAATGCCCCAGCTCTTATAAGAAATTTTTTTCAAAAGGTAGGGGGCAGGGCAAATGCCCCAGTCTTATATGACATTTTTTCAAAATGTAGGGGGGGGAGCAAAGCCCCAGACTATATATGACATTTTTTTCAAAATGTAGGGGGGAGAAAATGCCCCAGTCTTATATGACATTTTTTTCAAAATGTAGGGGGGAGGAGCAATGCCCTGAGTCTTATATGACATTTTTTTCAAAATGCAGGGGGGAGCAATGCCCCAGTCTTATATGACATTTTTTTTCAAAATTGTAGGGGATATTAAATGTCCCAGTTTTGTTTTTATACATTTTTTCTAAATGTGTGGGAGCAAATGCCCTAAGTCTTATATGACATTTTTTTCAAAATGTAGGGGGGGGAGCAAATGCCCCAGTCTTATATGACATTTTTTTCAAAATGGGGGGGGAGGGGGCAATGCCCCAGTCTTATATGACATTTTTTTCAAATGTAGGGGGGAGCAAAAGCCCCAGTCTTATATGACATTTTTTTCAAAATGTAGGGGGGAGCAATGCCCCAGTCTTATATGAGATTTTTTTCAAAATGTAGGGGGGAGCAGATGCCCCCAGTCTTATATGCCATTTTTTTTCAAAGGTGTGGGCAGTGCCCCGGGTCTGGTAAGTGGGAATTTTTTTCAAATGTGGGGGAATGCACGTTCTAGTCTTATAATTTTTTAATTTTCTTTTAAAATGTAGGGGGAGAGCAAATGCCCCAGTCTAATATGACATTTTTTTCAAAATGTATAGGGGGCAAATGCCCCGGTCTCATATGAAATTTTTTTTTCAAACAGGGCTGTGCCCTAGCCTGTATGACATTTTTTCAAATGTAGGGGGGAGCAAATGCCCCAGTCTTATATGACATTTTTTTCAAAAGTAGGGGAGGGGCAAAGGCCCCAGTCTTATATGACATTTTTTTCAAAATTATAGGGGGGGGGAGCAAATGCCCCAGTCTTATATGACATTTTTTTCAAAATGTAGGGGGGAGCAAATGCCCCAGGCTTGAATATGACATTTTTTTTCCAAATGTAGGGGGGGGGCAAATGCCCCAGTTCTGCATAAGGTGAGATTTTTTTCAAAAAATGTAGGGGGAGCAAAAGCCCCAGTCTTATAAGACATTTTTCGTAAATTGTGGGGAGCAAATGTCCCAGTCTTATATGACATTTTTTTCAAAGTGTTAGGGGGAGCAATGCCCTTAATGTCTCATATGACATTTTTTTTCAAAAGGTAGGGGGGGGGCAAAATTTGTCCCATTTTGTATATGAAATTTTTTTCAAAATAGGGGAGGGATGCAACTGTCTTATATAAAAAAAGTGACATTTTTTTCAAAATGTAGGGGAGAGCAAATGCCCCAATCTTATATGACATTTTTTTCAAAATTGTAGGGTGGGGAAGCATGCCCAGTTCAATATGACATTTTTTTCAAAAGTAGGGGGGAGCATATGCCCTGGTCTTATATGAAATTTTTTTCAAAATGTAGGGGGGAGCAAAATGCCCGAGTCTTATATGACATTTTTTTCCAAAGGTAGGGGGGGGGGGAGAAAATGCCCCAGTCTTATATGACATTTTTTTCAAAATGTAGGGGAGCGGAGCAAATGCCCTGAAATCTTATATGACATTTTTTTCAAAATGTAGGGGAGGGGAGCAAATGCCCCAAGGTTCACTATATGATATTTTTTTCAAAATGTAGGGAGCAATGCCCCAGTGTCTTATATGATCCCAAACAGTAGGGGAGTGGGAGCAAATGCCCCAGTCTTATATGACATTTTTTTCTAAAATTTTGTAGGGGGGAGCAAATGCCCCAGTCTTATATGACATTTTTTCAATGTAGGGGGGAGCAAATGCCCCAGTTCTTATATGACATTTTTTTTCAAATGTAGGAGGGGGCTAAATGCCCCAGTCTTATATGACATTTTTTTCAAAATGTAGGGGGGGAGCAAATGCCCCAGTCTTATATGACATTTTTTTCAAAATGTAGGGGGGAGCAAATGCCCCAGTCTTATATGACATTTTTTTCAAATGTAGAGGGGGAGCAAATGCCCCAGTGTCTTATATGACATTTTTTCAAAATGTAGGGGGGAGCAATGCCCCAGTCTTATATGACATTTTTTTCTAAAATGGTATTGGGGGAGCAAATGCCCCAGTCTTATATGACATTTTTTTCAAAATGTATGGGGGGAGCAAATGCCCCAGTCTTATATGACATTTTTTTCAAAATGTAGGGGGGGGGAGCAAATGCCCCAGTCTTATATGACATTTTTTTCAAAATGTAGGGGTGGGAGGAAATGCCCCAAGTCCTATATGACATTTTTTTCAAAATGTAGGGGGGAGCAAATGCCCCAGTCTTATATGACATTTTTTTCAAAATGTAGGGGGAGCAAATGCCCCAGTCTTATATGACATTTTTTCAAATGTGGGGGGGGCAAATGCCCCAGTCTTATATGAAATTTTTTTCAAAATGTAGGGGGGAGCAAATGCCCCAGTCTTATATGAAATTTTTTTCAAAATGTAGGGGGGAGCAAATGCCCCAGTCTTATATGACATTTTTTTCAAATGTAGGGGGGAGCAAATGCCCCAGTCTTGAGTGGCTAGTGACATTTTTTTCAAAATGTAGGGGGGAGCAGATGTCTCAGTCTTATATGACATTTTTTTCAAAATGTAGGGGGGAGCAAATGCCCCAGTCTTATATGTTTTTACATTTTTTTCAAAATTGTAGGGGGGGGAGCAAATGCCCCAGTCTTATATGACATTTTTTTCAAAATGTATAGGGGGGGGGAGCAAATGCCCCAGTCTTATATGACATTTTTCAAATGTAGGGGGGAGCAAATGCCCTATCTTATATGACATTTTTTTCAAAATGTAGGGGGGAGCAAATGCCCCATGGTCGTATATGACATTTTTTTCAAAATGTAGGGGGGGAGCAAATGCCCCAGTCTTATATTTGACATTTTTTTCAAAAAATGTAGGGGGGGGAGAAAACGCCCCAGTCTTACATGTAATTTTTTTCAAAATGTAGGGGGGAGCAAAAGCCCCAGTCTTATATGACATTTTATTCAAAATGTAGGGGGGGGAGCAAAATTGCCCCGGTCTTTATATAGACATTTTTTCTCAAAATACAGTGGGGAGCACGACCCGAGTCCTATATGATATTTTTTCCAAAATGTACGGGGGGAGCAATGCCCTCAGGTGTCTAATATGACATTTTTTTCAAAATTGTAGGGGGGAGCAAATGCCCTGAAGTCTTATATGACATTTTTTTCAAAGGCAGGGGGGAGCAAATGCCCCATGTCTTATATGACATTCTTTTCAAATGTACAGGGGGGAGCAAATGCCCCAGTCTTATAAGGTGACATTTTTTTCAAAAATGTAGGGGAGCAAAGTGCCCTAGTCTAAATATATGATATTTTTTTCAAAATGTAGGGGGGAGCAAATGCCCCAAAATTAATTATGACATTTTTTTCAAAATGTAGGGGGTGGGGGCAAATGCCCCAGTCTTAAGTGACATTCTTTTCAAAATGCTAGGGGGGAGCAAAAGCCCCAGACTTATATTATGACATTTTTTTCAAAATGTAGGGGGAGCAAAATGCCCCAGTCTCATATGACATTTTTTTCAAAATGTAGGGGGGAGCAATGCCCCAAGTCTTAGGAGACATTTTTTTCAAAATGTAGGGGGGGGAGCAAATGCCCCAGTCTTATATGACATTTTTTTCAAAATGTAGGGGGAGCAAATGCCCGAAGTCTTATATGACATTTTTTTCAAAATGTAGGGGGGAGCAAAATGCCCCAGTCTTATATGACATTTTTTTTCAAATGTAGGGGGGGGCAAATGCCCCAAGTCTTATATGACATTTTTTTCAAAATGGGCAGGGGGGAGCAAATGCCCAGTCTCATATGAAATTTTTTTCAAAGTTAGTGAGCAAAACTTGTCTTATATGCACATTTTTTTCAAAATGTAGGGGGGAGCAATGCCCTTGTCTTATATGACATTTTTCAAATGTTGGGGGGGAGCAAAGTCCCTTAAATCTTATATGACGATTTTTTCAAAAGGTAGGGGGACCAAATGCCTGAAATGATATGACATTTTTCAAAATGTAGGGGGGAGCAAATGCCCCAGTCTTATATGACATTTTTTTTCAAAATTATAGGGGAGGAGCAAATGCCCCAGTCTTATACAGAGATTTTTTTCAAAATGTAGGGGGAGCAAATGCCCCAGTCTTATATGACATTTTTTTCAAATGTAGGGGGGGGCAAATGCCCCAGTCTTATATACATTTCTTTTCATAAAATGTAGGGGGACAAATGCCCCCAGTCTTATACAGCAGACATTTTTTCAAAATGTAGGGGGAGCAAATGCCCCAGTCTTATATGACATTTTTTTCAAAATGTAGTGAGCAAATGCCCTGAAACTTATATAGCATTTTATTCAAAATGTAGGGGGGAGCAATTGTTCCCATTTTATACACATTTTTCCAAATGGGGAGCAAATGCCCCAGTTCTATATGACATTTTTTTCAAAATGTAGGGGGGAGAGCAAATGCCCCAGTCTAATATGACATTTTTTCAAAATTATAGGGGGGAGCAAACGTGCCCCAGTCTTATATGACATTTTTTTCAAAATGTAGGGGGGGGAGCAAATGCCCCAGTCTTATATGACATTTTTTTCAAAATGTAGGGGAGTTGAGCAAAATGCCCCGAAGTCTTATACAGACATATTTTTCAAAACGGTAGGGGGACAAATGCCTAGTTTAATATACATTTTTTTCAAAGGCAGGGGGAGCAAATGCCCCAGCTCTACAGATAATTTTTTTCAAAATGTAGTAGGGGGGGCGCCCCAGTTTTAAGTGGTATTTTTTTCAAATGTGGGGGGGGAAATGTCCAGGTTTTATATGACATTTTTTTCAAAAGTAGGGGGCGCAAGTGCCCCAGAATTTTATGATGACATTTTTCAAAATAAAGGGGGGCGGGCAAAAACCCCATGATCTTATATGATATTTTT
Source organism: Bulinus truncatus (assembly GCA_021962125.1). Taxonomy (NCBI): domain Eukaryota; kingdom Metazoa; phylum Mollusca; class Gastropoda; family Planorbidae; genus Bulinus; species Bulinus truncatus. The sequence continues at coordinate 1,822,377 of JAGDYQ010000084.1, forward strand.
CCAAAATGTAGGGGGGAGAGAAAATGCCCCGGTCGTGTATGTACAGACATTTTTTTTCAAAATGTAGGGGAGCAAATGGCCCAGTCTTATAAGAGACATTTTTTTAAATGGTAGGGGGGAGTAAATGCCCAAGTCTAATACAGGGACATTTTTTTCAAAATGTAGAGTGGAGCATATGCCCCAGAATAATATAGCAGAAATTTTTTTCAAATGTGGGGGGGGATGTACATTCACCAGTCTGATTGACATTTTTCTCAAAATGGTAGGGGGGAGAAAATGCCCACAATCTTATATGACATTTTTTCAATGTAGGAAGGGGAGTAAATGCCCTGAAGTGTTCCATAGGACATTTTTTTCAAAATGTAGGGGGAGCAAATGCTCCTGTAGTCCTATATCACATTTTTTCTTCAAAATTTAGTAGGGTGGAGCAAATGCCCCAGTCTTTACATATGTATTTTTTGAAAAGTAGTAGGGGGATAAATGCCCCAGTCCTGGTGTTTTTGAGATTATTTTTCAAAAGCAGGGGGGTGCAAATGTCCAGTCTTATATAACATATTTTTTGAAAGTAGGGTGGGGCAAAAGTCTTGGCCTTATACACATTTTTTAAAATGTAGGGCTGTGCCCCTAGTCCCACATGATATTTTTTCCAAATGTGTTTAGTGGGGGATTAATGCCCCAGTCTTATGTTATGATTTTTTTTTCAAAATGTAGAGGGGGGCACGCCCCAGTCTTTATGACATTTTTTTCAAAATGTAGGGGGGGATCAAATGCCCCAGTCTTATATGCATTTTTTTCAAAATGTTGGGGTGGATTAAATGCCCCAGTCGTATATGACATTTTTTCGGCAAAATGTAGGGGGGAGCAAATGCCCTAGTGTAGTAAGACATTTTTTCAAAACGTAGGGGGGAGTAATTGCAGTTTGATATGACATTTTTTCCAAAATGTAGGGGGTGGGAGTAAATGCCCAAGTCTTATAGATATGTTGTCAAAATGTAGGGGGGAGCATGCCCCCAGTCTTATATGACATTTTTTTCAAAATGAGGGGGGAGCAAATTTGCCCAGTCTTATAGGACATTTTTTTCAATGTAGGGGGGGGTGCAAATGCCCAAGTCTTATAAGACATTTTTTTCTCAAAATGTAGGGGGGGAGGTAATGTTCCAGACTTATATGAATTTTTTTCAAATTGTAGGGGGGGAGAAAAATGCCCCAGTCTTATATACATTTTTTTGAAATTGTAAGGGGGAGTACATGCCCCGGTCTTCTACGACATTTTCTCAAAATGTAGGGGGGAGCAAATGCCCCAGTCTTATTGACATTTTTTTCAAAATGTAGGGTGGGGGGCAAATGCCCTAGTCTTATAAGCATTGATTTTTTCGTAAATGTAGGGGGGAGAAAAATGCCCCAGGCTCGTATATGATTTTTTTTTTCAAAATAGGAGGGATGGGGCAAGTCCCAGGTCTTTATGAAATTTTTTTCAAAATTGTGGGGGGAGCAAACGCCCCAGTATTATATGACATTTTTTTCAAATGTAGGGGGGTGGAGTAAATGCCCCTGTTTCATATGACATTTTTTTTCAAAATGGTAGGGGGGAGCAATGCCCCAGTCTTATATGATTTTTTTTTCAAATTATGTAGGGGGAGGGCACATGCCCCAGTCTTATATGACATTTTTTTGAAAATTGTAGGGGGGAGCAAATGCCCTCAGTTTTAGATGACATTATTATTCAAAATGTAGGGGGTAGTAAATGCCCCAGTTTGACATGGTACTTTTTTCCAAAATGGGAGGGGGAGCAAAGCCCTGAAATCTCATATGAGAATGCATTTTTTTCTAAATGTAGGGGAGAGCAAATTGCTCCAGTCTAATACAGATCATTTTTCTCAAAAGGTATGAGGTACAAATTAGTCTTGCACATTAATGCCGATATAGGGGAAGAAATTGCACCCAGTTTTATAAGACATTTTTTTCCAAATGTAGGGTGAGTCATGCCCCATGTCTGGTATGACATTTTTTCAAAATGTAGGGGGAGCAAATGCCCCAGTCTGATATGGACATTTTTTTCGGAAATGAGGGGGGAGCGAAGGCCCTAGTCTTATATCACATTTTTTTTTCAAAATGTAGGGGGTAATAAATGCCCAAGACTTAGATCTTTTAACATTCTTTTTCAAAAGTTTTAAAGGGGCACGCCCCAGTTTTGGCAATAGTATTTTCAAAAAGTAGGGGGTGGAGCAAAGCCCCAGTCTTATGTTTTGACATTTTTTTCAAAATGTAGGGGGAGAGCAAATGTCCCATAGTCTTATATGTTTTTGTACTTTTTTTCAAACCGTAGGGGGTAGTAAATGCCTGAAGTCCTATATGACATTTTTTCAAATGTAGGGGGGAGCAAATGTCCCAGTCTCCTATGACATTTTTTCCAAAAATGTAGGGGGGGAGCAAACAAAATTTGCCCCAGTCTTATATGACATTTTTTTCAAAACAGGTAAAGGGGGAGCAAATGCCCCACTCTCATATTAGACATTTTTTTCAAAATGTAGGGGTGGAGTAAATGTTCTGTCAGTTCTCTACGACATTTTTTTCTTGGGAAATAGGGTGGGAGCAATGCCCCAATCTTGAGATGACATTTTTTTCAAAATGGTAGGGGGCTGCGCCTGAATTTGAGAATAATTTTTCAAAATGTAAAAATAAATTGAATTTTCACTATAATAGACTTTTTCAACAGAGGGAGCAATTTGCCCTGGAGTCTTATATTTATTTTTTTCAGAAATGTAGGGGGGAGCAAATGTCTGACTAGGCCTTATATTGACATTTTTTTCGAGTGGTAGTGGGGAGAGCACAGGCCCCAGCTTATTGACATTTTTTTTCAAAATGTAGTGTGGGAGAGCAACAGAATTTTTGAAAAGGATAATTTTCAAAAATTTGTAAAAATAAATGCCCCAGTCCGAATATGCGACATTTTTTTCAAAAATTAGGGGGTGGGAGCACTGCCCTGAAATATATGTATGACATTTTTTTTTTCAAAAGTAGGGGGGGGGAGCAAATGTCCTAGTCTTATATGACATTTTTCAAAATGTAGGGGGGAGTAAATTCTACTTATATACATTTTTTTTCAAATAAAGTAAATGCCGAATCCTTTTATGATCATTTTTTTCAAAAATTGTAGGGGGGGGAGCAAATGCCCCAGTCTTGAATATGAAATTTTTTTCAAAAATGTAGGGGGGGGAAACGGCCCCAGTCTTATACGGCGATTTTTTCAAAATGTAGGGGGAGGAGGAAATGTCTGAAGTCTTATACTGACATTTTTTTCAAATGAGGGGGGATCACTGCCCAGAATTATATAAAGACATTTTCCAAAATTAGGGGGGGGCCAACGCCCCGATTTTATATCACATTTTTTTCAGATGTTGGTGGGGGGTATATGCCCCGGTTTTATATAGAAGTATTGATTTTTTCTGAAAATTGTAGGGGGAGGAGCAAATGTCCCCAGTCTTATATGACATTTTTTTCAAAATGTAGGTGGGAGTAAATGCCCCAGTGTTATATGATATTTTTTTCAAATTAGGGGACAACTCCTCTTTATAGGGATCAAATGCGAAGCCCAGTCTTTATTATGGACATTTTTTTCAAAATTGTAGGGGGGGGGAGTAAATGCCTAGTCTTATATGTCATTTTTTTCAATGCCTAGGGGGAGGGGTAAATGTGCCCAGTCTGTTCTATATGATATTTTTCTCAAAAGTATGGGGGGAGAAAATGCCCGAGACTTATATGATATTTTTTTCAAAATGTAGGGGGGAGCAAAGCACCCAGTCTTATATGACATTTTTCAAATGTAGGGGGGGGCTAACGCCCTAGAATTATGTGACATTTTTTTCAAAAATGGTGGGGGAGCAAAATGCCCCAGTCTTATGTGACATTTTTTCAAAAATGTGGGGGGAGCAAAATGCCTGAATTTTGTAAGTGGACATTTTTCCAAAACAGGGGGGAGCAAATGCCCCATGTCTTATATGACATTTTTTTAGGAATGTTAGGGGGGGAGCAATTGCCCCAAATTTTATACAAGTAAGACACTCTTTTCAAAATGTAGGGGGGGAGCTAACGCCCCAGTCTGATATGGACATTTTTTTCAAAATGTAGGGGGGGGAGGGCAAATGCGCCAGTCTTATATGAGATTTTTTTCAAAATTATGGGGGGGAGTAAATGCCCCAGTCTTATATGACATTTTTTTCAAAATAGTAGGGGGGAGCAAATGCCCCAGTCTTATACGACATTCTTTTTCAAAATGTGTGGGGGGAGCAAAATGCCCCGGTCTTATATGACATTTCTTTCTAAATGTAGGGGGGAGCAAATGCCCCACTCTAATATGACATTTTTTTCAAATGTATGGGGTAGCAAATGTGCCCAGTCTTATATGCATTATTTTTCGTAATTAGGGGTGGAGGGGGTTATTGCCCCTGATGTCTTTTATGCATTTTTTTCGAAATGGTAGGGGGGATAAAAAGCCCCAGCTTTTATGACATTTTTTTCAAAATGTAGGGGGAGTAAATGTCCTAGTCTCCTATATGACATTTTTTTCAAAATGTGGTGGGGGAGTTAAAATGCCCCAGTCTTATATCACATTTTTTTCAAATTATAGGGGGGGCAATGCCCCAGTCGTTCATATGAAATTTCTCTCAAATGGGAGGGGGGAGTAAATGCCCAGTCTTATAAGCATTTTTTCAAAATGTAGGGGGGAGCGAATGCACCAGTCTAATTATGACATTTTTTCAAAGTGTAGGGGGGAGAAAATGCCCAGGTTTTATATGACATGTTTTCAAAATGTAGGGGGAGCAAATGCCCCAGTCTTATATGACATTTTTCTCAAAATGTAGGGGGGGATCAAATGTCCCAGTCTTATATGACTTTTTTTTCAAAATGTAGTAGGGGTGGAAATGCCCTAGTTCTTATATGACATTTTTTTCAAAATGTTTTTGGGAGCTAATGCCCCAGTCTAATATCATACTTTTTCAAATTAGGGAAGCAACCCTTGTTAATATGACATTTTTTTCAAATGTAGGGGTGGAGTAATGCCCTGTCTTGATATGACATTTTTTTCAAAATGTTAGGGGGTTTTACCGCCCCAGTTTTATATGACTTTTTTTCAAAATAGTAGTGGGGGAGCATGCCCCAGTCTTATACGACATTTTTTTCCAAATGTAGGGGGGATCAAACGCCCCGTACACTATGTTCACATTTTTTTCAAAAGGTAGGGTGGGGGGAATGCACTGTCTAATTATGACATTTTTTCAAAATGTAGGGGGGGGAGTAATGCCCTGTGTCTTATATGACATTTTTTTCAAATGTAGGGGGGAGCAAATGTCCAGTCTTATATGCCATTTTTTTTAAAGCAGGTGGGGAGCAAAGTGCCCCAGTCTTTATACATTTTTTCAAAATGTAGGGGGGAGCAAATGCCCAGTCCTATATGACATTTTTTTCAAATGTGGGGGGGCTAATGCGCCTGTTCTTATAGGACATTTTTTTCAAAATGTGGGAGCAAATGCCCCAAATTATATGACATTTTATTTGTGTGGGGAGCAAATGCCCCAGTCTCATATGACATTTTTTTCAAAATGTAGGGGGTATCAAATGCCCCAGTCTAATATGACATTTTCTTTCAAAATGTAGGGGGGAGCTAATGCCTCTGTGTTCTATGATGATTTTTTTCAAAAATGTAGGGGGGTAGTTAATGCCCCAGTTTTATATGTTACCTTTTTCAAAAGTAGGGGGGGGGCATATGCCCCAGTGTTTTCTATATGACATTTTTTCAAAATGTAGGGGTAAGGAGGAAATGCCCCAGTCTAATATGACATTTTTTTTCAAAATGTGGGGGGTGGGGGCAAATGCCCAGTCTTATATGACATTTTTTTTGAAAATGTTGGGGGAGAGCAAATGCCCCAGTCTTATATGACATTTTTTTCAAAAGGTGTAGGGGGGAGCAAATGTCTCCAAGTCTTATTTGACATTTTTTTCAAATATGTAGGGTGGAAGCAAATGTGCCCCAGTCTTATATGACATTTTTTTTCAAAATGTAGGGGGGAGCAAATGCCCCAATCTTATATGACATTTTTTTCAAATGTAGGGGGTAGGGATTAAGTGCCCCAGTCTCATATGACATTTTTTTCAAAATTATAGGGGGGAGGAGAAAATGCCCCAGTCCTATATGACATTTTTTTCAAAATGGGGGGGGGGGGGGGCAAATGCCCCAGTCTTATATGAAATTTTTTTTTCAAAATGTAGGGGGAAGCAAATGCCCAATTCTTTTATGAAATTTTTTTCAAAAGTAAGGGGGAGCAAATGCCCTACGTCTTATATTTGACATTTTTTTTCAAAATGTAGGGGGGAGCAATTGCCCCAGTTTTATATGACATTTTTTTCGAAATGTAGGGGGGGAGTAAATGCCCCAGTCCTATAAGACATTTTTTTCAAAATAGGGGGGAGAGAAAATGCCCCAGTCGTACATGACATTTTTTTTCAAAATGTAGGGGGGGGAGTAAATGCCTTCCAGTCTTATGTGACATTTTCAGAATGTAGGGGGGGGAGCAAATGCCCCGAAATTTTATATGACATTTTTTTCAAAAATGTAGGAGCGGAGCACGCCCCATGTCTTATATGACATTTTTTTCAAAATGTAGGGGAGGGGAGCAAATGCCCCATGTCTTATATGACATTTTTTTCAAAATGAAGTGGGGGGAGCAAATGCCCCAGTCTTATATGACATTTTTTTCAAAATGTAGGGGGGAGCAAAAGTTCTGTCTTATATGACATTTTTTCAAAATGTAGGGGGGAGCAAATGCCCCAGTCTAATATGACATTTTTTTCAAAATTTAGGGGGTGGGAGCAAATGCCCCGGTCTTATATGACATTTTTTTTGAAAATGTTGGGGGGGAGCAAATGCCCCAGTCTTATATGACATTTTTCAAAATGTAGGGGGGGGGGGGCAAATGCCCTAGTCTTATATGACATTTTTTGAAAATGTAAGGGGGAGCAAATGCCCCAGTCTTATATGACATTTTTTTCAAAATGCAGGGGGAGCAAATGCCCCAGCGTCTTATATGACATTTTTTCAAAATGTAGGGGGGAGCAAATGCCCCAGTCTTATATGACATTTTTCAAAATGTAGGGGGGGAACAAATGCCCCAGTCTTATATGACATTTTTTTCAAAATGTAGGGACAATGCCCACCGCATATGACATTTTTTTCAAAATGTAGGGGAGGGGAGCAAATGCCCTGAAGTCTTATATGACATTTTTTTCAGGTGGTGGGGGGGGAGCAAATGCCCTGTCTTATATGACATTTTTCTTTCAAAATGTAGGGGAGGGGGAGCAAATGCCCAAGTCTTATATGACATTTTTTTCAAAATGTAGGGGGGAGCAAATGCCCCAGTCTTATATGACATTTTTTTCAAAATGTAGGGGGAGCAAATGCCCCAGTCTTATATGACATTTTTTTCAAAATGGTGTATGTCCCAGTCTTATATGAAATTTTTTTCAAAATGTAGGGGGAGCAAATGCCCTGTCTTATATGACATTTTTTTTAAATGTAGGGGAAGCAAATGCCCCAGTCTAATATGACATTTTTTTGAAATGTAGGGGGGAGCAAATGCCCTGGTCTTATATGAAATTTTTTTCAAAATGTAGGGGGGAGCAAATGCCTGAGTCTTATATGACATTTTTTCAAAATGTAGGGGGGGGCAAATGCCCCAGTCTTATATGACATTTTTTTCAAAATGTAGGGGAAAGGAGCAAATGCCCCAGTCTTATGACATTTTTTTCAAAATGTGTGGGAGGGAGCAAATGCCCCAGTCTTATATGACATTTTTTCAAAAATGTAGGGGGAGCAAATGCCCCAGTCTTATATGACATTTTTTTCAAAATGTAGGGGGGGGAGCAAAATGCCCCAGTCTTATATGACATTTTTTCAAAATGTAGGGGGGAGCAATGCCCCAGTCTAATATGACATTTTTTTCAAAATTTAGGGGGTGGGAGCAAATGCCCTTGTCTTATATGACATTTTTTTTGAAAATGTTGGGGGGGAGCAAAATGCCCTGTCTTATATGACATTTTTTTTTCAAAATGTAGGGGGGGCAATGCCTCTAGTCTTATGACATTTTTTTCAAAATGTAAGGGGGAGCAAATGCCCCAGTCTTATATGGCATTTTTTTCAAAATGTAGGGGGAGCAAATGCCCCAGTCTTATATGACATTTTTTTCAAAATGTATTGGGGGGAGCAAATGCCCCAGTCTTATATGACATTTTTTCAAAATTATAGGGGGGAGGAGCAAATGCCCCAGTCTTATATGACATTTTTTTCAAAATGTAGGGGGGCAAATGCCCCAGTCTTATATGAAATTTTTTTCAAAAATGTAGGGGGGATAAAATGCCCCAGTCTTATATGAAATTTTTTTCAAAATGTAGGGGGGAGCAAATGCCCCAGTCTTATATGACAATTTTTTCAAAAATGGGGGGGAGCAAATGCCCTAGTCTTATATGACATTTTTTTCAAAAATGTAGGGGGGGGTCAGGGGCCCCAGTCTTATATGACATTTTTTCAAAATGTAGGGGGAGAGCAAATGCTCCCAATCGTATATGACATTTTTTTTTCAAAATTTTTATAGGGGGGAGCAAATGCCTTATATGACATTTTTTTCAAAATGTAGGGGTGGAGCAAATGCCCCATGTCTTATATGACATTTTTTTCTAAATGTGGCGGGGAGCAAATGCCCCAGTCTTATATGACATTTTTCTAAAATGTAGGGGGGGAGCAAATGCCCCAGTCTTATTTGACATTTTTCAAAAAATGTAGGTGGGGGAGCAAATGCCCCAGTTCTATATGACATTTTTTGCAAAATGGGGGGGGGGAGCAAATGCCCTAGTCTTATATTACATATTTTTTCAAAATGTAGGGGGGAGCAAATGCCCC
>JAGDYQ010000084.1:1831826-2037493 GCA_021962125.1 Bulinus truncatus
AATTGATCCATTAAGTGAGTTTTACAGTGAGTTACAATTTATAGGTCAGTGTCTCTGCAATGTTTCAGCTCACAGCGGACAGTGTTTCCAGAATAATAATGACAAATTTTTAAAAGGAGATATCACACAGTTCACTAGGCAATAAATAAATATTTCAATCTTTATATCATGGCCAGGGATAAATTAGGCCAATGGGGGTAGGGGTGGGGGGGACAGGCTGCCTGGGTGGGGCACTTTATCTTCTGTCGGAAAGGAGGGGGGGATATTTTGGGTGTGTAGTAGCATAATTCCTCAGAATATGAGGTTAATCAGTAAAAATTGCTCAAATTACAAATAGTTCAGGTTTTGAATATTTTTTCCCCCATACATAAATAATATAGAGTAAATGAATTCCCACAAAATACAAGATTTTTACAAAACAATGTATCATACTTATGTAATTAGTCAGTCACCTTAGAAAACTACATCACATCTGTAATTTAATTATTCAAACTTTAAATCATAATCCACATTATTATCAAATAAAACCAATTTTACTCCCTTAAAAAAGGATCTAAGTTTTTAGGCATTGAGACAGAAAATCATTTCTAGAAAAAGTTAAAAGTTCCTAATCAAAATTCTCCCTTTTATTAAAGTTATAAGATGAATGGATCTGTAGCATGATCTCCACAAACTAGACTGTCCATTTTTTATTTTAAGCCTGCCAGGGCCTCTACGTCTACCTACAAACAAGTACAGTGAAACCTTTCATTCCCAACTAAACAAGTACAGTGAAACCTCTCATTCCCAACTAAACAAGTACAGTGAAACCTTTCATTCCCAACTAAACAAGTACAGTGAAACCTTTCATTCCCAACTAAACAAGTACAGTGAAACCTTTCATTCCCAACTAAACAAGTACAGTGAAACCTTTCATTCCCAACTAAACAAGTACAGTGAAACCTTTCATTCCCAACTAAACAAGTTCCAGAAAATCATTAAAAATCTAGTAGTTGTTGTTTTTAATCTCCATGGGAAGACTCACCCATCTCATGGCCAGGGACATCAAGGGGGCTAACCAAGACATCAAGGGAGCTAACCAAGACATCAAGGGAGCTCACCAAAGCATCGAAAACAATGAATTTTGATCCTTTGAAATAAGTACACAATCCATGTATACAAAGGCATCTTTAGCAATATGCAGGGTGAAGGGTTAGATCATTTGGGAAAAATTATGTGCTATCCGAATAGGTAAATGGGCAGGTTACAAGTATTTTGAGAGTCAACTGATCAGTGATTGGACTGACACACATCAGAAAATGATAAAAAAAAAATTAGGCTAAACTTACATCCAATTAATGATGCACACCTGTAACATATTGGTATGCCATGTGCCATGGTGAAGTTAAAGAAACAGAAAGGAATACATGTAGTTATAAATAAATAGGTTTATAAAAATATAAATGTATATTTATAAGTTTACACAACACCAATCTTTTAGTTTGTCCCTGACATATATATATATATATATATATATATATATGAAGCCCCACACTTTTAGACCTTTTCATCTTGTCACAATAAATTACTAGAGCTTTGGATGAATTTTATGGTTGAAACTACAGGGAAAAAGCAAAATGGTTTTTGGAACAAGATTCAATGATACATTTATCAAAATGATGACCTATTTTCTCTGTGAAATATTTCAGTCCACACATTGTTATGTAAATCCAATATGAAAAAAATTGACTAATTAGATTTGCATTATCATGAAGAAATAACAATACATCTTAAGCCACATGTCATTTCCATTTTGAAAAAAAATTCACTTTTAGAATTAAAAATACATTTTTTTTTTAATGTAACTGAAAGTGTTGAAAAATTTGTTAAAATATGTTTTAAAATTAACAAGTCTTTCAAAAAACCATTGGCCAGGATAGCAACATTTTTGTTAAGAAACTAGACTAAACTGGTCTCTCTCTCTCTATATATATATATATACATTTATATATACACATTATATTACAATTCATTTATGCATAAATATTTACAAACTAAAAAAAACAACAATGGCTTCATTTGAAGAAAAGTTTTAAGTCAACATAGAGGTAGATCATATCATGTTTTTTAAACAGGTAAAGATATTTCAATAGCAAAAGTAGAAATATTTGTCAATATGTAGCTGAAAAAGTGTCATCATTTTTTGCCCATTGTTTTATGAGAAAATTTAAATAAATAATTAGTTGATTTGATTTAGATGACAAAACATTAATAGTTTGGTGCTGGAAAGGTTGTGGTTTAGATTAACAACAGACCTCTACCAACTTACAAGTCAATGTTAACAAATATAAATTAAAATTATAGTCAAAACTTTAAATGTTACCCATCACCTTTGTGACTTTGGAGACAGTATACATTGCTATAAAAAAAAAACTGCATGACAATAAAAGAATACTTATTTTTGCAATACTACAACATACTGTAGTCATTCCAATTGAGGCCATAAAAAATAATTTACAACCGCTAAGTAAATTTCTTTTTTCATAACGAATGATTAATCACAACCATAATCGATAAAGATTGATGACACACATTAATGAGAACAAAACACTCCGCTTCATTTTTTAATAGACTGCAGCTTCTCTTTCATTCTCTTCAAGGTCCCAGCCAGTGAGGAGGTAGAGGAGTGCCTGCGTGAAATTGTTCTCTTGGGTGGAGGCGACAACATGAAGATCCTTGTCACTGTACTCCCGGAGGCTTCGTTTCAGTGACATCTGGACCTCTGGCTGAATCTGGAACCCATACTCATGGTCTCTGAATACACGAAGCTGATCTACTGCTTCTGCTGATGGATCTGTTAATTAAACAAACAATTTTATGGTTGTCACACAAGACAATGCTAGTAAGACAAGACAATGCTAGCGAGAAGGCACAATGCAACTGAGACAAGACAATGCCAGAATCTCTTAAGAGAAAAATTTAGGAATTATTTTTTTTTTTGGTTGCTAAAAGCATTAGTTTGTTAAGTCTTTTTATTAAATTATAAGATGAACAGAGAAGTTTCTGACCTCATTTTGTCCCACTTGTACATCCCATTGGCCAGTGTAAAGCTGCCAATCTCCAGCTGCTGAATCTGTAGAGCCACGTACAGGGCACATGGAATGGTGGGCTGCAGGTGCCAGTCTTTCTCAGACATGAGCCAGGTTGTCTCACTCTTCAGTTTGATCTGTCAAGAAAAATTTCACAAGTTGTTAATTCACTATGATAGTCCAGATAGTTTCCTGTAAACTTTATCGCATCTTAAAACCAAATATCCCAAAATGCAACTAAATCAGACATGTCAATGGCTACCTTTGTGTTTGCAAGTTCATTCATGTAGCTGATATATTTTGCTGGGACATCTTTCCACACGGGCAGCTGCTTGACCACCAAATTCTCCAGCCCATCCAGTATGGACAATGCTGTGGCGAAGTTTCTTACATTCAAACACAAGTGCGCCACAGTTAAAAACTTGGTCAGTAAGCTGACTTGTGACTGCAATTGATCAATGCGATACATGTATTGATGGTCAATTCAATTAGGTTTAGTGGTTAACACATCATAGATCCTCATTCATAATATAAAAAATATACTTAAAAAAAATATAAACAGCCAATCCATACAGAGATTATAGGGAGTGAAGGGGGTCCGAGACTAACCTTGTGAGATCCACAGGTGAGTACTTCTATAGACACCCAGTGGGCCAGCTCATGGGAGTGGGTGATCATATCCACCAGACAAGACTGGATCACTGGATCGCCAACAAACAAACCTTTCTTGGAAGCTGTGCTAGGCTCAGACTTCCTTTTTTAAAAAAAAAAAAAAAATTACACTTGCATCTATATTTAAGTGAAAACATTAGATAAGAATCATTTAATTAAACGCAGTAGACATAAAAACATATAGGTGACATTTGAGATTTTAAGAATCAGATTGCATTTGAAAAAAAAATCAACCAAAGTCTGTATATGGTCAAGCTTCAATGTAATGTGGATTTTTTTGGGTGCAAATTAAAATTGATGCATTTGTTTTAAAAAAAATGTAAAAAATATTCATATTGTTAATTGAGCTCATCAAATGGAAGAACAGAAAATTAAACAACATTGTCACTTATAATTGTCTTTAGTCATTTTAACTTTTCATATTCATTTAATCATTGGTCCAAAAATGGCAATAGCTGACGACCTCTTCAAGCCAAGACAAAAAAAAACAGTTTAGTTTTAATAAATTTTATAATATCAAATTTTATACTGAAGTTATTTAAATGTTTTCTTCCAGATCCATGAGGTAACATATTTCTGCTGATATAATCTGTCCTTTCATCATTCTCATTGTTAGATTTTTTTTTGATAAAAAGAATTATGCTTAAATGCAAGCTTTTTAAAAATGTTTTACATTCAATTTTAAAGAAATAAACAATGAGGCCTAATTTTTATGTCTTCAAATTTTCAGTGTTCATATTTAATCATTTTCTTGAAGATATGCTATTTTGAAAACATGTGGGACTAAATGGGTTTTTTTTTATGCCAGGAAAAGATAGTCCTATGAGTTCAAACACTGAGACATGACAGTATGTAGTAAACATCATGATCTGGCCTATAGGGGTGACTGATCAGTGTCATTCATAATCTTAGATAAGCCACATCAATCTGCTTTCTACTTCACCCATACCCTTTAAAATGCCCTATCTATTCCTGAATTCTTATTACACGTACTTTACTTGGGATGAATAATGCAGAGTGTGCTGCCAGCCAATCAGGGACATACGCATGAGTCTATTTTTTATACAGAGAGAAAATAAAGTTTTCATATGCATCTTTGTACCTGCAATGTAATGTGTCTTATGTCCTAGTTTTAATGAGTTTACCTTGACATTGATGGAGTCCTCAGCCCTGGCATTGACAATGCAACTCCAACACCTTGAAACTGGGAGTTCAAAAAGTGAACTGGGTGACACTTGCGGAAAAACTCCTGCAGTGGGGAAAAAAAAATAATTCAGTAATGATGTGCACCTGACTTTAAACCAAACAAATTGAATTCCAACCAAGTACAACTTTCTTATATTAACAAACATGAAAATGTGAACACTTATAAATAAATTGAGTTTTATGCAAAGGACGCTGTATTAAGAAAAAATTAGAAGGTCAATATATATTAGACTTAAATATTTTATCATATCTCAGAATTGCTCAGTGATATAACATTGTTTATAAATTGCTTAATTAATAAAGTTTTAACATTCATTAGTCAAAAGATGACAAGAAATCACCTGTTCCAGAAGGGTCAGCTGTTCAGCCAAAACATGTGCTGGACAATCACTGATAGAGAACTTCATCGATGATCTCTGCCCTTCAGCACAAGCATTCAGCTTTTGTTCAGACCTTGTTTTACTCAAATGGGACCCGCCCTTCACAGGTTTTGAGAATTTCAACAATGATCTAAAACTGTTCCACTGCAGAAGAAATAATTTAAAAACTCTCAATGAACTCTTACTTAAGAAAAAATGCACTCAGCTATGAGTTGGACATTCATGATTTGAGTACATTCAACATTGTCCCCTACAATAAATAAAATAAAATATTGAGAAAAAATAACTAAATAAATTAAACTAAAAGCGATTTCTTGTTAAAAACCTTTATAGTTATGTACATGCATATAACTTCGGATAAAAATATGAATGATACAAGTCTGTAATTAAATATGTTCTGTAATTTTGTATGTACAATGTTAGGTAGCATTCAATATGAAAAAAAACAAACAAACACCAAAGCAAGTTAGTACACAAAGCAAGTGATAGAATTACAACACCAAAAGCAGTAAAGTAGGGACTAGAGGAATTTATAAAGTGATTTTTGTTAACAAATAATACACCAATGTGTTTGTGTTATTTTAGGTATTCATTCAAAAAATGTAAAACGCATTCGTTAATAGGAATTTTAAAAAATACTAAAACCATGGGAAGCTAATTTGAAGAGTACATAAAAAATGAGGAATTATTTTGTACATCTGCATTTTTCCCACTTTGATGCAGCACCTTTGGTTGACAGTTGAATTATTTATAGTTAACTGAGAAAATTCTTTTTTTTTTTATCTTCTTATGGTGACAGATGAAAGCCACAAATGATTGAGTTTCATTCAATTACTACACAAATCTAAAACATCTCAAAATGACTACAATAAAACCAAAACAAAAAATTTTTTTGCCTTTTCTAATTCATATGAAGCATTTTAAGCAGACATTTAGAACTTTACTATGTAATGCATTTAAAGTTCCCTGAGCCCTAAGGGGGGACATAGGGAAAAATGAAATGTTTCTGTTTCCACTGCCTAATAAGTGGCTATGTGGCTAGGACTAAGGCAAAAAGCTTTATATATTTATACATGCAAATTTCCGTACTAGCCAAAACAAGAAGTGGGTTTGGCTTGTCTAGCTTAAACAAACTTTAAATCATCATCATATATAAAAAAAATAGTCTTAAAAGTCTGCCTTGATCTGGAACTTCAAGCTTATGCTCTGAAGACATCTCCTGACGCAAAAGTCGAAACAAAAATCGAGGACATTTATGTTTGGCACACAAACTGAACTGAATGTTAAAGCTCAGTGGATAAATGTGAGAAGATAAACAAATAATAACAACAAATAATAATATTACAATATGCGTTTACAAGTTATTATTTTGTAATGAATGCCTTGAAGAATATGTTTACATTTCAAGAACTGTTTGGGTCACTTGGCAATAATAAGGGTGAAATCATTATTTAACAAGGGCAAGCTACTTAAACTAAACTGATACATGTAATGACATTTAATAATAACACATGTTTTACTCTAATAAGAAATAATTGTAGTTTATCTGGCTTGAATACATCTTTAAAGAGCAAAACTGGTTAAAATGAACTCTAACACTTCCATCTAGAAGCTAAGTATCAGTATTTAAATAACTTCAGTAATACTAAGTGTACAAATATTTGCCACTGATGTAATGGATAAGGCATTGGCATAAACATTGTATAAACTGAGGTTCAAACTCTCAAGCCTGATTTTATATATAATAGAAATTTTAATCAAATACTGCTTAACACATTTAATTCATGTATGTCTTACTATGTGAGGAATTATATTTCCTAATTTAGCTCACCTGATGTGTGTGTGAAGTCCATGAAAGGATGAGATGAAATCTCTTAGATCTTATAAACCCACAAATTGGACTTTTTTTTTTTCTTTCGTAAAAAAAAAAAAAAATACACCTTGCAAGTGTTAAGCAGGGTACACAGTTAATATACACTGATGTATACATGTAATAACTACATGCACCTACTGAATCCAGTTTGTTTTAACCAGCATCCAATTTAACTTCAGTTTAATTTTAACATTCAGAAAAATAAATGAAGCACACACATTAATTGCAAATGTAAAATTACAGGCCACATCGTTAGAATGCAGGTTTTATTTGAAGAGTTAGTCAACAATAAACAATTGAAAAAAAAAAAAAACAAACAAAACCAAAAAACAAACAAAAACCCAAGACAATACTTTACAATTATCTAGCGCTCATGCCATAAGCAATGAAAAAAAAAAATTGCATATCTGTTATAATGTCAATCTGATATATAAAACTGTTACTGAGGTGTGATAATTAAAAACTGCCCGTCCTCCAGAAATAAATATTTCAAATAGCTGGCTTGGTATATAAACATACAAGTGCAATATTGAGATAAGACACTTTCCACAAAAAAAAAAAAAAAAAAAATTTAAACATTATATTTACCTCTAGTAGCCAATCAGATTTAGACTAACGAATTCAGTAGAAGAAAACTTATATTAGTAAATTACATTATAGCTTCTAACCTGATACTGCGCATTTCTAAACAAAAAAATGGACATTATAACTCACCTTTAAAAAATTTTTTTAATTGATTAAAATAATGTCAAAAAAAAAAATGAACATAAAACAAAAGAATAATTAGTCCAACTCACCCCCCCCCCCCATTAAAAAATAAACTAATAGGGTCATCAACTTTTATTTGTCTTGTTTAATTTCTTCAGTGAAATCAAAATAAAAATATTTTTTGTTTTTTTATTGCTTACTTATTTTACAGTTTTAGAGAAAATTACTAATAATTATTCAACAAAGTAACTTACTCTGGCCGGGCTTGACAGCTTCAGGTAGTAGGCACCATCTCCATCTTCATCATCCTCATCCAACTCTGTCATCAGCATCAGCTCGGAGTGATCTCCCATCTTACAAGCAGAATACAAACTAAACAAATTGTCTGCTCCTTCCACATTCAGTTCCATCTGTTGAGCAATACAGTAATTATAAAATCAATTATATTAATCATCAGCGTAATACATGTATCATATTGCCTATTTGTGGCGTCAAGCTGTAATCACTGCTTGACTTTTTTTAGTCTAGATTTGATTTATATTTACATAATATGAATTTTTTTTTTTAAAGTATCTTGAATCTTAGATTTACTTTGCATTGTGAAAACCATGAAATGGCTAATCCATGATGTATGCTTGTAAATTGTAAAAAAAAAATATCAATAATTCAAGGCATCCACTTTATTATTAGTTTTTAAGAGATACTGTTAATTTGAAAAATTGTTAATAAGTAAACATAAATAATTTTTTTATTTTAATTATTACTATTCAAATTCTTATACAGCTAATTGATGTGTTCCTTTATAGAACCAAAAAAAACATTTTAGTTTTTATAGAGTTTAATGAAATAAGTTAATACATAACAACCTGCTCTTTCAAAAAGTCAACAAGTTTTGACAGCAGTCTTCTGTCTAAAGCAAAGTCAATACTGTAAAAACCTTCCATCCAGAAATGAATGAGGTCCAGAGATCTACGTTCTACATTAATCAAGTTGATATCTCTCATCTTACTGCTGTTTGTAAGAGAGGAAAAGAAAATCATATTACAACCTATGGGCACTTTTATAGGTTCATTAGTAGTTTGAAACAGTAGAGAATTATTATTACATACGGACATTAAATCATCCCAGATATTTAAAAACACAAGACAATATTTTTGCCTATGCCTTTTAAGTTCACAAACATTAACTGTAATTCTGTAAACTAACTACTGTGAACACAAATACTTGTTAAATATTTCAACATATCAAAGCTAAATAATACAAAATATCAATACATGTATATGTATATTGCAGGAGGGGAATAAATAGTAGCATAGAACACTGAATTTTCATTTAAGCTTTATTACAATTTTCTTTAGCCATGATGATTAAAAGATATTTCTTATCTTCAAATTTGGGTTATAGTTACATTATAAATGAAATATTTCTATAAATGAAAAATGCCTACTAAACCAATTCAGTTGTAAGAGTCAATTTTATTTTAACAAAAGTAATTTTTTTATTTGAAAATAAATAATCATCACCGAACATTAAAAGTAGACAATCTAGGCAGTTCAACTTTATTGCAACAATTATATATTTCTAGGGGGGGGGGGGGGGGGGGGGGGGGGGGGGGGGGGGGGGGGGGGGGGGGGGGGGGGGGGGGGGGGGGGGGGGGGGGGGGGGGGGGGGGGGGGGGGGGGGGGGGGGGGGGGGGGGGGGGGGGGGGGGGGGGGGGGGGGGGGGGGGGGGGGGGGGGGGGGGGGGGGGGGGGGGGGGGGGGGGGGGGGGGGGGGGGGGGGGGGGGGGGGGGGGGGGGGGGGGGGGGGGGGGGGGGGGGGGGGGGGGGGGGGGGGGGGGGGGGGGGGGGGGGGGGGGGGGGGGGGGGGGGGGGGGGGGGGGGGGGGGGGGGGGGGGGGGGGGGGGGGGGGGGGGGGGGGGGGGGGGGGGGGGGGGGGGGGGGGGGGGGGGGGGGGGGGGGGGGGGGGGGGGGGGGGGGGGGGGGGGGGGGGGGGGGGGGGGGGGGGGGGGGGGGGGGGGGGGGGGGGGGGGGGGGGGGGGGGGGGGGGGGGGGGGGGGGGGGGGGGGGGGGGGGGGGGGGGGGGGGGGGGGGGGGGGGGGGGGGGGGGGGGGGGGGGGGGGGGGGGGGGGGGGGGGGGGGGGGGGGGGGGGGGGGGGGGGGGGGGGGGGGGGGGGGGGGGGGGGGGGGGGGGGGGGGGGGGGGGGGGGGGGGGGGGGGGGGGGGGGGGGGGGGGGGGGGGGGGGGGGGGGGGGGGGGGGGGGGGGGGGGGGGGGGGGGGGGGGGGGGGGGGGGGGGGGGGGGGGGGGGGGGGGGGGGGGGGGGGGGGGAAAAAAAAAAAAAAAAAAAAAAAAAAAAAAAAAAAAAAAAAAAAAAAAAAAAAAAAAAAAAAAAAAAAAAAAAAAAAAAAAAAAAAAAAAAAAAAAAAATTCTGAAAATTTGTTTCATAAATCATATAAAATTTAATTATATGTACCTTTGTGAAGCTCTACACTTGTCCAGTAAAAATGCCAGGAGCTGCTCAGAGGTGAGTATGTACCTGAAGCACAACAGGAATTGATGGATGTAGCCGTCACTCAAGGCTGACCTGAGGAAAACCACAAGTTTATTTTTTTCCTGGTGCCAACAAATTAAATAGGATGTTTTGATTAAAAAATAAAAAAAAATACATTCAGGTGATGGGGATGATTAGTTAAATTCTGACGTTGCTGCCATAAAAGGAAAACAAATTGGTAGAGTTAATGAGCACTATGCCATAGAGAGGCAGTTATTACGTAGTACATCCATGCACAAATTTATTTTTTTAAACAGAAAAATCACACTCACGATTTGTAAAGGTAAGACATCAGCCCTCTAGGTGAGCCAGCTTGTAAGACAGACAATGGGCAGGGATCTGGTGTGGGGATAGTTCGAAACTAGTCCAGGAAGAAGAAACATATCAGCCATTAACACCACACATAACGGCATCAACAGTATCATGCATGATGTCAGGTGTAAATTACACACATGGCATTTTACAGACAAAAAAAAATTTAACAATTCTGTAAATATGTAGTTATCATCCATCAACTGGGTAAGTCCTTTTACCTGTAAGTAAGGATTATCTGTATATGTCTGTAGTTGTAGAGTTCCTTCACTGGCACTCAGGCTATAAAGATGGCGACTGTCAAGGCCATTTAACTCTGCTAACAACATCTGAAATGTGGAGATAGTTGTAAGTCTTATAGTCTATTGACAGGTTACTGGATAGCTTTAAAAAAAAATACACTATCATAAAAAGTTGATTATCATCTTAAAACATTCAGGGGATGTAAACAAGGGTGCATGCATTTTTAAAAATCAATTGTGACATATCAAGAGATTTTGTGGCTAGATCGTCACAGAAAAAAAAATCACTTGTCAAATTATGTCCCGTAACCCTTTTTTAAAACTGGTATAGAGGTATGTTTTCATGGCCCATTAAAAAAAAAAGCACAGTAGAAACAACAATGAAAAAATGATTTTGACATTTTGGTCTTCAGATTTTATGTTTATACGAAGTGAATACAATAGAAAAACATAAACCAGATTTACCTGCAGATGAGTCAGACATAAAAGTAAAAATGACAATTTCCTGGCCACATCCGAGAGTTCTTTCAATGTCTGATGACTGACATGCTGATCACCTGGAATGCAAACAAGTTTATAAATATGGAGTGATGATGAAAAAAAACACAAGAAAAATATTTTTTTTTCTAATAAAAGAATTTCAGTCATTATCTTCTCTTAAAAACATCTAATAGGTCAGCCTTGGGCAAAATATGGCCCATCGGACTGTTTAATACGGCCTTTGGCATGCCACTCCGTTTCAGTGTAACACAGCATTATCCATTTATGTTATGGCATTTACATTTAATTTATATCAGTTCATGTCAACACTTCATCCATCCGCTCTTGATCTGGCCCACTGGTTCAATTTAATTTATATCAGTTCATGTCAACACTTCATCCATCCACTCTTGATCTGGCCCATTGGTAAATTTATGAGTCAAATGTGGCCAGTGACTCTAAAGTTTGCCCACCCCTGTACTAGGTAGCTGAATTTATTGGGAGTACAATTAGTTACAGAGAACAAATCACTGCACAATCTCAGAGTTCCAGTAAGTTTATCAATATGCTGCCATCAACATTTATTATCCCATCAGTGTATTAGAGCACATTCAGAACTTCCAGAATTCACAAAAATGTCCATAAAATTATTTATTTTTTTAAAAAGAAATAACCTTTAGTAGTCTTGTTTTCATTTAGCCTCCTATAAAACTTTTGAGATTTTTTCCTCTCTCGTTTTAAAACCAGGATTTCCTGACGCACCACGGCCATCCTGAGCTCTATGGCCGTTTTATTCTCTTCATCCTACCAGATTGTAGAAGAAGAAAAATGTATTTTAAAAATGCATTTAAGAAGAATTAAAAGCGTTGAAATTGATATAAAAAAATTTTTTTTCATATTTTTATTTACATGTTTTTTGGAAAGTCATGTAAGTTTTGCATTGTTTGAGTTCAAATGATAAATTATTGTCATAAAAATATGAGATTTAGATAGCAAATTAGAACTGCATAGATGAAAGACTAAATACATGGTATTTAAAGGCTTTTTAACAGATACACATAATGATATTGACTTACAATAGAGATCATAAAGGCATTCACTTCTGGAGTTAGACTGAGCTGAATCATTGCGGAATGGTAGACAACGTAACTCTTCTTCACATACTGTAGCAATGGGCTGTGGATGTCAACATTCTCTAGTGAACCTGCAGATGCAGTTCTTTGATGATTTGCTGTGCGGATGTTAAGGTCTGTCACTTTCAGCCCGGTCTCCACAGGCTGTCTGTTGTACACAGCTGACAGTGACCGGTTGTAAGTTGCAGATGACCTACCAATGTTGTTGGTGCCCTTATCTGGACTGACTATAGGCTGTGAGGAATGCCCCATGTTAAAAACAGGTTTACTCTGGTCTCTAAGGCCATTCTCTTGTGGTGTAAATCCATTACTCAATACAGGATTAAGCACAGAGTTTGAAAAGTTCACATCTTGCATGTTGTTCCTTTCCATGCCTGACATGTTAATGTTTCCATTACCTCTTACATCTTCTTCCTTTTTCTGATGTCCTGTATCATTTCCCGTCCCAGTCACCTGTTGACCTATGACATCTCTCTTGGCCTCAGAAAAATGTTGATCGCTATTACTGTGTTCCTGGAACACTACCTGGTCAACGACAAGCTTTGGTTGGTTCAGTTTAGCAGCAGGAACAGAGGCTTGCATCTTATTAGCTGTGGGATTTTTTCTACTATCCTTGAAAAGTTCAGCTGATAGTTTACGCATCTCTGCTGACATGCTAGAGATCACTTCAGGTGAGACTTCGTCCTCGTAATAAGATTGAGATCCGAGAGTGACCGGAGCTGAGGGTGCTCTTGAGGCTCTATTCGGGGGCCTTCTGTAAGTGTTTGGATGACGAGCTGTCATTGTGGTATGGCTTGAAACACTGCCCACTTCAGTAGGGTTGTGGATTGATGTGACAGGGAAGGATTCATAGATGGATTTAACTTGACTGAGAGACTGCTTGTGTGGATTCTGGGACGGCTGTAGTGAAACAGCATAAGGCTTAACATGATGCAAATGTTCATGCCCACCAATTAAAACATTTTTTGCAGATTGTTCTTTTTCATAACTGAAAGAAGGGGTGGAGTGGTTGAGTCTACCGTTTGTTCCCTGGCCAGAAGTCGTGTCTTTTGTTGACTCTAAACGGTTGAAAGTGATCTGGTTTAGACGATGACCAACTCTGTCTAATGAGCCAGTTCCTACATGAGGGGATGAAAATGACTGACCATTAGAAGAGTTTAAAAGACTAGGTGGGATCACTGCTGTCCGGCTACCTTCTGTGTCTAGAGAGGTGTGGTGCACAGAAGCCGGCCGAGATTTGACAGGTTTTTGATAGTCAGGCTTCAAACTGGAGCTCACACGCTGGGTGTGTGTGGTCATTGATGGTGGGGAGGTTGTATGACCTTCTGTGGGACTCGGGTAAAAAGAACCGGACTGTGGATTGAATGACTGTTTCTGGTGTGTCAGCTGAGCTTTAACTGTCACATCAACAGGGTTATTAGGCTTAGTGTGTGACCTGAAATGTATGCATAAAAAAATGTTAGTAAAAAAAAAAAAAATAATCATTTTTAAAAATAATTTTCTAAAGATGTTAACGATTTATCTAACATGTAGGAAAATGTGTGGTCCAATCCAAAGGGCTAGGAAAAAAAATCAAATTCAGGGACAGATAGTAATTTGTAATGCCTTTGACTGAACTCAGTTCAAACATATTTCAATACTTATCAACGCCAGTCATGTCAAACTGATGGCCACATGTGGACCTTTGCTTCATCATGTGCACTAAGGGTTCACAAGCTGGCCAAAATTTAACTTTGGTTTTTTTTTTTTTTGTAAATTCATTTTTTTCTGCTTCTAGAATACTTTCTAGCCTTTTAACACTGGTTTACTTTCACACACAGACTAATCTATGAGCGAGGTAAAGCTAAATTTTTTTCTAGCGTTAAATTGTTAACAACATGCAAAATGTTTTTTCTGACCAATTTCAGCCAAGGGCAAAATGTTATTTAATGACAAAGTGTGTGCGAGGAGTAGGGGTGGGAAGTCTAATCTCTGACTATTTTACCTAACAGGATGATGGAAATTAAGACAATGCATTTCAATGTATGTTCTAATCAGTATAGCCACCCTGATTAATTGTAGCCACCCTGATTAATTGTAGCTATAGCATGCAATTTTACTACCATTTAAAATGTCATTAACTGTTTCATTACTTGATAAATAAACCTGTATGCCCATTGTACATTTCTAATTTCAGTTGAAGCCCATGCATCATTAAAATTTCCAGCCATACACTTTATTAAACGACTTCCACCATTTGCTGTGTGCGATCCTCATGACAACAAAATATGATCTATGCCGCCCTCGGCGTACTCTGAAGAGTGTCACATGCCTGATATAAACCAAACGTTTCCCCAGACACTTGTTGTTTTAAATAAGCCATCTGACAAATGAAAAATGACATCTGACAGTTCTTCTTACTTACTGAGGAGGTGGACCACTGATGGCCAGGTACAGCCTGTTAAGCAAGTCATGGCTCCAAGAGAAGTGACAATACTTCTCAGTGACTGCACTGCAGAATGTTTCCCACTTCAGAGAGCGCAGTGACAGAATATACTCGGCTATAACGAACAGGGAAAAAAAAAGTATATAGTACAAGAAATGTTTTTTTTTTCGTTATTGCTAAATTTAATAATGAGTGCTTTGTCCTATTATTTACTCACACTGCTGTCATTTTAAGAATTGTTTTAGATGTCTAAAATATAACATTCCTTATTCATCTTTTCCCTACATTCACCGTTTAATTAACAAGAAGGGAGTAAACTTGGTGCCAGTCATATGCAGGTAGCATTGGACTTTAGAATAAAAAAAAACACATATGATGCAGTGGAAATATATGCCTTTGCTCAAACATTTTTTGTTATGAAACAGTCTTTTTGGCTTTAAATAGAGCAGCAATCACAGGCTTTAAAATGTATTGCAACATGTTGCATATAACATCAAATTATAATAACAAAGTAATTGGCCCTAAATTATTCTGAGGACCCCCTCCCTCCTCCACTGCAGATAATCCTAGAGCTAACAAGCTGAAAGTCAACTGTTCTAGTTAAAACACTAAAGTCTCTGATTATAAATAATTGTATTAGTTAAGATAAACAGTCTTACAAATTATAAATAACTGCAGTAGTTAAAGTAAACTGTCTTACACTAATTATAAACCATTGAATAAGTTCAAACAGTCTTACTTACTCATAGCAACCTCTTCACTCCCTGTATCGAATGTTCCATCGGTAGTGAAATGGTCCCTGATGATCTGGAGGACATAAAATAGCGGACTCTGTCTTTGACTGTTGTGGTGGTCATTTTGCTGTGTCATGTATATCCCAGAATCTTTGGACAGTGACGGAGAGGGCGAATCTGGTGATGATGAGTGCAGGTCTCTTTTCAAATTCAGATCTGTGAATCGCTGGTTAACAGACTCATTCTGAGATGCCCTGTGCTGAAGTCCTTGATGCTGATTCAGGCCTTCCTGCCAGATACCGCTGTGACCGTGCTGAAAGCCAAGTTTTCGACTTTGAGATATTTTAGATCTTTGGTAGTCAGGATCTGGACAATACTGAGGGTACTGTCTCTGAGTATAGCTGTCTTGCATTGGTGAAGAATAGTGCTGAATGTACGGTACGTTATGGGAGTGCTGACTAAACTGAAATGGAAGTACCGTTGGGGCTGTCATACGAACTGCGGGATCCTGATAGTAGCCTAATGATGGACCACCATATGTGGAGGATGGTGGCATGCCCGCGTAAATGACTGGGTAGCCGCCACTGGTGCCAGACAAACTGGAGGATGAAATGATAACACTGGAAGGAAACTGTGGAGAAATGTTCATGTTGGTGTGAGGGTATCTCGGCAGTGATGAATTACTGTCAGGAGGGTGAACCAGGTTGTCCTGAGACTTGTAACTGACAGGCTGGGTAGAACTTAACAAGGATGTGGCTGAAGTTAAAACAGTGTTACTTCTGGATGGATGTGTTGTGTATAACGCTGAAGGTAGCTGAGATGGAAAGTTCGCAGAATGATATGCTGGACCATAGGATGAACCTTGGTAAACCAAGCCACCCTCAGCATGTCCAGGAAATAGAGGACTGCGAGGCTCATTTGATATATCCTTAGTCAAGTGAGTTTTTAAATACTGAGCAATAGCGGAGACCAAAATGTCCGCATTAGGGATTTGTTCACTCAGGCTGTTAGCCTGAGGTGGTTGTGACAACACTGATTCTTCAGCTTTTTGGTCCATCTGACTTGTCCGAGTAGTTTTACTATCTCCTACAGAAGAACCTTTTAATTTATCCACAACTGTGTGATCCGTGTGTGACTTCTGATGTTTAAGCATTGTATCTTTGATTTCCTTTAACTTGGCCACAACTGTTGTGTCTTTACCAGCCTGATTTACAGTCTGTTCTTCAGAATGTGGATTCTGGGGATCAGAGGAATGTTCTATCACAATGGGCTTAAAATGTGTGGCCGGTGAGGAGAAAGCTGGGGGAACAATGAGGTGTCCGTTTTTAGCTTTACTTGAAACAGTTTGCATGACCGGCTTAAAGGCAGATGATGGTTCATTGTCATCTGAGGGAGAATTCTGGGACGTTTTTTCCATCTGGCCTTGAAGAGATACATTGGATTGTTGACTGCTTTCTGTAGTCTTCTCAAAAACTGAGTTTATCCCATTGTGTGTAGATACATCCATAATCATCTTTGGAGTAAAAATCACAAACAATATGATTATTCAAAGAAGTTAACTTATCTTTATGGAAAATCTATTAAAATATTCATTATGTAGTAATTTTATTAAAAAATAAAACATTGTTGTTGCTGCAAAAGCTTAAACATATTCAAAAAGAGTTTACATAAAATCCCCCTTTTTTTAAAACAAAATAAAGAAAAAAAAACTATTATTTCTTGCATACATTTTATAAAAACCCAGAATGCAAAAAAAAAAACTCACCAACTGTGCAGAAGCTTCCTTGTAAAGACTTTGAAGAACATTTTGGTAGTTGGCTCTGTTGCATTTCTCATATTCTTGGCACATCTGTCAAGAGTTACAAAGGAATGAAAACATTATTTACCTTCAGTCAAAACGAAATTTAAAAACAAAGTACATGTATTCCCCAAGTATAAAAATGCCTTTTAAACAAATTGTAGGTCTTAAAACTGGCTGTGTCTTATTCAGTAGCCTAAATCTTGTAAGGAACCTTTTTTCCTTCTCAATATATGTGTACCCAAACAAAAGTAAAAATAAGGTGAATATAGAAATGTATGGTTTTGTTAACAATTTAACTCATTTAGAACTGAATTATTTTCAATGTCTGGACAGTCATTTTTTTTACACCGATGATTTTACTCAAAGATGTTTTAGAAAATGTGTTATATGATGATTATATTTTAGCTAACCACACAGTATGATATATTAAACGATAGGGAAGAGAATGGACATTGATATGAAAGGAATAGTTTACTGTTTAATGTTTTAAGGTTAAAATTAAAAATTATATGTCCACACAAAATTGTTTTGTGCATAAAAATAAAATGCTAAATTCTTTATCAGAAGCTAAAGGAAAAATATTTAATAAACATTTAACATACAAATAAAGACATAAAACAAATTTACGTTTAACGCTTCTGAAAATGAAATAAATTTGAAGCCGATTCAAAACATTTAATTAACTGTTAGTTTTTAAATATCATCACAGAAAAAAAAATTCTGGGTCAACGATTAGGGCCAGACTGCTAATGAAGAACACAAACAATTATTAAATTGTTTTTTTAAGAATTCAAATTTTATTTTTCTGCTGCCAGCAAAGTCTATTAATTCTTATGATCTTAAATGTTTGATACATTAAATTTAAATATTAATGAGCTCCGTTTCTTGGAGGTGACACAACGCATGAGTTGAGGGTCTACAAATAGTAGATTCATTTTCACAATCATAGGACAAATTTTTTTAAATATAAGAAAATTATTTTTAATAAAGAAAAAGCTTAATCTTTGATGTTTCATTAATGCAGATACTCCTGTATAAGTCAAACAAGCAATTAAACCTGTTGCATTCTGGACACAGGACGTGTTAGCGCATTTTCATGTTATGTATCAGTGCGTTTGTTAGCTTTCAGTAAATATTTGTAAATTTTGGAAATGTTTATAAATTCAATTGTGTAATGCATATATCTGTAAAAAAAATATTATAAAGACGTTTCTTTATATTTGAAAAAAAAATTATTTTCTCTTAAATCTAACTACAAGTGGTTTGTGGTTACTGAAATAGGACTCATAATTGAAAACATTCGAAATTGTAGTCATTTAATCGTCCGAAAACTCCGTTAATTGTTGCATAGCTCTGATACTTTCAATTAAACTCAGAACACAAGCTAACTATTTCATTTGATGAGTTTCTTAATAAATCTTGGTGAAACTACGTGCTGCAGTATTTCGCACCAAATGAATGGGTTATTGAACGTACAAGGTGTATATATAATATATAAGCCCCTTAGGAGCCCTGAAGCCCGGCCCTCAGAGGTCCTATCGCGAAATGGACATTTGATGTACACTTGGCAGGCCAAGACCTACACAATGGTATATACATCATGGGTCTAGGACTTATGGTAGCTGAGATATAGGGCGGTCCATTATTAATATAGCTCATATAGTAAAAAACGGTACTTTATAAGGCCCCTTTTACGGCCCTGAGAGGTCAGATCGCGAAATGAACTTTTGCTGCACACATGGCAGGCCAAGACCTACAAAATGATATATACATCATGGGTCTAGGACTTATGGTTGTTGAGATCTAGGGTGATGACAGACAGACAGACAGACAGACAAAACGGGGACAATAGAGCATTTTTTTTCGAAAATGCTCTAAAAATTTAGGCCTTAAAATTCACTGAAAAAAAACAGGGTAGACTTCTCTGCGGACCACACAATATTCCACGTCTAATTTTCTAATAGCTTCTAGACTTCTAATCTAAATGAGGCGAAGTGGCTGGATAATTCAGTTGGTA
The DNA here is from genome assembly GCA_021962125.1 of Bulinus truncatus. Lineage (NCBI taxonomy): Eukaryota > Metazoa > Mollusca > Gastropoda > Planorbidae > Bulinus > Bulinus truncatus. The sequence continues at coordinate 1,851,430 of JAGDYQ010000084.1, forward strand.
GAGTGCTTGCAATGCGATAGTGAAGGTTGGAATACTTCTCGCGGTTGGTGCCTAGTACATGATGATAAAGCGCTAAAACAAATGCAATTTAAATGCAATTACTGTAAAAGTCCAGCGGTATAATTATGAAATTTAAAGAATATGACATTTGTCAAGTTTTACCCTCGACTGCGCAGGTCATAAAAAATTTTCGGATTAAAAATACTCTCTACTTATCTGCGAGATCGACTTATACGCAAGTATCTACTGTAATTCATCAGTCTAAACAAAAACACAGCTGTCTATACTGAGTATTGTTGCAACTAGTTTAGTTAGTAGTAATATCAACTGATAGTTAACTTAGTAAACAATGTAAAAAATGTCAGATGCCTATTGGAAAAATAGACTGAACTTTAAAAAACAATATAAATTTTTAGTTTTCATTAATAACTATCCACAAAAATACTAATTAGCTAAAGTCTCCTTAGCAGAACTTTTTTTAAATACAAAAAGAAAGAAATTATGAATAAATTAATAATATGGGCATTTTTTTTTTCTATCAATGTATTATTAACCAGAGGCTTACCTCATAAGCTGTTTCAAAAGTAGGTCGCTTTTCAGGGCTGGACTGGGTGAAAGCTTGAATGAGGATATCCAAGGCTTCCGAGTCTTCCATGGTTGAAGAATACTTGTGTCCAGTAGAACTTTGCAAAGTCTTGCCAAGTCCATACAAGCATGTCTGCAGTAATAAAAAGTGATCATAATTATTTCATCTTTTGGAAATTAACTTTGTCATTATCTGTTAACATATTTAGTAAATGATGAGAGAAAATGTGTAACTAGGGAAATATAGCAAATAGCTTACTCTAATTACAAGGAGGAAAAAAAAAGAATGGGAAGGTGTAAAATTTTTTTTGACGCGTTGAGTAACTGAAGTAAAAGACAAGATTCTGGTGTACGACTATAACTGAGAAAACTAAGCTAAATACACAACCTAGACAAATTAGAATGTTTCTTTCAAACCATTTTTTTTTCTTTACGTTTATTATAAAAAATGTTTAAATCAGATTATCAGAAGAGGTTTTTTTTTTTCTCTTAAATATCAGCCGCTGGAAATTGTAAGGTTTCTTACATTTATAAATTATTTATTTAGATTTCATTTAGTTGTAAATACACCTCATACTGAATGAAGATAATTATTTTAAGCACATCTCAAGTAAATGCCTGTGATCAATTCATGAACTCTACTGTTTAACAAATTCAGTGATCCATACATTTTTGCGGGTTATCAGTTTATTCATTTAGACAGAACAATCTTCCATGCGTACATTCAAGTTATCCAAAAAGGTATGTAATTTCAGAAGGAAATTTTCTGCCAACATTCCATTAACTTGATAACAAACTTAAAACCAATGACAGCAGTCGAGCTTTACATTGTGAGGCTTTTATGGTTTAGCAATGGTGAAAAACTAACTATACTATCCTGTAGTAGTAATATTTAAATTCAGCTTGTTTATCAAGAAATGTACTTATTCGAATTAAATAACAAAATGAATTAAAAAAAGATTTTTTTTCTAAAAATGTGGGTTACAATTTTGACAAACAGCTTTATTTATCACTTTATAATTTTAGAGAAACAAATCCCTTTCATTTTTAAACAATATTTTAGACAGTTCCTGAATAACTTTATTACCTTTTCACTGACTGTTCCCTTCTGTTGTAACTCTGGTGCCATATAAATCATTTCCAGAAGTTTCTCTTCACTAGCAGGTTTGAATCTGACCTTGCCAGTGTCAAACAGAACGACGGTGTCAGGAGATATATAAGCAGCTTTAGAGGCAGGAGTAGAAAAAATATGATTATTTAAATCCACAAAAAGAAGAGAAACAAACAAAGCATTCCTTTATTAGTAGTATTTATTACTGAAATAGTAAACAATTAAATCAGAAAAACAAATTGTTGAGTGCAATAAACTCTACACAATGAATATTTCAAGAATTTGACACTAACTAATTATTTTACTTTGTAATACTGATATTAGTGTGTGTGTGTGTGTTTTGATTTTATATAGTAAAATTCTCTTTAAAAAACAGAGAATGTATCAGATGATGATCAATAAAAGGTACCAAAAAATAACAGTTATATCATATAACGATAATAATATTGTAAATATACTAAACCATTTTCAAGACTTTGATGTTTTTCTTTGCTAAAATGTCTTATTTTTCTAATGATTAAAATAATTTAAAAATAGATTTCTTTTATTTTTAAAGATTTTTTTCACAGAATGGTGAACGGGTATAGAAGATACACAATAAGAACCTGTCTTTTTCGTTAAATGTGAATATCATTTTAGTATAAAAAAAAGTACTTACGTAAATGTTTTCTCTTTCTTTGCAAATACCAAATACATTCGGAACAAAGGGCCCATAGTTCTGCTTCATTTAGGTATCTGTCCAGATTATTAAGCACTTCTCCAAGTGTTAATCTCTACAATTATAGAATAAAAAAGCTTGGCTAGTTTTTTAAGAAAATATAAGTTTGAAATGAGCCAAACAATAGTTATGAATAATGACATGAAGCCGACACAGTCATGAAACATTATAAAAAAATATATCAAAAGTTCCTATTTTTCTATTTCATACAAATAGTTTATAAACATTAAGTAAATTGAAGCTTTTGGGTTTATTACGACATGTTATATATATATTGCTAACAAATGCATGTAGCTTAGGACAAATAGAAAAAAAAAATAAAACAGGATTTGGCTAGTATTCATCTTTTGTAAGTTTTTTCATAAGTGAAGGATTCATTTTCCATCCAAAAGGATAAAGAATGATGCAAAACACTAAATAAATAAACCTGCTAACCTGTTTCTTTAAGTGTTCAGATTCACTGACTGATTTCCGAGGAAGAGATGTATTCGTCTTTTCCAGATTGCTGCTCTCAAACTCTTTGGTGGAATCCAGCTGTAGCGATGATTTTTTCTGGACACAATTGTCGTTGACATCTTTAAGACTATTACTATTCTGGTTTGACTTTTGAGAACTTGTGTGATCTTCATGTTCATCAGATTGAGATTTACAGCTGTCTAAAAAAAAAACCACATTTGCGAATACTTATGAATTTTTGTTAAAATATAAAAATTTTCCAGCCCGAAGTGGGTCGGGTATAAATATGTAATTTTGTATAATATTATGAAAATACTAAATACTTCATGGCTATCAATTAAATTTAATTTCATCTTTACTTATCATCCTGTTCAATTTGTGACCAGATTTTTTGGTAACATAGGACTCATAGGTCAAAGTGTATGGACAAGTGACAACGCATGGAAATCTCCCAATGGACTTTATTTTAAAAGTCATATAAATGTAACAATACAAAAAATCTAACCTATAGAGCTGTTTATTTCTTGACGCTGGTTACCGATAATGTTATAACAGATATCTTGCGAATGTTGGTCACCCAAAGCTTTGTCACAAGCATCTAAAACTGTATATAGGTCAGGCCTATCGTCGGTATTTTCATTTGTCATGGATGCCAGGAGCTCGGTGAAGGTGTCGCTAAGTTCCGCACCAGGGTCAACCGACCGTGTGTTGTACTCAGTAGCAGCCAATAAAGTCATGCCGAGAGAAAATAAGTGTGACTGTGGAGTGTAATTTGGAAAAAAATAAAGCGACATATACATTTTCATAATAACTATTTTATTTTAAACCAAACAACTTTCGAATTCAAATATGGGAATTTGAGAGAGAGAGAGAGAGAGAGAGAGAGAGAGAGAGAGAGAGAGATGGGAATCAACTACCTAGTTGAACCAGTAAATAATCAAAGAAAATTTCAATGATATTGAAAAAAAGTCATTCATTTGTATCCCATCTCTGTTACGTAACAGATGCATTTTAAAAACTCTTTTTTAATGCTAAGATTCATCAAATAATGATAAGTTATTATTTAATATGGCCAGTGCTATTTTTCTATTTAAAAAAAAGGTACCGGAACGCCGTCGTGTCATAAAGAAATAACACTTTAAATAGTGCTGTAAAAACGTGCCGGAATGGCGTTCCACCAGAAAAAAGCACTGAATATGGCGCTGGAAGATCTTACCTTATACGAGGTTCCCTCATTGCCGACAATTTCAGGTGCAATGAACATTGGATCTGGATCTTATTAGAATATTACAAGAAATGATTAAACATTATGATTTATGTTAAACATAATAACATATTGATTAAGCATAATTGCACTATTATTAAATACAATAACATATTGATTAAACTTTATAGCATAGTGATTAAACATAATAACATTGTGATAACAAATAAAAACGTAAATGGACATGAAGTAACCCTAACCCTAACCTAATATACAACTGGCATCTATCAAGATGACGGACAGAGTTCTTAATGTGTTTTTGCTTTAGTGAAATCATAAAAGATTTTATGTTGCTTCGGGTGTATGTTTTTGAAACAACGGACATTGTTTTTTTTCAAGGTAGCATGAGTGTATTGTTTTTTTTTTAAGGTAGGATGAGTGTTATAGATTGACTGTGTATGTATGTGTGTGTGTATGCAGGGGAGAGCATCAGAATGTAAAAGCAGCCTGAGTGGTGTGCTGTGTGTCTCTGTGTGTTGCTGTACTATTTCTAATAGCCCTAGAATCTAGATAGTGTGCATGTGACACATAGTAAGATCTTTTACTAGTTCTGCTGATGGATGATAAACGCTACTCTGTGTAAATAAAAAGAGGAGATAAAATAATGGCCTTGTCTCACAATTGGACAGCCACTGCACCAGTGCTTTTTTTGTAAAAAAAAAATAGGTGGCGGTACTCAGTGATGGATTGCCTAAATTTTAGCTAAAACCCAGCGTCTAGTTTAGTTCTTATTGCGCACAATTTTAAAATAATTCAATTTTAACAAATTAATAATATAATAAATGAATAATAAGCGTTAGAATACAAGAAAAGTAATATTTTTTCCCCACATTGAAAAAGTGCGTACCGTCGCAAAAAAAAGCACTGCACTGCACTAAGTCAGTCTTGTTCATTGCTTAGCTAGCCTTAGAGCTGAAACTTAGCGTTTATGCTATTTATAGCAATGACGCATCCAATATAATTCATATTATGTGAACTACCTACCCATGTCGAGATCCAGGAAACAAACATTCCCTTCCGTGTCAAAGGCCACGGTGTCCGGACTGATGTACATCGTCTGGAAGAGCTCAACGTGGCTGTTGACGTACTCCAGTGTCAGGCAGCACTCCCGGCACAGTGCCCAGAGCTCTTGCTCCTCCAGAAATTTGCTCCTGGACGCTAAGACGTCTGCCAGGGAGGCAGTAGTCAGCTCCTCCCCTGGAGGTTCCAGATTGATCTCCTCCATAGAAGAAGGGCTGCCACGCTCCATTCTCACCCTCCTGGCTCTGGACCTCAGCGTCGTGTGATCAGGGCCGTAGACACATGTACCATGACTTAAGTTTTTTTTGGTTAATTGGTTGCTAGTGAATTGAGAACCTTGAAGAGATAAAAACATAAAATAAAAAAAAGGTCTTAATTATTTTTCTAATGCAATCTTTTCTCAGTTTTTATAACATTACATACCTATCTAAAAAAGTAACACCGCAGCAAAAGCTATTACAATATATGTATAAAAATTCTTTTAGAAAACTAACCTTTTATGAAAATGCATTGAGAGTAAACAAAAAATAATAGTTAAAATTAAATCATTCGAATATTTATATAAATTATCATTACTTAAAGTTCCAGCTTGAATGCCAGACTTGTTACTTAATCAGCTAACGTAAAGGCATAGTTATTTTACTATATTGCATACTCCCAGGTTTTATAATTTTGGAAAATCTGTATAAGACTTGATAAAGCTTCACTTTTATGCGCGTGTTTGCACTGGTGCTATATTAAAGTGTTCTTGTTTTGTAAATGGTAATCTCAAGGCAATTTACCCCCCCCCCCGATATAACAATTACTAAAAAGTAATTCTCTTCGTAATTCTATAAAATGTTACTTCATTGACTCGAAATTATTAAATCGTGTATTGTGTCATGTTGAATCTAAATGTGTGCCACCTTTGAATTTTTCCTCACTAAATAAAAAAAGGTCCGAAAGTGTGTGACAAGATTTATGGACGAACCCACGAACCCACAGACTCGCAAACCTAAAGAAAGTGAAACTAATTAAAAGCTTATAACAGACATAATCAAGCTGAAACGAATAGTGTCTATTTGATTAATGATTTGAAATGTATCTTCACTGTTTACGTCTTTTGGTAGAATCATCTTGGCAGTACATCAATAATAAGTCCCAACAGTTTTGTTTAGTCGAGTTTTGACCAATATGTGTCAGGGGATGTACCAACATTTCCCAATGGTCAGTTAGTGACCCATTAACAAATCTGGCCCGTATTACCAGTCACGTCTTGTGAGGACAACATACTGTCTGGTCAATTAGTTAATAACACAATTTATACTTTTTTTCACCCCCCCACCCCCATTCAATCTGCTTTGCTGCGATATAATGTTAACACATCTAACAGTCTAGCTGCATTAGTTAAACAGAAAGTTCTAAATTTTGTTCTACGCGTTTATTCTATAACCCAACAAGTTCTATATTTGTCTTTCATATTTCTAAAATTCCACTGGAACTGTACCTACGTTCCCTCCTTCTTCTTATTTCCCATCTATTTAAGTACCAATATTCTCCATTCTGTCTTTCCATCGGTCTCGTTTGGCCATCGTTCCATCAATACACCCCCCTCCCCCCTCAATCCATATTTCATAGCCTTCGTCAATCTTTCTATCAATTCTTCACCGCACCCACCTCTCTCAACCCCTAAAAAGACACACACGCACATACACACCAGGTCTCCACCCACTCTCGCGTCATTTAGTAACCCCCTCCCCTCCCCCCTCCACCCCACAGCCCTTGAAACAACAAAATTATCTCTGCAGCCCCCCAGAAGAAGAAGAGAAGACAACCCCTTGACTCAGAAGAACAAGAGACTATTTTTATCATCAGTTATCTCCTCCTCTCAACAATTCAATTATGTCTGGTAGTTGTTGGGTTTTTTTTTTTGATGTTGTTGTCTCCCCCTGCCATTGAGTTTTAAATTTGTAAACAAGTCATACAGAAAGCACTTAATGGAATTAAAAAAAATATATATCAATCTTTTACAATGTTGATGGCGGGTAGTTGGGTTTTTTACGTTAACTTTGTTTTTTTTAAAACCATATTTTGTAAATTGAGGACAAACTTCGGTATATTAATTTTTTTTAAGAGCTCCGTTTAGAGAGTGAGTGATTTAGAGCAGTGGTCCAGAACACGCCCACAACACGGAGTCCCCGTTTAGATATTAAAAGAATTCCATTTTTCAAAGACCTTGACCGATGGTATATAATTTCAATTCAATTTTTTTAAAATTACGGTAATGTTTGGACAATTTAAAATAGATGACATTTAGATAATTCTCTTTGGAATAAAACAAAATAGCTTTTAGCAAAGACTTAAAAATGGCATACACGTGAAGGTTGATTTTTGCAGGAACAACAATATTTATTCAATTTATTTTTTTTCAAATATTAAATTAACCACGTAATGAGTCAAATGTATTTATTCAGTTTTCCAGTTTTTATATTTTCTTTCATTTCCCTTTTTGTAAACTCCTTAACAAAAACTGTTAAAAGCCGATCTAAAAACTCTCATAAAAATTATATGTAGGCATACCCTAGCACTTGAGCCAACATGTGGGACGAATGGCCGAATGGTGTGAATACTCGACTGTCGAGCCGAAAGTCCTGGGTTCGATCCTCGGAGAGGCCCTTGGAATTTTTCCAGATGAAATTAGTTTCAAAGTCGTCCCACAAGTCCACCCAGCTTTAATGGGTACCTGACTTTATGTTGGGGAAGTAAAGGACGGCTGTGCGTTGTGCTAACCACACAATCCCTTCATATGCCGAGGTTATAAAAACAGATGAATTCTACACTTCATCTGCCCCGATGGCCCGTCAGGGCTAAGGGAACTTTACTTTTTACTTCAGCCAAAATAATTTTTTTTTAAATTTATGTAAAAAGCGGTCCACGTGTCATATTGCTGTCGTAAAAGCAGACGCCAAAAGAATGTACGGTCGCTGCCGGAAGATATAGGGTCCCTGATGAACCAGGACCACTGAATCCCCAAACTTCCCCCTTCATACACATCTGCAGTAAAAAAAATACATTTCGAACAGAGGGGTACCTAGGGTGGGGGGGTGTCCAAATTCGAAAGTCCCACCCTCCCCGGCCCCAGCTTGAGGAAGGCCCCAATTTTTTTAACATTAAATATTAAGTACCTTATCTCATGTCATGGTGTCGAATGTCAAATTGCAGGGGCACCCAAAGAGGTCAAACCCCCAGGGCCCCTAAATCCCTAGATTCGGCACTGATTTCGAAAACCGACTCAATCTTTACCGCGGTGAAAAGTTGGGACGTTACAACGAACTAAAGTGGTTCAAAATGAATAGCGCATATGGTTACTAAAGGGTGCTGAGTTAAAGAGAACACAGTAATACTGTTCTATTCTTAGGTAGGGTCATGTCATTAACCCCCCACACCCTGTAGTAACTATATGCCCTAAAATGTTTTTTAAGGCTTGGGTAATATGTTGTTGGTTTTATACCAGATCGGTACGGCTGTGGCCAGTCATTCACAACGCCTGGAGGGGGGGGGGGAGACTCTAAAAATGACGACCATTTACCGTACCAAAAAGGGATAAAGAAGTTGCCGCCCATGTTTGACGATCACGTGTCACTGATTCTCCTCCTTCGCCCAAGCTCCCCCCCCCCCCCCACCCACCCCCGTGCCTAGCTGCGCCACTGGCAAAGCTCATCCAGTTTCAAATTGTATCCGTCAGTAACATTTAACACATTGCGGTGGTCATGTGACCATATTCCCGTCTCGACGCGCGAGGAGGCTCAATGCTAGCTGCATGCTGGGAAATATTGTTTACGTTGAAAAGACAAACACATAAACAAAGAAAATACAAGATGGATTTAGGATCACAATTAATAAACCTTCGTCATAATAGTTTGTTGTCATGTAAAAACTATCAATCTGCTCTTATTCCGATCCTTCTGCTAAATTTCTTTATCTTTTAAAAGTTTTGGGCCCCTAAGTAAAACACACCTGTCGGAGCCCTGATGTATTGACTGTGTTGGTGGGGGTGGGGGGAGTGGGGTATGGGCCTCTTTGACAGTGGAAGGGGCGGTTCATTGTGGTTCTGGTTTGTCAATGCCTAAAAACGTCCCCATGGCCCTAGTTTCGAATGAAGTCAACATAAACTGAGATATAAACAACAACTGCTCTACTAGTATATTAGTTTTAGTTTCCTTAGCCATAAAGGACCATCGGGGCAGATGAAGTGTAGAATTCATCTGTTTCTATAACCTCGGCATATGAAGGGATTGTGTGTGGTTAGCACAACGCCCAGCTGCCTTTACTTCCCCAAACTAAAGTCACGTGACCATTTAAAGCTGGGTGGACTTGTAGGATTTCAACAAACTTTTCCAAGCACCTGAAAAAAGTTCTTTGGTTCCCACCGCGGATCGAACCCAGGATTCTCAGGTCGACAGTTGAGCATCTACACCACTCGGTTATCCGCACTTTGATGTGGTCTACTAGTATATTAGTATTTTATAGACACTTTGATGTGGTCAACTAATCATCCGTCGCAGTATATTAGTAGGTCTACTTAATAGACACTTTGATGTGGTCTACTAGTATATTCGTATTTTATAGACACTTTGATGTGGTCTACACTTTGATCTTTGAAAAGATAGGTTAACTTTAACGTATCTACTGTCTTAGAGAAGCAGGTTGTGCAGCCACACAGGATTCCGATCTAAGGGAGGGAGGGGGAGCCGAAATAGCTTTTGCACTTGACCTATTCTGATGGAGGGCGCCGAAAACATTGACTGTAACATGGCGCCACAGTAACGAGCTACAGGGATAGACAGAAATGAGCTACTGAAAGATAGATAATATAGCCTATATATATATATATATATATATATATATATATATATATATATATATATATATATATATGTCGAGGTGTATGATGTGGGTCTTTGATGTTGTGGTACTGGAGGCGTACGGTGTTGCTCTAAGTTCTCATCACAAATACATTCAAATGAAAGTCACAAGTCTATGCAGCTGATTCAACGACATATATCAAACGACGACATTAAGATAAATCGAAGTCATATTACATCACAGTTCACTTCTAAAATATTATTATTATTTGACTTTCATCAATACTCAACTTTAAGAAAACTACCAGCTAGATATACGTCTTGCTGTCTCAAGACACGAAAAAGAACTATCATAGAGAAAAACTAAATACAACCTCCTAGTTCAAGCTCAAGTAAGTAACTCCTCAAAAATCTCCAAGGCTTGTATCTAAGCAAGAGACAAGTGACGTTTCACTACGTCACATAACTACATAAAAAATGTATAATCTCTGGACAATTAAAAAATGTGATTAAACACATATGCACAAATAAAATAAATGTTATAATTAACTCCTTCACAATATATATTCATTTATTTCACGTTTGTGTAAAAAAAAAAAAAAATAAAACAAAAAATGAAAATACTAAATAACAAGTGAAACAGAAATGTCTATCTGTACGTTTCCTGTCTTAAATTATTTAAGAAAACTAATGTCACGAAAAAACAACAACTCTCCCCCTCCATCCCTATTAAAAAAAAAATTTGAAACCTAACATTAAGACCGGCTCTACCATAAATAGCTCTATTAAGAAGCTCTTCCGAAAAGAGAAATGGATAAAATTCTCTTTAAGATCTCGCCCTGTTTAAATAAGATGTCAGACGACGTTTTCCATTTCAAGCAGGTAATTTAAAAGAACGTTCTTTAAAAAAGAAAGAAATATATATTTTGCTTCGTAGTTTTTTTTAAAATATATTTTTTCTGCAAATGCACATTGTAAAGCATTTGTTTCGAGGCTTTGTTGTGCTACTTGATTTCAATAGTGAAATATATTTACACTTATAAACTTACTAAGCCAGTCAGATAGATGCAGTAATATTTATGAAGCGTTTTAAGCCAAACTAGAAAAACCCACATCTTGTATTTGGCTAACAGTACATGGTTTAAAATGCGTTTTGAATAAATTTACGTAAATACATGTATGTGTATTAGACGCAAAACACCTTGTATCATGCCATGGCTGCAGAACCATTTAATTACCTCTTACTGGCTCCCAAGGCTAAAGGAAGTTTACTTATTTTAATTAATATATAAAGAGTTTAGAGCAGTGGTGGCGAACCTATGGCACGCGTGCCACAGTCGGCATGCAGAGCCTGATCAGTCGGCACGCGACTAAATTAATTGGGGTGTTGTCACTTTGCTATAAGTAAGTGTTTTTGTTGTTGTTGTTGTTGTTGTTAGGCCACTCCATAAAGGTTGGCCATCACGGGTTCAGGGCCATAGTGGCCGGCCTAACCCACGATGTAGGTACGGCTTTACACACACACACACACACACACACACACACACATATATATAAATAAATTGTAATTTTATTTTTTTATTTCATTTATTAAGAATGGAGTTGTGTAAGGAAAATCAAAACCGTTTACGGTAATTTTCCATTATGTGTGCTTTTGATACATTATTGATTTTTATATGTTTCTTCTTAAATGTTTTTTTCTGAAAATATATTCCTTTTATATTTGTTTGTTTTCAACATCATTCTTATATCAAGGAACAGAAATATGTTTAAAACAACGCAGTGGCTACGGTAACATCAAGACGGAGTTCGTATTTTTTTTTCTGGGTTACATCAATAGATATTTCTCCACACCCTAACCCTATCCCTAACCCTAACCCTATCCCTATCCATATCCCTATCCCTAAGCCTATCACTAACCCTAATATAATTGCCGGTACCCGAAAAAAAATGAGTACTCCCGCTAACCCTAATATAATGGCGCTTGATGTAACCGTAGCCATTTCATTAAAACAATGTCCATTCAAGCCTACTCAAAGTAAAAATACACCAAAGATAAGTTTTGGTTTAGAGAATATCTTAAATTACTATTTTTATTTAACTAAGTCATTAAACATTGTGTTCTTAATACCGTCATTTTTTTTTATTAACTTCATTACAGCCATTAAAACCCAGAGAGTTCAATAATAGTGACGTCTGTATGACAAAGAAAATCAATAACTACTCTATTCAATTTATTGATCAGAAATCTGGCCTTCTCTTCAGTTAATCACATATCAGTTTTTGTCAGACAGGATATTGTCTGCTGAGATATTAAAGTATCGCATCAAAGTATCGTTTATTTTAGTACTCTTATTTCACCCAAACTTCGATTCTTTCCCGAGTACCGCTTGTAATCGATACTTCAAAACAGACGCTCTCGTGGGTGAACCTGACACTTAGTTTAAGATGGTATCAAATTTGATGTGTGGGCATCAAATAATCGTGTACCATTAACAGGGCAATTTCGATACCTGAGTGTTGAATTACTTAGAGTACTATGAGGAACAAAAAAAAGAACAACAAGTTTTTACAAATCTCAGTAACTAATTTCAGTAAAGGGCCAAGCAAGTTGTCAGTAGTCAGTGTTAATTAAGCAAGACTAGGGTTGACCGTTCCCGCTCTTTTAGCAGCTTGACCAGAGCGATTCGTAGGGCACTGGGCAGAGTACTAGTTGAGGCTCTCGTAGCATCAGATTTTATAAGATTTGATTGGGGGGGGGGTGGTTCCTATGTTACAAAACGATGTGTTGACAAATGATTTGATAGACAGACACACAGACAGTTAGATAGATAGATAGATAGATAGATAGATAGATAGATAGCTAGATAGACACAAATGTAGATAGACAGAAGTGTGTTCGCAAGGTGAAAAAAAATACAAATACTGTATTAGACTAATAAACATTTGAGATGAATGTTACAAGATATTGGTAGGCATTACTATAGTGCAAGGTATAGGTACGTCTTGCTATGTTACAAGATATTGGTAAGAATTACTATATTGCAAGATATAGGTAGGTCTTGCTATGTTACAAGATATTGATAGGCATTAATAAGTTATGAGATATAGATAGACATTACTATACAGAGGCAAATAGAGACATTAAGACACACACACACAAACACACACACACAAATATATATATATATATATATATATATATATATATATATACCGATAAATAGAGATATATAGATAGATACATTGACAGACAGAGATAGATATATCGATAAATAGATAGTTAGACAGTGTGAAATAATGGAATACACCTTTGAACAAACAGCCATAGTTAACACAAGTTTAAACAAGTGCATTTATCTTATTAATCGTTTTAATATATTGACATGTTATCAATATTTGGAAAAAATACAATTGGACAATATAAATTTTGAAAAATAACATTTTCGGTATATTTGGACATGTTGAGTGTATTGTGTTTGATTGTACGGCTCATACAGTACATTTCCTTTCTTATCTTCTCACTCATCATTTTCTCACTTGTAATCTAATCCACAGAATGGCCACCATGAAAACAATAACACTCTCCACTGTCCAAAGATCACCTATGTCTGTCCTGGTTTCGGCCCGCTGTTTCCACGAAGGCGATACTTGCGCGAGACCCCAGCATCAACATCTCCGTGAGACGCCGTCGAGAGCTCTGCCCTTGTCCTCAATGCCCGGCCCGTCCGGCCTGAGGAAACTCCCTTACATCGGCACGGCGCTCATGTTCAAACCTTTCACTCGGTACTCGCCGGAATCTTTCGGGGAGCTGGTCGCCTCCCTGCACCGGAAATACGGTCACGTGTTCAAATCGAGGCTGGGCCGGGAGTTCAGCGTCCACACGGACAACGCTGAGGACGCGGAGGTCATTTACCGGTCAGACGGTCAGTTCCCGTTAAGGTGCCTCATGACCTTGAGCAAGGTTTTCAGGGAACGCAACGGTCTCCCCAATGCCCTGGGGACGGTCTCCGGACCCCAATGGCAGGAGCTGAGAACTGCTATAAACCCGCTTCTTATGAAACCCTCAGTTTGTCTGCACTACCTTCCGGCTCAGAACCGAGTTTCTGATGACTTCGTAAGCCAGCTGCATGGCTCCGTGAAGACTCCGGAGGCCCAGTCGGAGCTATTTTTCAAATTCGCCGCCGAAAGTATCGGAGTCGTTTGTTTCAACCAGAGAATTGGATTTCTGGACCCTCTCGAAGGCGACGCTCCCGATAGATTGGAACTTCTGGAGGCGCTGAAGATCTGCTTGCACAGCACCTTCGTTGCTATGATTGGACTAGAGCGGCGCTATTTGATGTCACGTGATGACCCGTTCTATGTGACATACGAGAGCGCAATGAAGCTAATAAGGCAGAGAGCTTTGGTCTACGTCCGAAATGTCTTGCAGGAGGTCCCAAGTGCCGACAACGTCAGCCCAACCTCAGACCGCGAATCGAATTTGCTGGAATCGATGCTCACCCAAAGCAGTTTGGAGCTAGAAAAAATATTAGCTATTATCGACTCCATGTTAATTGCCGGGACCGACTCCACGGCTAGAAACCTGGCCATTCTGTTTTACAATCTGGCCATGAACCCAGAGCAGCAGGAGAAGGCGGCGACGGAAGTTTGTGAGCTGGTAGGGAAGGACGGCCCCGTGAGCCCCGAGGCCTTGTCCAAGATGAACTACGTCAAGGCCTGTGTCAAGGAATCCATGCGCCTCAACTTCCCGCTGGCGAACGGCACGGAGCGAACCCTCGGCGTCGATGTGGTCTTAGGCGGCTACCAGGTGCCCAAAGGAACCAGCGTCATCATGTCCAGCAGCCGTAGCTCGCTTGACCCGCGGTACTTCAGTGAGCCGAGACGATTTCTCCCCGAGAGGTGGATGCGAGATGCGGGGGAAACTCCCAGCCCAGACGCCTGGGAGAGAAAACACCACCCTTTCGCCTGCCTGCCCTTCGGCCACGGGGCGAGAGGGTGCATCGGGCGTCGGTTCGCCGAGATGGAGATTTACGTGGCAACTGCTAAACTGCTGCAGAAACTCCGAGTCCAAGTTGACCCAGAGTACCAGGGACTGGAGCCAGTTTACACACCATTTATTACCCCCAAGAAACCCATCCCTTTCACTTTTACAATGAGGCACGATTAAGGGCAGGCAGAACTAAATATTCGAAACTTTGTAAATTCTACTATTCAGTCACTTTGCGAGTGACACTTGTTATCAAGAGAATGACACTTGTTATCAACAGAATGACACTTGTTATCAACAGAATGACACATGTTATCAACAGAATGACACTTGTTATCAACATAATGACACTTGTTATCAACAGAAATGTCCAATTCAATAGCAATGTGTTTATATCAATATATGATCATTTCATAACAATGAAAATTTATTCCACCGTTTTTACTATTTATTATTTTTTTTTGTATCATTAATATGAGATTTATCCCAGACTTAACAGCAAGCTCATATGGACAGACCCAATTATTTAAATTGCATGTACTTAAATTTAAAAATACAAGTTTTAAGCTGGAAAACTTCAAAGAATTGTGAATAGTAGATTAAATTAAAAAAAAAACAACATATGCTAGGCTTAACTATCTATGGGTATAGTAGACATTTAAAAGCTGTTGTCAATATATTTTTCAGGGTATAAAAGGTGAAATCATGCATGACTTTTATTTAATGTATTTTTTTCTTTTTTAAAGAAGTGTATTGTGGTTCCACATGTCCTGTTACACACTGTCGCCGATATCACGGAACCGAACATGATAGGTTCAAATTTAACACACTGGTAAACACCGCAGAACATATAATACATTGATGGCCACAGAACATATAATACATTGATAGCCACAGAACATATAATACATCGATAGCCACAGAACATATAATACATTGATGGCCACAGAACATATAATACATTGATGGCCACAGAACATATAATACATTGATAGCCACAGAACATATAATACATCGATGGCCACATAACATATAATACATTGATAGCCACAGAACATATAATACATTGATGGCCACAGAACATATAATACATTGATGGCCACAAAACATATAATACGTTGATGGCCACGCATGGGGTAAATGAGAGCAACATTTCATGTTTTATATTGTAACCAAAACCTTACAGAGCCGCGCTGTACAACCATACCGCTGCCACTATCAAATTGTGTTGAACAGAAAACAAAAACCGGCTAATCGGCAGAGGCGTCGTTTACGGGGGGGTGGGGGGGGGTAAGGGAAGGCGTCTGGTCCCCGGTTGCCCTGAACTGATAAAAACAGACTATGTTTATCGCCGCAGCAGAGCAACATTTACAGATCTACTGGCGCATAGCAAATAATTTCTCCATCTACTGGCGCATAGCAAATAATTTCTCCAGTTAATGTTTACGGACAGATGGTGTGCCCGTGTACCACAAACAGAGGTCGAGGATGACAAGGTTACAGTTGTGTGGGACGTGGTGATCCATTACTGACACGTCCACCAAACACGTAGGAAAAACTTTCCATTGTACAAATCCAGAAATCGAAATGGAGAGAATGTGACGAATGTGAGCCACCACCGTACCCGATGTTGTGGGGAATGTGAGCCTCCACCGTATCCAATGTTGTGGGGAATGTGAGCCACCACCGCACCCGATGTTGTGGGGAATGAGAACCACCACCGTACCCGATGTTGTGAGAAATGTGAGCCACCACCGTACCCAATGTTGTGGGGAATGTGAGCCACCACCGCACCCGATGTTGTGGGGGAATGAGAACCACCACCGCACCCGATGTTGTGGGGAATGTGAGCCACCACCGCACCCAATGTTGTGGGGGAATGGGAGCCACCACCGCACCCGATGTAGTTGGGGAATGGGAACCAGCACCGTACCCGATGCTGTTGGGAATGAGAACAACCACCGCACCCAATGTTGTGGGGAATGTGAGCCACCACCGCACCCGATGTTGTGGGGAATTTGAGCCACCACCGCACCCAATGTTGTGGGGAATGTGAGCCACCACCGCACCCGATGTTGTGGGGGAATGAGAACCGCCACCGCACCCGATGTTGTGGGGAATGTGAGCCACCACCGCACCCGATGTTGTGGGGGAATGTGAGCCATCACCGCACCCGATGTTGTGGGGGAATGTGAACCAGCACCGTGCCCGATGCTGTTGGGATTGTGAACCAGCACCGTACCCGATGTTGTGGGGGAATGAGAACCACCACCGCACCCGATGCTGTTGGGAATGTGAACCAGCACCGTACCCGATGTTGTGGGGAATGTGAGCCACCACCGCACCCGATCCTGTTGGGAATGTGAACCAGCAACGTACCCGATCCTGTTGGGAATGTGAACCAGCAACGTACCCGATCCTGTTGGGAATGTGAACCAGCAACGTACCCGATCCTGTTGGGAATGTGAACCAGCAACGTACCCGATCCTGTTGGGAATGTGAACCAGCAACGTACCCGATCCTGTTGGGAATGTGAACCAGCAACGTACCCGATCCTGTTGGGAATGTGAACCAGCAACGTACCCGATCCTGTTGGGAATGTGAACCAGCAACGTACCCGATCCTGTTGGGAATGTGAACCACCACCATACCCGATGCTGTTCGGTGGGGGGTGGGGGCGCTGGGATTAGTAAGGAAAGATCTTGACATCATTGGTGGAATAGAAGCTAAACATATTGTAAACTTTAAATGGTTGTATGACTAGGGATGACCCACATATTGAGGCGGGGCTCTCTGTGTGAAGTCAAATTAATACGTACGTCACAGTACACTTAGGTCCATGGAATGGACACAGCGGATATACTGACCAGTGGAAAAACAAAAAATATTGCTGGCATACAATAAAATACACTAGCTTTACATGGGAAAATGTTCTGTAGGTGAAATAAGACTTGGAATGAATAACTTACAGTCTGTGTGTTTTTTTGTCCCCGTTTTGTCTGTCTGTCTGTCATCACCCTAGATCTCAACAACCATAAGTCCTAGACCCATGATGTATATACCATTTTGTAGGTCTTGGCCTGCCATGTGTGCAGCAAAAGTTCATTTCGCGATCTGACCTCTGAGGGCCGTAAAAGGGGGCTTATAAAGTACCGTTTTTTACTATATAAGCTATATTAATAAAGGAGCGCTCTATATCTCAGCAACCATAAGTCCTAGACCCATGATGTATATATCATTTTGTAGGTCTTGGCCTGCCATGTGTACATCAAAAGTTCATTTCGCGATAGGACCACTGAGGGCCGGGCTTCAGGGCTCCGAAGGGGCTTATATATTATATATACTAGCTGTACCCCGCAAAGCCTTTGCAGGGAGATAGACTTGTAAAGCCATTGCCGAACCTAGTATTTGGGGGCCCTGCATTTTGACATTCGATACCATGACATGAGATTATGTACTTAATATTTAATGTAAAAAATAATTTTGGGGGCTCCCCTCAAGCTGGAGCCCGGTGGGACTTTCGATTTTGGACCCTCCCCCACCCTAGTTACGCCTCTGTGTTATTTTTTTAAGTTATGAAATAATTTAAAATCTAATTAGTTGTTATTTCTTTTTCTTACAACATCCTAAAAGATAAATTATTTAAATTAAAAAAGTCAAAGAAATCTAATTAGTTACTTTTAATTAAAACAACTAAAAGTTGGTAAAAGGATATATATTCTGAAAAAAAAACAAAAAAAAAATGTCAAAGCCTTTGCAGGGAGATAGACTTGTAAAGCCATTGCAGAACCTAGGATTTGGGGGCCCAGCATTTTGACATTCAATACCATGACATGATATTATGTACTTAATATTTTGGACCTCCCCCACCCTAGTTACGCCTCTGTGTTAATTTTTTTTTTTTAAGTTATGAAATAATTTTAAAATCTAATTAGTTATTGTTTCTTTTTCTTACAACCTCCTAAAAGATAAATTATTTAAAATTAAAAAAAAATGTCAAAAGAGATCTAGTTAGTTCACTTTTCATTAAAACGACTAAAAAGGATATATTCTGAAGAGAAAAAAAAGTCTCTGGGAGAAATCGAACCCGGAGAGTCTGCATAATAATGGTTCCTTAGCCAGTCTCATAACCTTTCAGCTACCGCGCCGATACAAATAAAGTGTGCAATTTTAATGTACTGTTAGAAAAATATTCCTCGGTTATGTTTTCATTTGCCTTTTTGACCTAGTTTTTTGGGCCTATGTTGTTATTTTGTAATTAAGAAATAATTCAAAGCCGTATTTATTTAAAATCATAAGTATTTTAAAAGCTAAGAACTTAATTAGTATAGAAATTTGCAGAATTTCTTTTTTAAATATTATATCGACTTTTTTAAAGAACTTTATTTACGAAATTAGATACGAAAACACGGTTAATAGTCTTATCGTCGCCGATAATCGGAGATTTTCGGTTATTACCACTATTGTTTTACGTTCGTTGATGTTAAAATGCTCTGTTGTAATAAAAGCTACAATGATTTGAATGATATTATATGCTAATTATTAATTTTTAATAATTGGGTACTTTTACATTTTATAATTCAAAAGCACAGAAACTATTGAAAACTGTAGATATTTCTAAAAAGAAAAGTTGAATCCGAGACTCAGGGGATGACGCCATTTTTGAATTCTTGTTTTTCGCTTTCGATTTAACGCACACTGGAAATGAATAATATGATATATGATAGTGTTGTTATGAAGAAAACATCTTCATTTCGAAAACCAATTGTGTATAATTAATTAATTAATTAATATGTTAATTGTCTATGGTAATGCATTAACCAAATCGCTGTTTGCTCGACTTCCTTTGCGTGTGTCGTTGGGGCCATTGCGCTGGAGGCTCCAACTGTAGTCAGCCATCATATGTATGTCCCATCTTCCTTGATATCTCTCCCCCATCACCCTCATATCCTGATGGAACCTCTCGCCTTGTTCCTCACTGAAGTCCCCAAGGTTACATGGAAATTTGTCTAAATGACTGTGCGGGTAATGTACCTTGATGCTTTTATTTGCTCCAATGTTTCTGAAGTTAGCGAGCATATCTTGTACCAGTTTTTCGTAATTCTCTGCTTTGTTATTACCTTAAAGTTCCTGACAACTGAAACAAAACTGTTCCATGAAGAAGCTTCAAGGTGATCCGTGAAATCTGTAAAATTTTGATCGTTGATGAGTTTTCGAATCTGAGGACCGTCAAAAATCCCAAAGCCTTAACTAATTGTTTCATTAAACCTAATTTGATATGAAGCGGTGGGAGAATGATCTTATTTTGTCAACCAGTGGCTTGTTGATGATATTTTCTTTACCTACAGTCATGGTTTCCCTTGCAGGCCATGTCACTCTTGTCCAATGATCTTGCTTTGCCCTGCTACCCCAAAGGCACATGAAGCACGGGTATTTTGTGTATCCTGACTGCTACCCAAGCAAGAAGTTTACCATTTTTAGATCAACACAAATTGACCACTGATGCTCATAATAACAGACTTTCTGCAATACTGTTTTGATATTCTCATACTCTTCTTTAGGTGTTGTTGAGTGAGCAATAGGAAGAGATGCGTAAGGGTTACCATTGTGTATCAGAACACATTTTAAACTTCTGATGGAACTGTCTATAAAAAGACGCCAGTCTTCGGAATAGTAATCTTGTAGTCCCATTTGGAGCAGAAATCCAAGGATGTCATTACAGTAAACAAGATCTTCCTCTTGGCTGAAATATGGAAGAAGAAACTCTTCTCTTTTCCGATAAGAAATTTTTAAAATTCTTGTTTGAGAAAATTTCTTTCATTGAGCCTGGACGCTAAAAGCTCAGATGTTTGCTTGGGCATATTTAGGTATCGTATCAGGTCATTGAGTTCTTCTTGACTAAATGGTTGAGGTGTTGAAGAACTTCCTTCATAATCGCTTCCACTTTTTTCACCTGCCAAAAACTCCAGATCTTGCCCCTCGTCAGAGTCTGATGGTGAAAGCTCTAACAATCCACTAAACACTGGTATAGGAACTTCACTGCTATGTGGAATTGGTCTCCTTGCAGATTCAAGATCAGGATAATCTCACTTAGATTTCTTGTGGCGATTGAAGCCTTTAACATTCACAATACAAAAATAGCAATCACCTAAATGGTCTTTCGGCTCTCGCCATACCATTGGTACACCGGAACTTAGACTTTTTCTTCTCATCATTTGTCCACTGCCGTAGGCTCTCCACACAGTTTTTGCAGACCTTATGGGGGAGCCCAAGACTTGTCTTGGTCTCCCAGCTTCTCACCGAAATAAGCCAAATATGCCTGCTGCACAAATTCGATTATATTTCTTTGCTTTTCAATCATGTATTCTCCACAGATTTAACAGAATACATTCGGATTATGTTTGCAGCACGATGAACTCATGATGTCTGTAGAAAGCAGCTATAAAAGAGAAAAAACTAAACAAAGTTATAACTTGGTATAGTTAAATTAAACAACAGACACCAAACTTATTGCATTTGTTTTACACAAAGGGTACAATCATATTTTCAAGGGTCTCCAATATCTCAGAAACTAGAGCCAATTCAGCAAAAGCAGTGGCAGTTTTGAAATCAGCACCCATGAATTGCTATAAATTCATTCAAACATTCTTGGCAACTCGCAAATTTTTTTTTGTTGGGCTGTGTTATTAATGTATTATATTATTAATGTATTATATAATTAATTTGTTGAAATTGCGCGCAATAAGAATTCTTCGTCTAGGTCCCTCTAAATACCGAACAACCGTTCTATTGAACATAGATAAATATAGGTCAACTCATTTCGTATTTTTTAAAAATCTTTTTAAAATCACAGCATAAACAATTGATTTAAATGTATTATTATTATTATCGTTTGTCATTTTCACGTATCAAATGTCTCATTGAAACACTAAGGATTGACTGCTTGTCTCCCCTCTAGACTTTTTTTTTTACATTGACCCATGACCTATGACCTCGATATGTTCCATTTTATAAAGTGATTGGAGTGTCTCTCTCACACAATTAGCTTCTTACTTATTGATTTTCTAGGACCGAGTCGATCAGTGTTGTTTGGGGGACCGATAACAAAACATTCCATTCAGATCTACGCTGTACTGTGACTCCTCTACCTTCTGGACTAAAGTATGGTTTTAATTTGTTCTCCCCTTGTCAGTGTTTTTTTTTTCAACAGCAGGAGGGGGTTCGAGAGTTTATGTAACATATCGAGGTCATAGGTCATGGGTCAATGTAAAAAAAAAAGTCTAGAGGGGAGACAAGCAGTCAATCCTTAGTGTTTCAATGAGACATTTGATACGTGAAAATGACAAACGATAATAATAATAATACATTTAAATCAATTGTTTATGCTGTGATTTTAAAAAGATTTTTAAAAAATACGAAATGAGTTGACCTATATTTATCTATGTTCAATAGAACGGTTGTTCGGTATTTAGAGGGACCTAGACGAAGAATTCTTATTGCGCGCAATTTCAACAAATTAATTATATAATACATTAATAATATAATACATTAATAACACAGCCCAACAAAAAAAAATTTGCGAGTTGCCAAGAATGTTTGAATGAATTTATAGCAATTCATGGGTGCTGATTTCAAAACTGCCACTGCTTTTGCTGAATTGGCTCTAGTTTCTGAGATATTGGAGACCCTTGAAAATATGATTGTACCCTTTGTGTAAAACAAATGCAATAAGTTTGGTGTCTGTTGTTTAATTTAACTATACCAAGTTATAACTTTGTTTAGTTTTTTCTCTTTTATAGCTGCTTTCTACAGACATCATGAGTTCATCGTGCTGCAAACATAATCCGAATGTATTCTGTTAAATCTGTGGAGAATACATGATTGAAAAGCAAAGAAATATAATCGAATTTGTGCAGCAGGCATATTTGGCTTATTTCGGTGAGAAGCTGGGAGACCAAGACAAGTCTTGGGCTCCCCATAAGGTCTGCAAAAACTGTGTGGAGAGCCTACGGCAGTGGACAAATGATGAGAAGAAAAGTCTAAGTTCCGGTGTACCAATGGTATGGCGAGAGCCGAAAGACCATTTAGGTGATTGCTATTTTTGTATTGTGAATGTTAAAGGCTTCAATCGCCACAAGAAATCTAAGTGAGATTATCCTGATCTTGAATCTGCAAGGAGACCAATTCCACATAGCAGTGAAGTTCCTATACCAGTGTTTAGTGGATTGTTAGAGCTTTCACCATCAGACTCTGACGAGGGGCAAGATCTGGAGTTTTTGGCAGGTGAAAAAAGTGGAAGCGATTATGAAGGAAGTTCTTCAACACCTCAACCATTTAGTCAAGAAGAACTCAATGACCTGATACGATACCTAAATATGCCCAAGCAAACATCTGAGCTTTTAGCGTCCAGGCTCAATGAAAGAAATTTTCTCAAACAAGAATTTTTAAAATTTCTTATCGGAAAAGAGAAGAGTTTCTTCTTCCATATTTCAGCCAAGAGGAAGATCTTGTTTACTGTAATGACATCCTTGGATTTCTGCTCCAAATGGGACTACAAGATTACCATTCCGAAGACTGGCGTCTTTTTATAGACAGTTCCATCAGAAGCTTAAAATGTGTTCTGATACACAATGGTAACCCTTACGCATCTCTTCCTATTGCTCACTCAACAACACCTAAAGAAGAGTATGAGAATATCAAAACAGTATTGCAGAAAGTCTGTTATTATGAGCATCAGTGGTCAATTTGTGTTGATCTAAAAATGGTAAACTTCTTGCTTGGGTAGCAGTCAGGATACACAAAATACCCGTGCTTCATGTGCCTTTGGGGTAGCAGGGCAAAGCAAGATCATTGGACAAGAGTGACATGGCCTGCAAGGGAAACCATGACTGTAGGTAAAGAAAATATCATCAACAAGCCACTGGTTGACAAAATAAGATCATTCTCCCACCGCTTCATATCAAATTAGGTTTAATGAAACAATTAGTTAAGGCTTTGGGATTTTTGACGGTCCTCAGATTCGAAAACTCATCAACGATCAAAATTTTACAGATTTCACGGATCACCTTGAAGCTTCTTCATGGAACAGTTTTGTTTCAGTTGTCAGGAACTTCTTAGGTAATAACAAAGCAGAGAATTACGAAAAACTGGTACAAGATATGCTCGCTAACTTCAGAAACATTGGAGCAAATAAAAGCATCAAGGTACATTACCTGCACAGTCATTTAGACAAATTTCCATGTAACCTTGGGGACTTCAGTGAGGAACAAGGCGAGAGGTTCCATCAGGATATGAGGGTGATGGGGGAGAGATATCAAGGAAGATGGGACATACATATGATGGCTGACTACTGTTGGAGCCTCCAGCGCAATGGCCCCAACGACACACACAAAAGGAAGTCGAGCAAACAGCGATTTGCTAATGCATTACCATAGACAATTAACATATTAATTAATTAATTAATTATACACAATTGGTTTTCGAAATGAAGATGTTTTCTTCTATAACACTATCATATATCATATTATTCATTTCCAGTGTGCGTTAAATCGAAAGCGGAAAACAAGAATTCAAAAATGGCGTCATCCCCTGAGTCTCGATTCAACTTTTCTTTTAGAAATATCTACAGTTTTCAATAGTTTCTGTGCTTTTAATTATAAAATGTAAAAGTACCCAATATTAAAAATTAATAATTAGCATATAATATCATTCAAATCATTGTAGTTTTTATTACAACAGAGCATTTTAACATCGTCGAACGTAAAACAATAGTAATAATCGAAAATCTCCGACGTCGGCGACGATAAGACTATTGACCGTGTTTTCGTATCTAATTTCGTAAATAAAGTTCTTTTTAAAAGTCGATATAATATTTAAAAAAAGAAATTCTGCAAATTTCTATACTAATTAAGTTCTTAGCTTTTAAAATACTTATGATTTTAAATAAATACGGCTTTGAATTATTTCTTAATTACAAAATAACAACATAGGCCTAAAAAACTAGGTCAAAAGGCAATGAAAACATAACCGAGGAATATTTTTCTAACAGTACATTAAAATTGCACACTTTATTTGTACGGCGCGGTGGCTGAAAGGTTATGAGACTGGCTAAGGAACCATTATTATGCAGACTCTCCGGGTTCGATTTCTCCCAGAGACTTTTTTTTTCTTCAGAATATATCCTTTTAGTCGTTTTAATGAAAAGTAACTAACTAGATCTCTTTGACATTTTTTTTTTAATTTAAATAATTTATCTTTTAGGATGTTGTAAGAAAAAGAAACAATAACTAATTAGATTTTAAATTATTTCATAACTTAAAAAAAAAAAAATTAACACAGAGGCGTAACTAGGGTGGGGGAGGTCCAAAATATTAAGTACATAATATCATGTCATGGTATTGAATGTCAAAATGCTGGGCCCCCAAATCCTAGGTTCTGCAATGGCTTTACAAGTCTATCTTCCTGCAAAGGCTTTGACATTTTTTTTATTGTTTTTTTTTCAGAATATATATCCTTTTACCAACTTTTAGTTGTTTTAATTAAAAGTAACTAATTAGATTTCTTTGACTTTTTTAATTTAAATAATTTATCTTTTAGGATGTTGTAAGAAAAAGAAACAACAACTAATTAGATTTTAAATTATTTCATAACTTAAAAAAATAACACAGAGGCGTAACTAGGGTGGGGGAGGGTCCGAAATCGAAAGCCCCACCGGGCTCCAGCTTGAGGGGAGCCCCCAAAATTATTTTTTACATTAAATATTAAGTACATAATCTCATGTCATGGTATCGAATCTCAAAATGCAGGGCCCCCAAATACTAGGTTCGGCAATGGCTTTACAAGTCTATCTCCCTGCAAAGGCTTTGCGGAGTACAGCTAGTTACACATATTTTTGAACAAATTTCTGCGTGACTATTAACAGTTTCACTACTATTTGTTAGTATACTAGTTTAACTCATGCAATTCTTGACGATTTTCAAACACGGTGCATACATTATTTAATTAATTTTGATTATCTCGTAAAATAGAGCCAATCTAGCAAAAGCACTTACATATTCTAAATCAGCATGGTTGACTTTGTATAAAATGATTCAAATATCACTGGCAACGAAATCACTGTTTACCAGTGTAATATAATACATTAATAATATAATACATTAATAATATATTACATTAATAATAAAAGTTAAAATACAAGAAAAGTACTATTTTTTCCCCCACTTTGGAAAAGATGCCGGTACGGCGTACCGGTGCGTACCGGCACAAAAAAAAAGCACCTAATGTTCGAGAACCACTCATCGAACTGTTGCATTGATCAGAGAGCATTGTATTGTTGGTCCACCACCACCACCTACTACCCCACCACCTATATGTACTGTCTTATACTACCAGTGTAGGCGATCCCTTTGCTCTTAATGCTTTAGAAATACCCATGGAGCGGGGGGGGGGGAGGAGGGGGATTTAATCTGATTAAGTAACGTACATTGTTCCCACTGCTATGGAAGCTTCCCTAAAGGGAAAGGGAGGTCATCAAGTGGCAGAACTTTAAAAGGTCTCGTTTTTACAACAAGAGTTGTCCTTTGCTTTTTTTTATATTTTCTTCCCTCCCCCCCCCCCCCCCCCCCCGTTTCACTTCTGACCAGGTTTGCACCGATCGCGGGTCTCTGATTGATCCGAAAACAACAATAACACACACACACACACATACACACACATACACATAAAGGGGCGCCGAGAGACAACAAGGGCCCCAGGGCAGGACATCATTGCGGGCCCCTTAATAAACAATGAGTCGTGAAAAAGTTGACATGGTCGGAGCGGCCGGGCTCCCCTTACAGATGCGGGTCCCCCTGTCAATGACCCCCCCTTGCCCCTCTCTCGGCGTGCCTGTACACATACACACATATATTCACACACACACACACACACACATACATACACATATACACACACATTCTTACACACATTTACACCCACGCACTCACAAAACCTTTGTTGTAAGACTATCGCAGACATTTCCAACACACTGACGGACTAATATCAGGGATGTTGCCAGAATATCTGGGGGCCCGTGATAAATTCTCAGAAATAGCCCCCTCCCACCCACCCCCCGGTCCTCCAAGAAATAGTAACATATGCATACATATGATATAAATTAAAACGATGGTAACCCTTCCCCCCCCCCTTTCCCCACAACTTTGCGACAACCCTGACCATATTACCATATACAGTGGACACCGCTTAATTGGGACACCGCTTAGTTGGGACAGCCGCTTATTTGGGACAAATCTCAAAAAAACCAAACCAAGAAGCCAATGGTAAATTTGTATGTTTAATTGGGACAGCCGCTTAATTGGGACAAAAAGGATGTGTCCCAATTAAGCGGAATCGACTGTAACTATGACATGTTGACACAAACACACACACACACATAAAGATTGTGTATTTACAAAAGCGTGGTGTGTATGAAGGAATGTGTTACCTCTCCGTGTTGTTTACCTACACGTGACTGTGTGTGTTTGTGTTAGTGTGTGTGTGTTTGTGTGTGTGTTTGTGTGTGTGTGTTTGTGTGTGTGTGTGTGTGTGCTACCCGATTGAAAATTCTGCTGTTCTGAATATTGACTGAACCAACGACTTTAAGCGTGTTGCGACACATTACGTCAGCAAACAACAGGGAAAAGGCTGTGTGTGTGTGTGGGGGGGGTAGGGGCTTTACAATCTAGGCTCAGGACATTTAATGTGTGTGTATATGTGTGTGCGCGCGGGCGTGTGTGTGTAACAAGATCACATTCATTACAAATGTAAAGGGTGCTAATGAGGAACGGCGGGGTTATAAAGAAAGAGCAAATATTTTAGTAAAAGCCGATATGGGTGGGTTGGCGTACGGGTGGGTGTTACATCAATCAATACTCATAATAAACAACATCTTGAACTTAATGGTCGTTTCGGCTCATAAGTTACGTCCTTGTTATTAATAAAATATAAAGCATATCGCCACGGCACGGACGCTACCATTCAAAATGATTCCTAAAATTGGAAGATAATCGTTACAAAATATTACAATATTAGCTGTACCCTGCAAAACATTTGCATAGAGTTATATCCCCTTAGGCTTGATCGGCAGGCGAGGTTATTTGTTGGTTTCGGGCAGATCCGATTTTTTTTTTCATGATTGTATTTTAAACTGGAATACTGTTGTATTCATTCTTTACTTTCGATTTAACGCAGCGCCCAAATTGCTATTATTATATTATATAATTAGGATACGGGGTGAGGGGAACGGGGCGTTGGTGAAAGGAGAAAAAAAAGGGGGGGGGTAGAAAAAGAGTAAACAAACAGTAAAAGCAACTTTAACGTTCATACCCAGCGCTCGATTTACCGCCAGGGGATGCTGGGGAAAGCCCCGGCACTGAAAACTGTCAATCCCCGGCTCTGCTTTAGCTAATATTTCCCAGCCGGGGATGAAACCATAGACATTTACCCCGGGCTCTTCAGAAATTTTTCAACCCCGGCACTGATTTTTTTTTTCTAAAATCGAGCACTGTACATACCTATCAAAGAGACTAAATCTGTTTATATTTTTTGTAAACAAGTTAAACTGATACCGTTTCAATGTCCCATACGACCAAAGTAAAAAAATATCAGTCGATGGAAACGAATGCGCCGACATAATATAACAACATATAAACATTGGCCTTGAGTTGATAACAACACATTTGTCATTTTATCTTTTATCACTATTTAGATGTTCTGCAAATGTTTGATTTACAATAAAAGAAACAATTAAAAGAAAATACGTACAAAAATATCATCAAAGAAATTCAGAGTAAAAAAGCCATACATAAAGAACAGAGATTAGATATTGTATAAAGAAAATACACATCAAAGCATTTATTAAAATATCTGTCGTTATGCGTCAGATATCGTGGATGAACTCTTGTCTCCTAAGGGAAATCTATGATGTACGAGCATAATCAATCATATAAACAACAACACTGGTTTAAATTCTTCCTTTGATTTGGTGTTGGTCACTGCGGCACAAATCACACCGGAATGTTTAGCTCAAAGAGGAGAGACATAGAGTGCAAAGGATTTAGATTGGATCTTTGTATGCATGGGTGTTTGAATGTTACACTTTGTTTATTTGCCATTTTTTTGTGTGTGCGTTTATTATTATCGGAAGGCAAAAGTTTGTTGGCTAGTTGTAATAGGGACAACCAGCGATAAGGGAAATTTATATTTTATTCCCCTGTCAAATAAAATAAATGTTACTTATCTACTTTTTTAAAAATTCATCTACAGATGAGACACTTGTTTGATTGTCTTATGGGGCGGGGGGGGGGTGATCCCTTCTCTGCCGACGCCCATGGACATGTCTGTGTAATCACGACACTTTAATTTGTCACGGTGTCAGGTTCCACGTATTTGACGTCATTTGGAAATAGTCAGGTCCGGACCGGACCCCCCCCCCTCCCCCTCGCGCTGCCTCTACCGCCTCTCCAACCCATTCACCAATTGCTGGGCTCCAGTAGACCAGGTTCTGTCACGATTGTGCTCTCAAAGCCAGCCGGGTCAAGTAGAGAGTCCATAAAAATGTTTGAGAGACAACAGGGTACTACTGGTCATTGGGACGTGTCTGGTCCAGTCTTAATAACTTGTCCGAATGACCTCCTCCTCATTGATTCACTTCAATGCTTGTAGCACATTTTCCTCCCTCATGACCCGTGACGGTGACCTCATTCTGTATTGTCCTATCTATCTATCTATCTATCTATCTATCTATCTATCTATCTATCTATCTATCTATCTATCTATCTATCTATCTATCTATCTATCTATCTATCTATCTATCTATCTATCTATCTATCTATCTATCTAGTCTATGTATCTATTTATATCTACAATCGGTCTGTCTATCTGTCTACCTTATATCTGTCTAGTCTATATCTGTTTATCCTACCAACATTCTAATTTCCTTTCGGCTTATCTTTAAAACATGAAATTAGCTCCAAACAATCTACGTAGAAAACATGTTATCAGACATAATGCACCAGTTGTAAACAGATCATCACAAACAGATCATTACAAACAGATCATTACAAACAAATCATTACAAACAGAGAAACTGTAAGTCAAGTAACCAACAAAACCACCCAATATTGGTATATATTGTGACGTAAAGGTACATATTGTGAGGTATTGGTATATATTGTGACGTATTGAAAATGATAAACAAAACAAAGTTTTTTGACTTTTTTTCTGATACTAAATTGATAATAATTTAAGAGACTATCACAACTATAACAGTAGCATAGTTTATTTTTGTAAATCACGTACCTTTTTCTCTCGATCAGACATTTACATGTTATCAGGTCTAGATAATATATGCTGTAAATTATTTCTTATCCATAACACATAATATATTCTAGTTCTCATTATACAAAAAAAAACACAATCATTTCTTATCAATAACACGCTATATTCTGGTAGTCACCATTATGTATAACACATTATTATTTAAAAAAAAAATTCCTTACCAATCACACTATATAGGCCAGGACAATGAAGGGTTAGCTCAGTGCCATGCGTATGTTATTACTCCTTAATGTCAGAATTTTTTGATTTCGTTAGAAACAACCAGTTAAATATATAGAAGCCTCTTCTTCTCAACTGAAGCCTGGGGCAGTAAAGAGCCTTTTCACACGTCTCTGGCGATCACCGAGGCGTGTAGTATCTGCGCCAGTACCCAGGTAGAAAAAATAATAAATGGAAGTAAGATATCAATGGATATTGATCGGTTCCTGAACGATCGATTCATTTTGAAGGGTGTACCAGGCGGGTTAGGCCAACTGGCATAGGGTTCTTAAAGAAATTTGGCATTTTTTTTTTTTAAGAATGTCACATTTTATCTGGCCACGAAAAGAATGAAAAAAAAAAGCAGACGACAACTTGGGATAGTAAATTTTTGTCGTCTGCTAGGAATGAACCTGTTCATTAAATGGGAGGGGGGGGGGAGGGGGGGAATACTGGAAGCACTTCTGTTAATGTATGTGCGTGTGTGTGTGTTGACCAGGTGAATGAATACAAGTTTGTGGCTGATCGCTCACCTGTTTGTCAATTGAACACAATGTGTTATATACTTCTTTGAAAGATTTCAGAAACGTTATGGTTTTGTTGCTGTGTCTTAAAATCTCACTTGTATGTATGAGTATTTGTGGGTTAGTGAAATATGGTTGAAGCTCGTAAGGGAGTCGTTGTAAATGTGTGTGTGTATGTGTGGGGGTATGTAATAGAATACAAGGCTGCCAACTTAGACAATTTATATCAAATTATATATATATTTCTTTTTTTTTTGAGACATATATATTCTAGATGTAAGAAAGCTATAAAATTAAATTACAAGACATTTTTTTTACTGTTGTTTACATTTTTAGCTTTATTCTTTTTTTTTTAAAGATTTTTGTGAATGATTCGATTTAGCTGAAAGTACTGGTTAAGGAGCTAAGAGTGCATGTGTTGTGTGATTTAGCCCTCACCAATATAGAGGGCCCCCGACTCGCGCATCAAGGTGAACTTTCTATGTTGCCCTGTCTACTGCATCTCCGAAGCAGTGGATACAATGACAGTGGAGGCTTAGATTCAGAGGCGTACCTAGGGTGGGGTTCAAATTCGAAAGTTCCCCGGGCCCCAGATTGGGGTGGGGGGCAATCTTTTTTTTTTTCAAATTAAATATTAAATACATAATCTCAAGTCGTGGCGTCGAATGTAAAAATGCAGGGGCCCAAAAAGAGACCATCCCGCCGGGCCCCCATATCCCTAGGTTCGACACTGCTTAGATTTGATCCCATAACCCGCACCACTTACCACCCAACCGCCAGCACAATTTTAATTTCGTGGGTGAGAAGATGGCCGGGATGGAAAGGGAAGGGTGGGGGTGAGGTCTTGAGATTTAGTGAACGGGTGGTACACTATGTCTGGTTAGTTAAACTTTACAAATTACGCTGGACTATCTATTACCCCAGAGGGGCGTACGGGGGGGGGGGGGGGGGGGGGGCGGGGGGGGCGGGGCGACACCTTTTTTGGGGTTGGGGGGGGAAGGTATAGATTATAGTTTAATTTCTAAATCCGAGGGGGGCAGAAGGCTCTCTCCCCTGGGGGGTGGGCACCGAGACTCGCGCTTCACCTCTCCTTTCCCCCCTCCTAAGGAAAGGACAGATGGTCGTGCGGTAGAGCGCTCAACTGTTTACCTGAGGTCCCCCAGG
Organism: Bulinus truncatus; assembly: GCA_021962125.1. Taxonomy (NCBI): domain Eukaryota; kingdom Metazoa; phylum Mollusca; class Gastropoda; family Planorbidae; genus Bulinus; species Bulinus truncatus. The sequence goes on from JAGDYQ010000084.1 coordinate 1,883,679, forward strand.
GTTCGATCTCCAGAGTGAGAACCATAGGATTTTTTAGGTCATGGTGAAAGTTTTGCCTCCATAACTCCCGTGGTGCTTACAAGGCTTCTGCTCTATCGGGTATGTTTAAGATGAAAGAAGGGACACTACTCTAACAGTCCCGTAGTGGCTAATAGGTTTGATGAGAGATACATATCTTTACGAGGGACGTCACAGATTTATTGCCCCCTGGATTATAAACTGGACAGTATACGACAGTCAGGTGCTAACTTTAATTTCAAACAGTCGATCCATATTATACAGTGTACTACTACACAGTTGCACTACTACAGTCAGGTATTAACATTAAGTTCACACGGTAGAGACACACATTGACAATGCAGCTACAATACATCTCCATTAATCAAACATGATAAAAAAAATGATATTGTTTAAAGTTTATTTTGTTTCTACCCATGGGCGTCGCTAGGAATTTTTCCAGGGGGGGCCAAAATTTTCCAGGGGGGGGGGGAAATAAAAACTTTATGACATTTTTTTCTAAATGTAGTGGGGGGGGGTGGGGCAAATGCCCCCCTTGCCCACCCCCTCCCCATGAATACGCCCATGTTTCTACCCATTAATAATTGACATTCTAAATATTCTCAGATGACGACATTTTTGTATAAATAAGTGGGCGAGATCAATTTCTGTGGGTTTTTTTTTAAATATATATTTTTTGTCTACTTCCGAGAAGTGAAATGTGATAACTAGCGATGAAGGATACGTCCATCATTTTCAATTTCCAAGTTAAATAACGGGAAAAGTCACATGATAGATGAAGCGTGTTAATGTTAGAGGGCGAGGAGAGAAAGTCTTGAGAGGAAATGAAACAAATTGAATCAAAGAAAAAACTGAGCTGCTAAAAGAGTGAGTGAGATAGATAGATAGATAGAGACATACAGAGAGAGAGAGAAAGACAGAGAGAGAGATAAAGAGAGAGATCGATAGAGACAGTGAAAGAGAGAGAGAGAGAGAGAGAGAGAGAGAGAGAGAGACAGGTAGAGAAAGAGAGAGAGATTGATAGAGATAGTGAAAGAGAGATAGAGAGAGAGATAGAGAGAGCGAAAGAGAGAGATAGAGAGAGAAAGAGAGAGAAATAGAGAGAGATAGGGAGAGAGATATATAGAGAGAGCTAGAGAGATAGAAAGAGGGAGAGAGATAGAGAGATATATATAGATAGAGCTTGAGAGAGACAGATATAAATAGGGAGAGAGATAGAGAGATAGAGAGAGAAAGAGAGAAAGAAAGAGAGAGAGAGAGAGAGAGAGAGAGAGAAAGAGAGATAGAAAGACGGAGAGAGATAGAGAGATAGAGAAAGAGAGAGAAAGAAAGATATATATATATATATATATATATATATATATAGATAGATTATAGATTAGATAGATAGATAGATAGATAGAGAGAGAGAGAGAGAGAAAGAGAGAGAGATAGAAAGAGGGAGATCAACAAGTTAGTAAAGTAAACACGGACTCCTGGTGGTACAGACTTGTGTTGACCAAAATAAACCTCATACCGACGACATCGGTAAACTTTTAAGTTGATTACATTCACACTTCGTGGGTGAGAAAATGGCCAGGGATGGAAGGGATTTTTTTAGGGGGAAGGGGGAACGGGACAGGGGGATGGGGGGTGGGTGGTGTTAAAAGTCTGGAGATGCAGTGGATTGTGTGGTTGGGGGGTGGGTGGTGTTAAAAGTCTGGAGATGCAGTGGATTGTGTGGTTGGGGGGGTGGGTGGTGTTAAAAGTCTGGAGATGCAGTGGATTGTGTGGTTGGGGGGGGGTGGTGTTAAAAGTCTGGAGATGCAGTGGATTGTGTGGTTGGGGGGTGGGTGGTGTTAAAAGTCTGGAGATGCAGTGGATTGTGTGGTTGGGGGGTGGGTGGTGTTAAAAGTCTGGAGATGCAGTGGATTGTGTGGTTGGGGGGTGGGTGGTGTTAAAAGTCTGGAGATGCAGTGGATTGTGTGGTTGGGGGGTGGGTGGTGTTAAAAGTCTGGAGATGCAGTGGATTGTGTGGTTGGGGGGTGGGTGGTGTTAAAAGTCTGGAGATGCAGTGGATTGTGTGGTTGGGGGGTGGGGGGTGGAGTCTGGTTAGTTAGACTTAAAAAAATTACGTCTTTGTGTTGTTATTTTTTTTCTCCTCTCCATAAAGTCCACACGAGTCCTGAACGACTGTAGTTTGATTTGTTTGGTTTTGTTTATGAGACATGAATATTATTTGTTTGGTTTTGAATCAAGTGTTAGTAGCGATGTGATGAGAAGGAAAATGTTTTTTTTTATGTCATACTAAATGAAGTTGTTGGTTGTACTATACCCTGGCATTAAGCTTCTTAATCTTGTAATCAATGAAAAGTACATCTTGACCAATGTACCAAGCTGCAACAGTGATACATTAAGAACTCTTGATTGCGCGCGCGCACACACAAATACACAAATACACACAAAAGCGCATACACACACAACATACACACATTCACACAAACACATATTATATACATTTTAAATGTGTGTGTTTTGTCTGTGGTCGCTGTGTCATCATTCATTATTCTTATTTATGTACTTAAACATCCATTGGTCATTCTTATTTATGTACTTAAATATCCATTGGTCATTCTTATTTATGTACTTAAATATCCATTGGTCATTCTTATTTATGTACTTAAATATCCATTGGTCATTCTTATTTATGTACTTAAATATCCATTGGTCATTCTTATTTATGTAATTAAATATCCATCGGTAATTCTTATTTATGTACTTAAACATCCATTGGTCATTCTTATTTATGTTCTTAAACATCCATTATAAATAAGTTAGACAAAATTAGTTCGATTTTTTATGACCAAGGAACATTTTAAGAATAACACACACTGCGGAAAGATGTTTTTATGTAATTTTTACTGAATGGGTCGCTGAAATGAAGTTCTGCCGATAAAGTTCTGCTAGCCCTACAAGGACCATCGGGACAGATGAAATGTAGAATTCATCTGTTTCTGTAACCTCATCACATGAACAGATTGTGTGGTTAGCACAACGCCCAGCTGCTTTTACTTCCCCAACTTAGGTCAGGTACCCATTAAAATTGGGTGAACTTGTGGAACATTGACCCACTTTCCCCAGGGCCTGGAAAAATTCACTTGGATCGCACCGAAGATCGAACCCAGGACTCTCAGGTCGACATCGAGCATCTACACCACTCGGCCATACGTCCAACAACAAAAAAAAAAACAACAACATAATAGTGAATTATTTGCAAGAAAAAAAGTGAATAGACACAAATCTTATCCGTAATTCATACTTCAAAACCTTTAGAGGAAATAATTTGTGGATATTTCATGTTGACAACCCGAACTGGTGAACCCCTCCTCCCCTCTACTATTGGCACCGACTCTGGATAGACGCCCCTGATTCGCTCATCCCGCCCTAATTTTGCTCTCCAGTCTTATTACATAGATGACACAGACTAAGATAGCTTGCCGTAAGGGACGAAGCTCTCTCTCTCTCTCCCCGAGGGATTGAACGGGTCCCTGGAAGTGATACGTCTGCCGATAAGCTGTTACACAGGGGTCTTGGACACTAACCGTTTGGGTAATCAATAAACTGAGTTGATATAGAAGCATAACTGACAAGATGTGAGCATGTTTAGTCGGGAGGGAGTAAAACAATGTGTGTTTTGGGGCGCTTAGATGGAACAAGTGGGGGGGGGAGGGGAGACTCGTAGTGTTTTAAATGAGATAAAGGCGATGAAATAGCGCTAAAGAGAAAAGAATGAGTAAGATCGGTGGTGGGGGGGGGGGAAGAATATATAAACATCGATATTGAATTGAAGCATACAGACACAGAGATGGAAAGACAAGAAAGAGATAAAAAAGAAAGTGACAGAAAGACTGACAGACACACATAAAGAGATGCATGAACTAGCTTGTGGATCTGGGAGTAAAAACGAAAGTAAAATACTTTATCTGATTGTGGCCTGATTTTTGTATGCTCTATTGTCAAAAAACATTCTCTGTTTGTCTGTAGATATGTACGTCAGTATGTTATATGGTTAAAAAAAAAACCTATTGTAAATATAACAGAATAAGATAATAACATCCAACCATCAGACAATAAACATCAAACCACTAGACAATAAACATCCAACCACCAGACAATAAACATCCAACCACCAGACAATAAACATCCACCAACCAGACAATAAACATCCAACCACCAGACAATAAACATCCAACCACCAGACAATAAACATCCACCAACCAGACAATAAACATCCACCCATCAGACAATAAACATCCAACCACCAGACAATAAACATCCACCAACCAGACAATAAACATCCAACCACCAGATAATAAACATCCACCCACCAGACAATAAACATCCACCCATCAGACAATAAACATCCAACTACCAGATAATAAACATCCAACCACCAGACAATACACATCCACCCACCAGATAATAAACATCCATCCACCAGACAATAAACATCCACCCACCAGACAATACACATCCACCCACCAGATAATAAACATTCAACCATCAGATAATAAACATCCACCCACCAGATAATAAACATTCAACCATCAGATAATAAACATCCACCCACCAGACAATAAAGATCCACCCACCAGATAATAAACAACCACCCACCAGATAATAAACATCCAACCATCAGATAATAAACATCCACCCACCAGATAATAAACATCCACCCACCAGACAATAAACATCCACCCATCAGACAATAAACATCCAACTACCAGATAATAAACATCCAACCACCAGACAATACACATCCACCCACCAGATAATAAACATTCAACCATCAGATAATAAACATCCACCCACCAGATAATATACATCCACCCACCAGATAATAAAAATCCACCCACCAGATAATAAACATCCACCCACCAGATAATAAACATTCAACCATCAGATAATAAACATCCACCCACCAGACAATAAAGATCCACCCACCAGATAATAAACATCCACCCACCAGATAATAAACATCCAGCTATCAGATAATAAACATCCACCCACCAGATAATAAACATCCACCCACCAGACAATAAACATCCACCTACCAGATAATAAAATCCACCCACCAGACAATAAACATCCACCCACCAGACAATAAACATCCAACCACCAGATAATAAACATCCAACCATCAGACAATAAACATCCACCCACTAGACAATAAACATCCAACCACCAGACAATACACATTCACCTACCACATAATAAACATTCACCCACCAGATAATAAACATCCAACCACCAGACAATAAACATCCACCCACCAGACAATAAACATCCACCCACCACATAATAAACATCCAACCACCAGACAATAAACATCCACCCACCAGACAATACACATCCACCCACCACATAATAAACATCCAATTACCAGACAATAAACATCCAACCACCAGACAATAAACATCCACCCACCAGATAATAAACATCCACCCACCAGACAATAAACATCCAACCACCAGACAATAAACATCCAACCACCAGATAATAAACATCCAACCATCCGATAATAAACCTACAACTAAGTCTTGAACGTTTATTTTCTATTTCGCATTTATTATTAAAAAAGAAAAAGACGAATTGGTAAATAGAAGTGTCCAATGTCTCCCATTAACTTCTCTTTTTATGTTATGTTTTTTTTATGGACTGTCTTCACAGAAAGAGAAAAAGAAAAACATTAATTTAAAAGAGTAATTCAATATGACCAAACTTTACCAGATTAAAGGGCAATAAAACTGTACGTTTGTTTTTCAACTTTATTTTGTTGTTATTTTATTAAAACAAAAAAAAACGATAAAGAGAAAGATTAATTATTCAATTATTTCTATTGAATGCAATTTCGTAATGAGATCTGACACACAGACATATTACTTTGAGAATTAAGTTTATTTTGTTCATGGTGTATACATTAGAACTAAGAATTACTTTCCATGACTTACTTAGTACACGAAATCAAAAGACGTATATAGGCCGGTATTTATGACAGGGACGAGGCGTGAGTGTTGCCGGTTTAACTCTTAGAGAAAAATGTATTGATGTTTTTATAGCTATATACAAAGCACAAACGAACTAAGATCTATATATTTGTATAAAGTATTTGACAAACAACATATACAATTTATATATAACAGATGTAATGTAATATATATATTTAAACTTGTAGTTATTTTTATTATGAATGATTATGCTAACTATATTCAATAAACACAGGACCATCATATGGCTAAAAATTGTTCTGGTATATATATATATATATATATATATATTTATATATATGTACATATATATATATATATATATATATATATATATATATATACCTATAAGAGGCATTTGTTGTCTGTCTGTCTGTCTGTTCCCTTATAACTCAAGATCCAGAAAAACAAATAACGTGAAATTTGTTACACATACACATAATTACATGGGGAAGGTTATAGGACAGGTTTCGTTTCATATCGATGTGTAGTTTAATTGTAATTAATTTTTTTTTATTTTAGTATTTTACTATATTAAAGTAATCTCGACGGCGCCATAAATAAAATTCCTCTGTGACGTCATTTCCCTATGATCGAATAGAACTTGCGCGCTGGTGCTGTATTGCGCCTTTGTGATGCAAAGAATTGTTGATGTTTTTTCATGCTCTCTGATGTGTACAGTTTGAGGAAGGTAAAGGAATGAAGAAGGATTTTAGAAGAAGTGTGAAGCCATAATAATAAGTATATATATATATATATATATATATATATATATATATATATAGAGAGAGAGAGAGAGAGGGAGGGAGGGAGAGAGAGATAAAGAGAGAGAGAGAGAGAGAGATAAAGAGAGTGAGAGAGAGGGGGCAGGGGGAGAGAGAGAGGAAAGGAGGGTAGGAGGGAGGGCGGGAGGGGGAGAGAGGGAGGGAGAGGGGTGGACAGGGGGAGAAAAGGAGGGGAGAGAGGGAGATGGGAGAGGGAGTAGGGGGAGAGGGAGAGAGAAAGAAGAAGGGAGGGAGAGAGATAGAGGGGAGGGAGGGAGAGAGGGAGGGAGAGAGATAAAAAGTGAGGGGGGCAGGGAGGGAGAGAGAGGGAATGAGGGAGGGAGGAAGGGGGAGAGAGGGGGAAGGAGAGAGAGAGGTGGAAAGGGGAGGGAGGGAGAAAGGAGGGAGAGAGGGGTTAGGGGGAGGGAGAGAGGGGGGAGGGAAGGAGAGAGGGAGAGGATGGGAGAAATGGGAGGAAGAGATAAAGAGAAAGAGGGGGCAGGGAGGGAGAGAGAGGGAAGGAGGAGGGAGGAGGATGGACGGGGGAGAGAAGGAGGGGGAGGGGGAGAGAGGGAGATGGGGAGAGGGACGGAGAGAGATTTGAGAGAGGGAGGGATGGAGGGAGGGAGAAAGGGAGGGAGGGAAAGGGAGAGAGGGGGAGGGAGGGAGGGAGAGAGAGAGGAAGGGAGAGAGGGGGTAGGGAGAAAACAGAAGGTAAACAGAAAACCTTATTTTAAACCCGGGCAAAGCCGGGTACTTGCAACTAGTATATATATATATATATATATATATATATATATATATATATATATATATATATATATTTCATGCTGATATAACAGTTACTGACTCAAATCGTGCACACTTAAATACAAATCGTATTTGTGTTAAATCATGAAAATTAAATTTAGAGGAAAATCATTTAGTCAAACAAGGTTGAGTTACATTATTGGTTTTTAAACGCACAAGATGGCGCCGTACGTCACGATACGACAGAATCAGGTCAACAACAATGTATCAATTAGGGATAAAAAATACAATTATGACGTGTTTGGAAAATAATATAAATAGTAATAATAATAATAATTAAAAAAAAAGAATATAGAACAAAACTTAATCTGCTGTAGCTCAATAGAGAGACATTCCTGTTATTGAATTTTAATTAAATTTGGTCATGTGTTATCTTGTCGTGACATATATGGCGCTTTAAAGTGTTCACACAGTGCACCTCCCCCTCACCCCCTGCCCGTCGACCCACCTCCACAAAAAAAAGCTGACAGACAAACCGTACTAAAGACTAATTCAACTCTCTCTCTCTCTCTCTCTTTCTCTCTCTCTCTGTGTCTGTCTCTGTGTCTCTGACTCTGTGTCTCTCTGTGTGTCTCTCTCCGTGCCTCTCTCTGTCTTTCTCGCTGTGTGTCTCTCTGCCTCTCTCTCTGTCTCTCTCTCTCTGTCCCTCTCTCTGTCTCTCTTTTCTGTGTCTGTCTCTCTCTGTCTCTTTGTCTCTATCTTTGACTGTCTCTCTCTCTTTGTCTCTCTGTCTCTCTCTCTGTGTCTCTCTGTCCCTGTCTCTCTCTCTATGTCTCTCTCTCTCACACACACAAGCACACATATGCATATATAGAAATATTTAATAAGATTTTTGTTTTTTTTTTGTTTAAAATATTTGAAATAAAATAATTTAAAGACAGACAACTCTTTGTCAACTAGTCAAGATTATTCTTTCTTATTGCAGGGGAGACAAAAAACGGTAACAATAGTTCAAACTAAATGAAATGGAAACAAAAAAATAATGTCCTGACAGCAAAAGAAAGGGGAATTAAGCAACACCTTGTACCGGAATTCTGTTGAATTATCTCCCCTTTACCGTCTCTCAGCTCTCAAATTGTGAACGTAAAGGGAGACACATTATCAGCTGGCTTCTGTCATCAACAACCTTTCTTCTCAAATTGTGCTGTGATTGACCCATTTTGTTTTTTAGCTTACGATTCACAGAAAGAAGAAATAAACAAAAAATAAATTTAGTCACAGATTTAAGAAAGTAATGACAGTCGTTGGATAAGAAACAGGCGTAGTGCCGTGGTAGGCAAACTATTTAAACCGCGGGCCACAATTGTATTTTTTTTTTATTATTTAAATTTGACGAAAGTGTGTGACCAAGAGGAGATGGATGGAGTGTATATATATATATATATATATATATATATATATATATATATATATATATATATAAGTGATTTAAATTAAATTTTAACGTAGCCGGGCTGAAAAGTAAAGATTGAGCAGAGCGCGGGCTGGATCGAACAGCAGGATGGGCCGTGCTTGACCCTTGGCCAGATCTGGCCTAGATCCTCGAAGATTGATGGTTTACATATTGTCGCTGAAATTTGTTGTTTTTTTTAAAATAATGTCATATAATCAATGCCGTTCATAGGTCTCTTGGGGCCCTCGGTAAATTTGCTTTAAGAGGCTCTGTTAGATCACTGTTTAACAGAAATCAATACGTGATGGGGCCATTTCAGCAGAGGGAGGCCTTGGGGGGGGGGAAGGGTGTCTTGTGCTGGGCCTGACTCAGACGTTGAGTTTTTGTTACAGATTGTAAACAAGTGAAATACATCAAGCCCAACCCACGTCCCCCCTCGCCCCCCACTCAGAGAGAGACCAGGTCCTAGTGAAAATCTCACAAGTTCATCCAACTTTTAGTTGAGGGAGTAAAGGCGGCTGGGTGTTGTGCTAACCACACAATCCCCTTCATATGCCGAGGTTACTGAAACCGATGAATATCTACACTTCATTTTCTCCGATGGGCCCTTTAGGGCTAAACGATCTTTACACTTTTCTTTTCTCTCAGTCTGCCCCTCCCCCCGGGTGCCACTGACGCTAGGTCCGGTGCTGACGCCCGGTCTGACGTAAGCAAGTATCTTAGCAAAGATAGGCTTAGTTTGTTAGATTATCGATTTTTTTTTCAGTATAATTTTCATAACACACAAGAGAAGAATATACTGTTTTGATATGCGAGATATATAGTTTACTCGTTCTTTGGGAAGAGGTCGTCTACAAGAAGGGAATTGGGTCAACAGAAGTGAGAGATTGACAGGCACATAGATATAGGGCCTACTCTAGCATGTCTGGAAATATCCGTGTCAGATTCGTTCTGACTGAGGAACTCAACTTATCTTTGGTATTCCCGATTCTTAGTTGTCATTGTTAAACGAATTAAAACTAATTTTTTTTGACAGACATTCAGCTGGTAAGTAATTTTTGTATGAATTTGTCGTCAAAAGTTGTATTTTATAGGTGTGAACCGAAGAATATACATAATTATGTACTACAATGCTCAGTCTTTTTAAGTATTGTATAGTAGCATTTCACTGTACCTTTTGCAGCACAGAGGCAAGTTGGTGTGGCATGAAATGGAGACATCGTTAGCAACATCCACCAGTCAAGTTAATACAAGACAGGTAGATCGAAATATTCCTGGATATTTGTCTTTCAACAAACATATTGAAAACTTCCAGCTATTAAAGAAAAAAAAATCTTCATTTACTTGTGATCCCGCCTTTCTAAAGACAAAACAAAACAAAACAAACAAATAAAAACAAAATCAACAAAAAAAAAACTTATAATTCGATGTACCTATCATATTCTATTAAAACAAAATTCTCATTCCATTGAATGGAAAAATACATTTAAGTACATAATAAATAGCTATTAAGCCCGGCGTTGCTCGGGAGATCTAGGTGTCAAGAGACACCACCTACCTCATCAATTTAACTGCTGCATTTTTTACCGACGATTAGTTAAGTTATATTCGCGTTGGTAAAGATATGGGTGCTAATTTATGCCATCTACTTAATGTGCAGAAACGGCCTACATTTCATACGTCACAAATTACATTTTACCCGTCCACGCTAAATAACCAAGGTCATGCAATAAAAGACAAAATACTTTCGGTGTGCTCAACCATACTTATAGAAGAGCCGCCCTCGGTCACAAGAACCGCATTAGGTTACTGGTATATAGTCTACAATTACGGTTTCCGGCCCTTAAAATGACACACCTACATTGCCCCTTACAGCCAATGGCCACCTCTGGTGTGTCATATTAAAAAAGCCATACCACATACGTGATACAAATCAAACGCAATTTTTGTCTCCTTTAGGTGAGTTCCAGGAAAGAAACACCAGTCAGTCAACACGGAATATTCTCAATAGGTCGAGTATATTTTTCTTTTGACATTTTTATACCATTTATTTTAAAGTGGAGAAATTTTAAAAATACGTTTTATGATTATGTGTATATTGTTTCTTTATGATTATGTGTATATTGTATCTTTATGATTATGTGTATATTGTATCTTTATGATTATGTGTATATTGTATCTTTATGATTATGTGTATATTGTATCTTTATGATTATGTGTATATTTTATCTTTATAATTATCTGTATATTGTATTTTTATGAATATGTGTATGATCATGTGTAGGCTATATTTTATCTGTATGATTATGTGTATATTGTATCTTTATGATCATGTGCATATTGTATCTTTATGATTATGTGTATATTGTATCTTTATGATCATGTGTATATTGTATCTTTATGATCTGTGAATATTGATTATGTGTATTTTGTATCTTAAAGATCACTGGTGGCGAACGTATTGCACACACAGCCTCATCAGTCGGCTCGCGACTACAATATCACTTCCTTTAATTGGAGTGTTGGCACTTTGCTATAAAAAAGTGGTATTTTGGTTGAATTTCGGGCACGCGGCTCCAAAAAGGTTCGCCACCAGTGATTTAGATGAAAAAGTCTATCAGTTGCATGTCACGACAAACACAGAATTACCTGAGTATGGTGAGTCCATATCAATCTGTCTGGATGGATATTTAGACATCTTAATATATATATATATATATATATATATATATATATATATATATATATATCAGTGTGTCAGACTGGTTATAAATAAACGTTATGTAAGTCTTTTTAGTCAAATTATCTGTTTACCTGCATAAAGAGTTCACGACCGCGAGATTGATACATTTGTTGGTACCACTCCACAGGTGACCACGAGACTCAGGTGTCAGAAGGTGGAGAAGCTGATCTACATAAACATTTTGATGACTGTAAGAAGAATCCAGGTCACGCAAAGTTTATACCTGTGAAAACTTTCCGTATTGAAGATTTACCGGAAGATTATCGAGATCATGACCTGTACCGGTTGATTAAGTCCACAGCTGACCTGACAGTAAGAGTTGCAGTTAAAATGACCAGTCCACACACAGACCAGAGTTTTACCCCGGTACAAACGTTCCAAATCCTTTCTATAACATGAGAGACAAAACAATATTGAGACTTGGAACTGGACAGATAGCAGTGATGATGTATACCGATGGACGTGGAGTTGATGCAGCTGGAGCTGAATTTAATGCTAAAGGGAGAAAGTCAATTAAAACATGTCCATGTAAAAAATGTCAAGATTCTGGAGAACCGAAGGATGTCTGGTGGGAGATTATTCTGTCCACAGCCACGCATCTGGTGTTTGATGACATAGAGGCCAGAAACACGTCCTGTAGAATGTTTTATGACGGACAAGATAGTCCAATGGGTTCAGTGAATATTTTGTAGACGTAGAAAGGGACTGGTGTAGGTTAAAATATGTGACATGCGACCCACTGGGTGAAACACTGTACAACATGGAGGTGGACTGCCAGGATCATTGGTGGAAAGTTTTAAACAAATACGAAAATACACATAATGTCCCTCTGAACTTTATAGTGTCGCATCCTCATGGATGTCATAAACAGGTCAGTGTTGGTCATTTGTTGGACAATTACAAAGTTAGTGAATATAATAACTCTTATAATAGAACAAAGTTGACCTACACAACATGCACTTGTCCAGGAAGCAGTGGGGCCGCAGTTAATTGCGTGGGCTCCAGTAATGGACATTGCCACAGCGGAGCTTTCGACTCTGGACTTAATTACAGTAGTGAAGGACTTTACAGGAAGTGATGTCCACTGGCTAAATGTAAACAAACAAGATGGCTGCATTTATTAATTATTATTGTTGGCTTGTTAGCTTATTTGTTTAGTCCACTGACTGAGTGTAAACAAAAAAGATGGCTGTATTTATTAATTATTATTGTTGGCTCCTTAGCTTATTTGTTTAGTCCACTGACTGAGTGTAAACAAAAAAGATGGCTGTATTTATTAATTATTATTGTTGGCTTCTTTGCTTCTTTGTTTAGTCCACTGAATGAATGTAAACAAACACGATGGTTTCTTTGTTTAATGGTTTGGTCCACTGGCTGAATGTAAACAAACAAAATGGCAGTATGTATTAATTATTATAGTTGACTTCTTGTTGGCTTTTTTTGTTTATAGATTTCAGATGGCGCCTCCTCCTAAACAAAAGTGCAAAAACATTTAACAGCGCCCTTCCATCGTCCTGTGCGGCCGCACAACTTTCACAACCCGCCTTACGGCGCTGCTGGTAGTTATGTGCTTATGATTTCTAGATCCATAACTTATAAAAATCTAAATTTTTTGTTTTCTGGAGGACCCTGCAAGTCGAGACCGTACATTTGTGAACCACTGGAATACATTACATGCCTCGGAGCAGTTTTTCTCAAACTTTCGACATCACTGTACCCCCTTTTTTATTTTCGTAAAACTGTGGACCCCCTAGTGAAAAACCCCCAAGGCCACGGTTTCCCCTTATTTTATGGTTTACGCTTGAGCTTTGCAGGTTTACCCAGTGTTCTGAGCCCAGTGCGGCGCGTACCTCCGCAAAACCCTTTACTTTACCCCCAGGGGTACGCGTACCATACTTTGGGAAACACTTTGCCGTAGAGTTCGGACCTAGTTCAAGAAAAAAGAGAATGGTTTTATAATTATGAACAATTTGAGAGTCTGAAATCGAACAGGTTTACATTTTAATTGTTCATAGAACGTAAACAATTGACATAAGAATTCTTTTTTTTTTTATAAAACAAAACAAATAGGACGAGACAGCAGAAATATGGAAGAGATGGAAGAGATCAACCGGTGGATTGTAAACAAACAATTCAGCGTACAACAGGTGTTAATCTTTATGTAAATACTAGTGGAAAAGCCTGCTGAAGCTGGTTGAGCGAAATCCGACAGAAGGGATAACAAAGAAATATAATAAATACTGCAATAGAAAAGAACATGTGGCCTTTATTGCCATGAACAGAATACGATATGAACAGAAATAACAAAGAAATGTATGAAATACACCGCATACACCGCACGATATGAAAACTACCTGCGAGGGAGACACAAAGTTACAACGCATACACCGCACGATATGAAAACTACCTGAAGGAGACACAATGTTGCAACGCATACACCGCACGATATGAAAACTATCCGTGAGTGAGACACAAAGTTACAACGCATACACCGCACGGTATGAAAACTACCTGCGAGGGAGACACTGTGTTACAACGCATACACTGCACGATATGAAAACTACCTGAGGGAGACCCACGGGTTAGATGATTATGTATTTAAGGAAGACTCAAAACTTCAGGTTGAAGCAGATATGTACTCAACAAATATATTTAACAATAAAATATTGAATTTATATTTTTCGCGACGTGAACATTAACAGGAGTTCTATTTTATTTGTTGTCGTACGTAATGTGGTCTCCGAGTTTTTACCGCGTGAAAAAATTGAGACCCAGTCTTTATTGACTTGAATTCTACCCCCCCCCCTTTTTTTTCCAAATGGGCACCATTTCTAACCCAAATTCTCCCCCCCCCCCAACCCACACACATGTAGTCCATTTTCGATTCTCTCTTCATTTTGACTTCAAACGTCGATACTTCCACCATCTGACCCCCATGGACAATTCCTTACAATAAGCAGACGTTGGCGGGATTAGTGACGTCTTCAGGAGTGGCGGGAAATGAAAGCTTTATCAAAAATCGTCGGCTCCTGCGGTTCTCAACCGGTGGTGGTACGCGCATGCCAAGGGGGGGGGGGGGTTAGGCTATGCAGGGTTACGCAGCGACAAATAGTTTTCGTTTAAAACAAGCCAGAGTTTGAAGCAAGTCGCCAGTTTAACTCATCCCCCAAACCACGTGACCCAAGTATCGCATTAAAAAGGTGAGAACCTTCCATTATGAAAATATGTAGATTTGGTCGCGAACTGACGTGTGTACCCTGCGGGAAAACTTTGGGCATCCTTTAAGGGTACAGTCACAAATTAGTTTGAGACCCGTCGGTCTGCTGCTTTAATAACTTCACACTTTCTGGACAAGTAAACTCCCTCACGTGACATATTCACTTCAAAAGAATAAGAGAAAATAACTCGTGTAGTTATCTAGAGCTTCCTGATTATCTCCCCACTGGCTTTTTTTTATTTTATAAGTCCGCTGCCTGTTCTAAAAGTAAGGCAGTCTTTGAATCTAAAAATCTAACGTTGTTATTTTTTATTTTTTTTTCTGTAACCAAGAATGAACAATCTTAGTTTATTATAAAATATATTTTTTACTTAACCCGAGTATTTAAACAGTAATGTAAAAAAAAACACTTAAAATATAGAATAGATAATCTTTGTTATTTTATTCATAATGGTACACAAACATGATATTTTTACAAAATAAAACAGTTTTCTACTTGTTGTACCACTCGTATTTTTTACTTGAGTGAAGCTTTCTCAATAAGTCCTTCTTCTCTTTAATTTTTTCATAAAATTCATTGCAGCTAAGTCCGAAGTTAACTTTGCGCACCATCAAACCGCGGACTGTGGACTCATGCATTAAACCCCGTTCATCACTCCAGGCAATGTTCATCATCGAAAAAAACCCGCTCAACTGGGGCGGACGTTCCAGGAAGACAGCACACATACTCAACAACCATTCCAAGATTAGACATTGCTTAAAGGAAGAGAGTAGCTCCATCCATTTTTCTTTGCTTGATTTTTTACGATCGTTTTCCTATTCTTCTCTTTCCCAGTCACCTACTTTAGAAGCCCAAAATTTCTTGGCAAGAACAACCTCATCAAAAAGCTCGCCAGTGTTAACCTTTGGTTTTCCGAGATTCTTGTTTATTCAACTCTGCCGACTTCTGTAAATTTGTATTACTGTGTTACTTATCAAAATGTTACTGATCACACAAGAGCAGATTAATCATTCTCTGATCTAATAATTTTGCTCAATTATTTCCAAGAAACTGTGCCCTGAATCTAAACCGGGACAATTTCAACAACCGGGCGGGACACCGGGACAACCTAGTATATTCGGGACTGTCCCGGCGAAACTGGGACGTACGGCAAGTCTACTTATATGGGCCCACGTTGGTCAAATATGTATAATCGTCTATTACCGGGGCCCTAGGAAGAGGTTTTCAGGTATTTGTGAAGGGGACCCGCAGGAAAACATGTATATATCGGGGGGTCATGTTAGCGCAAGATATAATAGAAAATCAATATCAAACGGACGGGGCGTCTTTAGTAGCGGAGGTGGTGGGGGCGGTTGCCTGATTTGCATAAACGGGGAGGACAGGCCTGCGTTCAGTGAGCAAAAGGTTTTTGGGCTCCCTTCCGGCGCCATCACTGACAGGGAGAAAAAAAAACGCAGAGAGCTGTCTATTGGATAACATGACGCATTCCCAAAAAATAAATAAGGTAGTGGCTACGGTTCGGTCCGACCGAACCCGTATTTTTTTTACTTAGGGTACCAGCCATTGATAATATTGCTCCACACCCTAACCCTAACCCTAACCCTATCTCTAACCCTATCCCTAACCCTATTCCTAACCCTATCTCTAACCCTATCCCTAACCCTATCCCTAACCCTATCCCTAACCCTAATCCTGAAAAAAAAATTCAGAACAAAAAAATCATGTTGTTATATAGTTCAGTGCAGCGACTCGGCCGCTATGCAATAATAAGTAAGGCTGGTACCCGAAAAAAAAAAATACGCGTTCGGTCGGACCGAACCGTAGCCACTGCGAATAAATAAACGTGAGTATAGACGGGAAATGTGTGTGTAGTGGGGGAGGGGGGGGAGTTTTGATATTTTCCAACTTACTAAATAATGAATAACCAATAAATGTCATGTGAACAGATTGAACCTCGCCCCCCCCCACTCCCTGCTCCCTGCTCCCATCCCAATATTCACAATGTGACATAATAAAAACGACCAGTCTCTAAGGAATCCCATGTGACAAGATGACCCATATGTCTGATTTGTAGTTCCTAACATAAACATTTGTGACAATATGTCCCATATGTCTGATTTTTAGTTCCTAACATAAACATTTGTGACAATATGACCCATATGTCTTATTTGTAGTTCCTAACATAAATACTTGTGACAATATGACCCATATGTCTGATTTGTAGTTCCTAACATAAACATTTGTGACAAGATGACCCATATGTCTTATTTGTAGTTCCTAACATAAATACTTGTGACAAGATGACCCATATGTCTGATTTGTAGTTCCTAACATAAACATTTGTGACAAGATGACCCATATGTCTTATTTGTAGTTCCTAACATAAATACTTGTGACAAGATGACCCATATGTTTGATTTGTAGTTCCTAACATAAATACTTGTGACGATATGACGCAATATCACATTTGTAGAACCTGACATAAATATTTGTCGTTTTCCTATTGAATAAAATCAACACACTTCACCATAACAAACAAAAAAAGATATTTCTTTGAGCACATATTTATTTGGACCAATGATTTTTTTCCATTTCCGGCGCCCAATCTTTTCATTCCATCGTCTGCTGGCCAAATAGAGTAGTATAAAAAATATGAGAGGGTCTAATGTTGATGTAATAAATGGACTATCTCCAACGACTACGTCAATTCTCGCGTCTGTTTCCAGAAAACATAAATAGCTCAAGGTTTGGTGGCGTCTCTTCTGCTTCAAGAAACGACGCTTCATTGACATTTTAATTGACACTTTCATTGACATTTTTATTGACTCATTATTTGACATTTTCATTGACTCATTATTTGACATTTTCATTGACTCATTATTTGACATTTTCATTGACTCATTATTTGACATTTTCATTGACTCATTATTTGACATTTTCATTGACTCATTATTTGATATTTTCATTGACACCTTCATTGACATTTTCATTGGCATTTTCATTGACACTTTAATTTTTCATCAAGCCAATAAAAAGTTCCCTCAGCTTAACACGCCATCGTGACTGATGACATGTAGAATTCACATGTTTCTGTAAGCACGGCATAAGAAAGGATTGTGTGGTGAGCACAACGTCCAGGGGTATTACCTTCCCTAACTAATGTCACGTATCCATTTAAAGCTGGGTGAACTTGTGTGGTGGCTTTGCACCGAATTTCACTTGAAAAAGGTTTCACCGAGGATCAAACCCTGGACTCTCAGGTCGACACTCAACCACTCTACTTCGCTCGGCCATCCACTCACCCCCTCCCAGCCAGTAGTTTGTTTTAAAAATAAATAAAAGTATGAGAAATTTTTTTTGTTTACAATTGTATTGTCTCTTTTTAATTTTCCAGGTCACACTTTTTAAGTTTTTGTTTCTCTTTGCGCTCGCGCACTCGTAATTTTTGCTTTGTCTCAACAACATGTCGTCTGCCGAGACAGACGACAAGTTGCCACTCCCCCGACATCTCCACGCCCACAACGTCTGTCCCTAGGAGACGTCCACCCTACTGCTTTGCCCGACGGGGACATTAATGGTCCACTTTTTTTTTTTTATCTTCTTCCATAGTTGTCGTCTGCTGTAACCTGTGACGTGATGACCTGATAAGAGAAGACGTTTTTGTTATTTTTTTTGTTTTGTTTTTTGGTTGTTTTTTTTTAACGCGTGAAGAGTTGTGACCAGACGATCTTGATTTACTTTACATCCTCTCCGTCTTCTAACTGCTCCCCCCCCCGTCCCCCCGATATTGCCCAATAAATTCCATCTTCTTTTTTTTTTCTTTCTTGATAAATTTAGTCTTTACTCACTACTGAATCACTGCTACTTCTTCCACAACCTGATACTCCCTCTCCCCCTCCCCTTACCTCCTCCCCAGCACTCTGACATTTCTTTACATTAACCAGACGTTCGCAGGATTTGTGACGTCTGCGGGGGGTTTGGGCGGGAAATGAAAGCTATCAAAATCGTCTACTGTAATAACTTCTCACTTTCTGAGCTAGTGTACACGAGAGTTAACTCCCTTATTTGAGAGATTCACTTCAAGACAGGGGTAATGCCTGATCATCTCCCCCCCCCCTTTTTTTTTTTAAAGTTGATGTCTGTTTGATCAGTAAATGTAGTCATTGAACCGACACTTGACGTGGACTTGATTTTGAAGTAAAGGCGGCTTTAACAGAACGCCATGCGTAGGGTACTATTTGTTGAGCCTTGGGTACTATTGCCTGTGCCTAGGGTAATATTGGTGGTGCCTAGGGTACTATTGGCTGTTCCTATGGTACTATTTGTTGCGCCTTGGGTACTGTTGCCTTTGCCTAGGGTAATATTGGTGGTGCCTAGGGTACTATATATGGAGCCTAGTGTACTATTGGCAATGCCCCTGTTTGAAACTGATGGACTTGGCTTTGTTTACATTTTCTTTTTCAATGTGTAGTAAGTTGGTCGTATTTTTCTAATTCATAGCGAACTTTGAATGCGGACTTGATTGGGTGTACTAGGTGTACCGGCTGATTGAGTGTACTAGGTGTACCGGCTTGTTGAGTGTACTAGGTGTACCGGCTGATTGAGTGTACTAGGTGTACCGGCTTGTTGAGCGTACTGTGTGTACCGGCTGGTTGAGTGTACTAGGTGTATCGGCTGCTTGAGTGTACTAGGTGTACCGGCTGTTTAAAATTGTTACTAAAAGTTCCGTTTACATTTTTACTAAACATTATCGCTGGGTAATGTATATTGACATTAATTGTACATTCTCCGTTTGTTAACGTTTAGTCGCTTCGGTGGCTTTGCTCCCTGAGGTCGTCTCTTAGGCAGGATGCGGATATTCATCTTAGACATAATTAGACGGTGATCCGTCCAGCAGTCTGCACCACACATGGCCTTGGTCACACGAACGTCCTGCCTGTCCCTCTTCCTGACAATCACAAAATCTATGAGATGCCAGTGTTTGGAGCGAGGATGCATCCAAGATGTCTTGTTGTGCGTTGGGAGGCAGAAGATTGTATTAGTGATGAGGAGTTCGTGCTGGGAGCAGAGTTGAAGTAAGAAAAGCCCGTTGCTGTTGCATTTTCCAACTCCGTGTTTGCCAATGACTCCATCCCAGGACGTGTTGTCCGCTCCGACTCGGGCATTGAGGTCACCGAGGATGACGAGCTTGTCAGATTTGGGGACTGCTTTGATGGCTTTGTCCAATTCTTCATAAAATTGATTTTTGACCTCGTCAGGATTGGTCATAGTGGGAGCATACGTACTGATAAGGGTTAGGCATCTTTTCCTGTTGTCAAGGGGTAGCTTCATGGTCATGAGACGGTCATTTATCCCCTTAGGCGGTCCTAGCAGTGTTCTTGCAAGAGTGGTCTTGATTGCAAAACCTACTCCTGCCTCGCGTTTCTCCTCACTGCTTCGGCCGCTCCAGAAAAAGGTGTATCCCGAGGCACGCTCGCAAAGTTCGCCTTCGTCGGCTAGTCGGGTCTCACTGAGTGCTGCAATGTCTATGTGGTACCTTGCAAGCTCTTGTCCTATAATGGCAGTTCTTCTGTGTGGTCTGTCGCTGTCGGTTTTGTCCATGAGTGTACGTACGTTCCATGAGCCGAGTTTAAGAGGAATGGTCCTTGTTTTTTTCAATTTGTTAGTTTTTCGACCGCTAGAAAGGGGTTCCCTCCAGCTGCGGTGTGCTGGCCAGGAGTGGGTGGAGCAGGCAATGTTTGGGGCACCTTTTCTAGCCCGTTCCCCATGCTACGGGGGTGAGCAGTGCTGTCCTGAAGAGGGCTGCTCAGTCGCTCGGGGGGCTGCCGAACCTCGCTGCTGCTCCGGTACAGCAAGGAGCGACCCTATGACCCGAACCGCCTGCGTGCAGGTCTGCGGCTACGACTTCCAGTGAACCCTCACCTGTCGCGTCGTCGTTCGCCTGTCGCCGCAGGACTTGGGAGATGGAATGGAAGGATGACTAGATGACTTGCGCTGTAATTTTGTTTAAAGTGAAGAAGAGTTGCGCACCGTCGACCTCACTCTCTCGCCCGCTTCCCAGTGCTCCAGTGGCAAGCGGATTGCAAGACAACTGGCCGGGGTTGAGGTGCAGCTCATAGCCGTCGACAGAGATATCTTCTGAGCGCCTTAAGCAAGCTGAGCGAGCCCCGGTTTGAAGTCAGAGTTTGCCTTCTCCTAGATAGGTTTGTCTGAGGAGGCTAAGCGAGCCCTATCTGCCCCGGTTTGAGTTCAGAGTTTGCCTTCTCCTATCCTCGATCAAGTTTAGCCCGCTAGTCGAAGCGGTTTGCCGGGGTATGGCGCTAGGAGCCAAAGACCGAGAACTGAGTACTTAATGATGAAACCATCAGGCAGTCACTAAAACAGACACTGGAAGAACGCCTAGACTCATTGAAGCTGAACAACCTGAGCGTGGAAGAAACCTGGGCCAAACTACGCGAAACCGTCTACAGCACCGCCGCTGAACTTCTGGGGCCTTCTCCCAGGCACCACCGGGATTGGTTTGACGACAACAGCGCGGAGATCAAGCTACTTCTTGATGAGAAATACCGCGCACACAAAGCACACTTGAACGACGCTGGGTCTGTGGCCAAGAAAGTTGCTTTGAGCAACACGCGCAGAACTTGTCAACTCAAACTCCGCCAGATGCAAGACACATGGCTGAGCAACAGGGCAGATGAGATTCAGGCCTTTGCTGACAGGCACGACATGAAAAATTTCTATGCTGGTCTGAAAGAAATCTTCGGCCCGACTTCAAATAGTTCGTTACCGCTGCTCAGCTTAGATGGGTCTCACCTGATTACAGAAAAGGAAAAAAATTTGCAGAGATGGGCTGAACATTTCGACAACGTGCTCAATCGCCCGTCTACCATCAGCGACGAAGCTATCCAGCTTTTACCTCAGGTCGCCACTAATACCACACTTGCTGATCCACCCACCTTTGTTGAGATCACAGCAATTAGACAGCTGTCAAACGGCAAAGCGCCTGGATCAGATGCCATCCCGGCAGAAATCTATAAGGAAGGTGGCCAAGCTTTGACAAAAAATCTCCTTCAGCTCTTCATTCTAATATGGCAAACAGAGACACTACCCCAGGACTTCAAGGATGCCTCCATCATACATCTTTACAAGAAAAAAGGAAATCGCCATGCCTGTGACAATCACCGCGGCATTTCCTTGCTATCCATAGCAGGGAAAGTCCTCGCCCGACTCCTCCTCAACAGACTCAACGTACACCTGGAACAACAAGGTCTCCTGCCTGAAAGTCAGTGTGGGTTCAGAAAAGAACAGGGAACAGTCGACATGGTGTTCGCTGCCAGGCAGCTCCAAGAGAAGTGTCAGGAACAGAACACTGATCTGTACTCTACTTATGTTGACCTCACCAAAGCATTTGACACCGTCAGCAGAGATGGCTTATGGAAGATCATGGCTAAATACGGATGTCCCTCAAAGTTCGTCTCCATCGTGCGACAGTTTCACGATGGCATGCAGGCCAGGGTGCAGGACAACGGTGAAGCATCCCAACCATTCGCAGTCACAAATGGAGTGAAACAGGGGTGCGTCCTAGCGCCGACCCTATTCAGTCTCATGTTCTCCGCAATGCTGACAGATGCCTTCAACGGCAGTGAGATGGGCATTGGGCTGAGATACCGCACTGATGGTGGCCTATTCAACCTCAGAAGGCTCCAAGCCAAAACAAAGGTCCTGACAGACACCACGAGAGAATCCCTATTCGCCGACGACTGCGCTCTAAACGCAGATTCAGAAACCAACATGCAACACTGCGTCGACCAATTCTCACGTGCATGCCTCAACTTTGGTCTCACCATCAGCACACAGAAAACCGAAGTGATGTACCAACCAGCCCCAGGCAAACAATACATTGACCCCAACATCCACATTAACGGCCAGAGACTGAACACGGTGGAGAAATTCACCTACCTTGGCAGCACTCTCTCTCGTTGTGTTGTAATGGACGACGAAGTTATCGCACGAATCGCCAAAGCCAGTGCAGCCTTTGGTAGACTTCACTCCAACGTCTGGAACAGAAGAGGTATCAGCCTACCCACCAAGTTGAAGGTGTATCACGCCATCGTCCTCCCAACACTACTGTACGCAAGCGAAACCTGGACAGTCTACCAGCGCCATGCCAAGAAACTCAACCACTTTCACACAACCTGCCTCAGGCTCATAATGAGGATCAGATGGCAAGACAAGGTTCCCGACACTGAAGTCCTTGCCAGAGCCAACATGTCCAGCATCTACACCATACTAATGCGCTTTCAGCTTCGCTGGGCAGGCCACCTCGCTCTCATGCCAGACCACCGACTGCCTCGAAAGATCTTCTACGGAGAACTGCAGCAGGGAAAGCGCTCTCGCGGAGGCCAGAAAAAGCGCTACAAGGACACGCTGAAGTCCTCTTTGAAGGCTTTCAACATGGATCCCGATTGCTGGGAGGAAGATGCCCAGGACAGAGCTTTGTGGCGTCACTCTGTTCACATAGGCTGGGTTATTTGAGGCAAATAGAACTGTTGCTGCTGAAACACGACGCCTGGCTCGCAAAGCTCGCGCTGCCGACCACCATCTGACAGCCACCATCCCCTGTCCCCACTGTCATAGACATTTCCACGCAAGGATTGGACTAGTCAGCCATCTGCGCACACACCGACACCCACCAACCAACCTCTGATGACTAGATGGTCTTCATCGAATACGATGGACGAACTATATATACATTCTCCGTTCCATGACCCATCCTAATGACTTCCAGAGTTCAAGAGGTCAATTTCTACGTCACTAATTGTTGCCACCCTTTCAGGTGACACCGTCCGCGCGTTATGCACTCCACTGCGTCACAGGACTGTTATGTCACAGCCTGTACCGGTCCGTGGATCGAATGGGCCGCCAAAATAACATTAAATTAATTTCTATTTATTTACTGTTGTGTATTTCTCTCGGGGTTGTGCGACTTTCTGTGGACGAGAGGTTACCGGGAGCTGAACGGCTTTGAACGGCAGTGGCACTGTAAATCAAAACAATCTAGAATATAAATAAATAAATCCCACTCCAAACAGCGGGCCGCGTTGAATTTAATAAACGTTGATCGGTCCGTGGGGCGTTAAAGGTTGGGGACCAATGACATAGAAGATAAACAAAAAGCAAGAATTACTGCATTACTTCAAGAAATATATACTAATCCCAGATCGAATACCCAAATAGTAGGGCATACACAATTGATCAAGAGTTGTTAATGTGGTATTTAACAACTTTGATGTAAAATGTTGAAACACTAGGAAACAGAATATTATCAAACACAACAAATGAATTGTACATAACACGCGAAGACAGGAGCAATGAGACAGATCACTGAAACAGCAGCACAAAGAAATCAGAAAACAACGCGAGTTGTCGAACGTTGTTGAATGCTGAATGCGTCTTTCTTGCTTTGACGTATTCGGGAATTCCGAAAACGCGACTAATCTATCTATATCTCTATCTATCTATCTATCTATCTATCTATCTATCTATCTATCTATCTATCTATCTATCTATCTATCTATCTATCTATCTATCTATCTATCTATCTATCTATCTATCTATCTATCTATCTATCTATCTATCTATCTATCTATCTATATATATATATATATATATATATATATATTGTGGAGAAAAATAATATAGTCTAAGTTTGATGACGCAATTCGCTAGGCTCCGCCCACCGCAGTATCTATGGCGTCATTCCGCCATCTTGAGTGTAAATATTGGGAGCTTTAGTGTATACGTCATTTGGTACAAATGACGTATATTAACCGACAGTTGGGAGCACATGCTTTGTTTTATAGTTAGTCTAGCTTTGGGCATCGATGTAGATGGATGCATATTTACAGTTTGCTATTGTACTCCTCCTGGATCTACCTTTATGTCAGTTCATGTTCAAGTATTAAATGATTGTTTGATGTTACTTCACTGGAGTTAACTTCGTGATTTGTGTTGTCTGATTTAGTACACCTTCTACAAGCATCATCATTAAAAGGATCCGTAACATATATTTGGCACCTCCGACGTCGAACTGACTGACTTAGCTGGATTCAGGAGCAGCGGAGTGAGTACATTAAGACTCGTTGTAATTACCGGTTAAGTATTCATTGGTGAATTACGTGGCGGCCACCACCCAGGGTGTGCGCCGTGAAAACTGTGTTCTGAAGTGGCCAACCCTATTGTTTGCTGAAGTGGCCAACGTTACTGTTTGCTGAAGTGGCCAACCCTATTGTTTGCTGAAGTGGCCGACGTTACTGTTTGCTGAAGTGGCCAACCCGATTGTTTGCTGAAGTGGCCAACGTTACTGTTTGCTGAAGTGGCCAACCCTATTGTTTGCTGAAGTGGCCGACGTTAGTGTTTGCTGAAGTGGCCAACCCTATTGTTTGCTGAAGTGGCCGACGTTACTGTTTGCTGAAGTGGCCAACCCTATTGTTTGCTGAAGTGGCCAACGTTACTGTTTGCTGAAGTGGCCAACCCTATTGTTTGCTGAAGTGGCCGACGTTACTGTTTGCTGAAGTGGCCAACCCTATTGTTGCTGAAGTGGCCAACGTTACTGTTTGCTGAGGTGGCCAACCTAGCCGTTTGCTGAAGAGGCCAACCTTGCCGTTTGCTGAAGAGGCCTACCTTGCTGCTACTGAAGAGGCCAATCCTGTTTGCTGAAGAGGCCAACCTTGCTGTTTGCTGAAGAGGCCAACCCTACTGTTGCTGAAGTGGCCAACTTTACTGCTTGAAGTGGCCAGAGTTGCTGTGTACTGACGGGGCTGACGTTACCGTGTGGCTGGGAATCACCTCCTCATCGTCAGAGGACCCCACCATAGGATCACCGAGGATCAACAAGGGATCATCGAACATCGCGGACAGGGATCACCAAGGATCAATCCGTGTGTTAGTCAACCCCACATCGAACATCTCGGACCGGGATCACCGAGGATCAACCATCGAAGTCAAGGAACAGAATTTACTATTGTGTATTTCTTTATATGTAAGTTGGCATATTTTTTTATATATATTTATTACTAGAATATTGAAATCTGGTGTAATTATTTGTTTGTTGTTCTTGGTGGAATTCTGTATTTAATACAGTAGAGGTTAAAATAGGGTCCACCCTGAGCAGCCGAAACATTTAATTTGCTGGTTTTTGAAAAGGAATATTGTATTCATTTTGTTAGTACTTGTATGTTGATGACATAATAAAATATTTTTTGTGTGTATGATATATAGTATCAAACATTTTCACTTATTAGTTATAATTGGTTTTGGTTACTGCCATGTCATCAATTTTAAATATTGTTGAAGCTGGTAAAGCACTTGGCCTTACAGGCCAAGAGTTACAAACCTGGGTATCTGTAGAGAGAGAGAGAGAGTGGAGGAAGAAAAACAGAGAGAGAGGGAAGAAAAACAGAGAGAGAGGGAAGAAAGAAAGGAAAAGGAACAGAGAGAGAGGGAAGAAAGAGCCGCAGAACGGGAAATGAGGAAGGAAGAAATCGCGAACGAAAGGGCGCGCTTAGAGTCTGAGAACAATAGACAGTTAGCTAACCCCGGAGTTAACGGAGCAGGTGATAGAGTGACCACATCACTTAAATTACCTTATTTTACAGAAGGTGTTGACAGTATGGACACATACTTGTCTAGGTTTGAAATGCTAGCTACTAGCGCGGGTATGCCGAAGAATACATGGGCCGCGTCAATTTTAGGATTCATAAGAGGCAAAGCTCTGGATGTATGTTTAAAACTAAATGAAAATGAAATAAAAAATTATGATGTTGTGAAAGAATCATTAATGAAGATTTATAGTAACACATGTGATGGTTACAGGGAAAAATTTAATAATATTCGCCCATCACGAGAGGAAGACCCCAATTTATTTATCACCAACCTTAGTTTGTTTTTTGATAGATGGGTGGCTCTGTCTGGGGCGAAACAAGAGTACCATGATTTAAGGGAACTGATTTTAGTAGATAGGGCAATTAATGTGTGCCATAAAGATTTAGTGGCATTCTTGAAAGAAAAAGGGCCAAAAGCTTAGAAGATGTCACTGATTTATTGAGAAAGTATAGGTCTGCACATCCAGAAAAACCCATATCTAAGTTAGAACCAGACCATAACCAGGATGTGCTGTGCTTTGCTAAAGCTGTACCATATCCTAACCGTGGCCGTAGCTTAAGTCCTGGGAACAGAAATAGATCCATTGACCGACATGACGGGGACAAATTATGTTTCTCATGTGGGAGAGCCGGACATAGATCGCGAGACTGCAAAAGGGGAAATGGAGGTAGTGATAGTTTATGTTATCTGCGTAACGGGAGGGGACATTATGCTAGGAACTGCACTTGGTCCCGGGGAAATAGTCAGGGGAGAAAAGGACAACAGACCAGAACCATGGACAAGACCAGACAGAGACAAAGAGATAGGGTACAACAGGCAATGTTAGTTCAGGGGGGAGGTAATGGTTTACATTTTTACCCTGGGTTCGTTGGTGATGTACCTGTGAAGGTGCTACGTGACACTGGGGCAACGTGCGTGTGTGTCCGTAGATCATTGGTGAAAGATAGTGAATTCACGGGAAGAATGGGTCTATGTGCGTCATTTGATGGGACGGTACATGAGTTACCCATAGCCACTATTAATCTTAGAAGTCCATTTTACACAGGGCTAGTTGAAGCATTAGTCATCGAGAAACCAACTTACGACGTTTTAGTGGGCAGTATTGAGGGCGTAATAGAGTGTGATCCCATGGAATTGGATAAATGGAAAAAACTTAATGATCCTACTAGAAACTGTAATGCTGTGACAAGGGCTCAGGCTAAGGAGGAAAAACTCCATAATCAGTCATCAATTAGTAGTACAGATAACTGCTTAATTAATACTCAGAAAGTAAAAATTATACAGAGGGAAGAGAATGTAGTCAACTTTCCTAATCCACACATGACTGGCAATGTTAAATCTAGTGACATTCCTGTGGGTGAGATGTCTGACAGGGTCACCATAGATGGAGAGAACTTTTTTACCGAACAGCATAATGACGTGTCATTATCAAAATTAATCAACCGGGATAAAAAATCATTTAGAGATAGGGAAATCATTCAGTTAGAAAAAGGTGTTTGGGTTAGAAAGGCACAGTACATGAATAAACTTATAGTCCCAATGAAGTATAGGAAATTAGTTCTTAGGACAGCCCACGATTCACCTTTAGCGGGTCATTTGGGGGTTACTAGAACCAAGTATAGGATCTTGGGAAAATTCTTTTGGCCCGGGGTTACCAGAGAGGTAAAGAGATATGTTAGGACATGTGACCTGTGTCAATCAAAGGGGCCCAAATGTACCAGGGGGGAAGCCCCATTACAAACAACCGATGTAGTTGACAGACCGTTCATAAAATTAGCTATTGATATAATTGGACCTATGCCAGTGCTGTCCAATAGAGGGCATCGCTTTATCTTAACGGTGGTGGATGTATGTTCCAGATGGCCAGAGGCGGTGCCTCTTAAATTCATAAGGGCTGAGGACATAGCACAGGCACTAATGACTATTTTTTGTAGGACAGGCTTCCCAGATGTTATTTTATCTGACAGAGGTACTCAGTTTGTATCTGAATTAACCAACCATTTTACCTCTGTATTGGGGATCAAACAAATCTTTACATCGCCATACCATCCCCAAAGTAATGGAATTTGTGAGCGACTGAACGGCAGTATAAAAAAAATGATCAGTAAAGTGTCTGATGACAATCCGGGAGACTGGGATCTCATGTTACCCTGTGTGTTGTTTGCGTATAGGGAAATTCCACAGGAAACAACAGGATTTTCACCTTATGAAATGGTGTACGGTGCGAATCCAAGGGGTCCACTGTCCCTACTTAAGGACTTAATGATAAGGAAAGATTTATCCCCTGACGTAAGAACTGCCTATGAGCTAGTGATTGATACAATACAGAGACTGATAAAGGCCTGTGATGTGGCTAGATCAAATGTTTTAACCAAAAATAAAAGCACATTATTGAGGGTTAATAGGGACAGGAAACTCAGACATATTAGGCCAGGTGAGGATGTACTTGTTTTATTACCTGACAAGACCAATAGATTATTTATTAAGTGGCAAGGACCTTTTAAGGTTACTAGAAAGGTGACAGACGTGGATTATGAAATTAATATTAGAAATAGGTTAAAGGTCTTTCATATAAACATGTTGAAAGTATACTATAATAGACCAATTGAATTAGTTCAGACCGCTGAGAGACAGGTTCAAAATTGTTTCATGTTAAGGGAGGAAGATGTACCTGACGCTGACATTCAGACATGTGAGGGACCTGAGGTTGGAAACAAGGAAACATGGGAGTATATAGCATTAAATAACTTAACTCATGACAAAGTGGTTAGTATTAAGACACTTTTGGGTGACTTTACAGATATTTTTTCTGATAGACCGGGTAAAA
This sequence comes from Bulinus truncatus, assembly GCA_021962125.1. Taxonomy (NCBI): domain Eukaryota; kingdom Metazoa; phylum Mollusca; class Gastropoda; family Planorbidae; genus Bulinus; species Bulinus truncatus. The sequence continues at coordinate 1,913,142 of JAGDYQ010000084.1, forward strand.
CTGATATAATACAACATGACATAAAGCTGTCAGAAAACAAGGTTATCCGTCTGAGACCATACACCCTCTCATTACATCACCGCGACTATATCAAGAAAGAGTTAGAAGGGTTACAGAAACAGGGTGTCATAGAACCATCAGAGTCACCATATGCAGCTCCCATAGTGTTAGTTAAGAAAAAGACAGGTGACATCAGACTGTGTGTAGACTATAGACAGTTAAATAAAATAACCATTATGGACTCGTATCCCATGCCCAATCCTGAGGAGTTAATGACCAGGCTAGCCAGAGCTAAATATTTTTCTAAACTGGATTTAGCAAGAGGGTATTGGCAAATACCACTGACCCCTGAAGCCAAACCATTGACTGCATTTATAACTCCATTTGGGTTGTTCCAATGGAATTTCATGAGTTTTGGGCTAGTAAATGCACCAGCCACCTTCAATAGGATGGTGGCCAAATTATTTTCCCATAGACAAGACACTGTTTGCTACCTGGATGACATTTGTATTTTTCATGAGGACTGGGATAAACATGTTAGGAGTCTAAGAGAAATTTTTACAGTTTTAAAGAGACATAATTTAACCGTGAGACCGACTAAGGTAGAGATCGTCGGCATCCGTCCGTCTCGAGAGACGATGGTGTAGCTAAGATGAGTCTACAAGACACCGCCGGGAATGGCTGTGCAGTCCGACTCGGGAGTGGCAATCCCTGCCGTACTTGTCACACTTGAAGATAGTTGGTTGTTGTACTTGTTGTTGTAGCTGTTCTTTTTTCCGCTTCCGTCTTGTTCTTTTCAGGGCAGCATTATCCTGTCGCTCAGCCTCTGCGCGCAATGAACCCTGCCGGACAGCGAGCCTCCATGAGTGGCGGTCGGCTGCTTGGCTCTCCCAGGAGTTGGGGTTAATGGAGCACTCTTTCATATCCTTTTTGCAAGTGTCTTTGTAGCGCAATTAGGTCGCCCGGTTTTCCTCTGGCCGGTAACTAACTCGCCATAGAGTAGGTCTTTCGGGATGCGGCCTGCGTCCATTCTTTTGACATGACCGAGCCATCTGAGGCGTCTCCCGCTGAGAACTGCAAACAAGCTGCTCATGTTGGCCCTCTCTAGCACCCCAGTGTTGGGGATCTTGTCTTGCCACTTTATCTGCAGTATACGTCGCAGGCACCTCATGTGGAAATTGTTTAGCTTTCTTTCGTGCCTCGCGTAAGTGGTCCACGTCTCGCATCCATAGAGGAGGGTACTAAGTATGCAGGCCTGGTAGACGCGCAATCTGGTATTTTCGGTGAGGCTGGGGTTTTCCCACACACGTTGCTTTAGTCTCGCCATGACTGTGGCTGCCCTAGCGATTCTGCAATCGATCTCCGGGTCTATGGATAGCGAGCTGGAGATGGTGGACCCGAGGTAAGTGAAGTTCTCGACGACCTCTAGGGTGTGCCCATCGATGTCAATGCTTGGGGGTGTATCTGTACCCTGTGCCATGACATTCGTCTTTTTCAGGCTGATAGTCAGTCCCAACTCCTTGCATGCATGGGAGAGGCGGGTGACAAGCTGCTGCAGTCCGTCTTCAGTGTGTGATGTCAAGGCTGCGTCATCAGCAAAGAGCAGCTCGCGAATTAGGACCTTTGTGACTTTGGTCTTTGCACGGAGGCGGGCTATGTTATAGAGCTTGCCATCGGACCTTGTATGGATGTAAACACCCTCGCTGCAATCCTTGAAGGCGTATTGGAGGAGCATGGAAAAGAAAATGCCGAAGAGTGTAGGTGCAAGGACGCAGCCCTGTTTTACTCCGCTGCTGACTGGGAAGGCCTCGGAGATTGCGCCGTTGTAGCAAACCGTGCTATGCATGTTGTCGTGGAAGGACATGACCACTGCAAGCAGGTGTGGGGGGCAGCCAATCTTTTGCAGCAAGCTGAAGAGTCCACTTTGACTTACTAGATCAAACGCCTTTGTGAGGTTGACGAAAGCGATGTAGAGTGGCACCTGCTGTTCCTGACACTTCTCTTGAAGTTGACGTAGTGAGAAGATCATGTCCACTGTTGATCGGCCAGCCCTGAAGCCACACTGTGACTCTGGGTAGACTCGGGAGGCGAGGGCCTGCAGGCGGTTTAGAGCGACGCGGGCGAAAGCTTTGCCGACGATGCTGAGGAGGGAGATGCCCCGGTAGTTATTACAGTCGCTCCGGTCCCCTTTGTTCTTGTATAGTGTGATAATTTTGGCATCCCTCATGTCTTGGGGGATATAGCCCTGTTCCCAGCATCGACTTAGGTCGTGTAATGGCTTTAGCAGTGTTGGTTTTCCGCTCTTCAGAACTTCTGGTGGGATTCCATCGCTACCGGGTGCCTTTCCGTTTGCAAGGCAGTCGATGGCTTTGCTTAGTTCATCCACGGTGGGTGTGGTGTCTAGCTCCTCCATGACAGGCAGATCTGGGATAGCGCCAAGGGCGGCATCAGTCACAGTGTTCTGGGTTGCGTATAGCTCCAGGTAGTGTTCGGTCCACCTCTGCATCTGTTTTTCCTGGTCCTTGATGACCTCTCCTGTTTTGGATATAAGAGGGGCGGTTTTGGAGGGAGTTGGGCCTATTGCCTTTTTGATGCCCTCGTACATCCCTCTTGCGTTTCCTGTATCGGCAGCTGCCTGGATGCTGCTACAGAGGTTCAACCAGTAGGAGTTGGCGCATCTGCGGGCGGTCTGCTGGGCTTTGCTCCTGGCTGTCCGTAGGGCTTTTAGTGTTTTGGGACTGGGCCTGGCCTTGTAGGCCAGTAGGGCTTTCCTTTTTACCTCGGTAACGGGTTCCATTTCCTACCAGTGGGCCTCGTACCAATCGGCGTTTTTCCGCTCTATCTTTCCATAGGTGGTGATGGCGGAGTTATATACGACATCACGCAGACGCGACCACCTAGAGTCGATGGTGTCAACTGCTAACTTTCTTTCACTGAGTGTAACTTCCAGACTGCTGATAAACTGTTGGTTTTTTTCGGGATTTCTGGCACAGTTGATATTGATGCGTGGGCGACCTTTTTTCTTGGAGTGATGCAGTTTCTTCGGCGTTATGCGCACCTTGCTTGCCACGAGGGCGTGGTCCGTGTCGCAGTCTGCACTGTGGTAGCTGCGGGTGAGGAGGATACTGTCGATATTCCCTCTTCTGGTGAGGACGAGGTCGAGTTGGTGCCAGTGGCGGGAGCGTGGGTGCCTCCATGACACCTGATGTATCTCTTTGCACCAGAAGAAGGTGTTGGTCACGCACAGGCCATGGTGGCACGAGAGCTCAAGCAGTCTCTGGCCATTTTCATTTATCTTTCCCCTCCCAAAGCTTCCGAGACAGGTGGGCCAAGCCACATGGTCAGCTCCTACCCTTGCGTTGAAATCGCCAAGGAGATAAAGGCTATCGGTGCTAGGAATCTTCAATAGCGCTTCATCTAGGGACTGGTAAAATTGATCTTTCTCCTCGGCAGTGGAGCAGAGGGTTGGAGCATACACGCTGAATATGTGAGCTGGGCCAGAGGACGTTGACAGTCGGAGGATTAGTAATCTCTCAGAGCCGTCTGTTGGGGGCTCTATGAATCTGACAAGCGTGTTTTTCACCGCGAAGCCAACACCGTGTTGCCTCGGTTGGTCTGAGGACTTCCCTTTCCAATAGAATGTGTAGTTAGCTTCTCTGATGGTGCCGGTTTCAGCCAGCCGGGTCTCCTGTAGAGCTGCGATGTCGATGTTTAGTCGTGAGAGTTCCCTGTCGATGACAGCGGTCTTCCTTGCGTCATCAATCTGCTGAAGGTCAGATGTGAGTCCGGTACACATGGTCCTGATGTTCCAGCTTGCGAATCGAAGAGCTGGAGGCTTCTTGCTAGTTCTTATCTTGAATTTGCCTGGTGCGTGTGTTTTTTGGCCCACTTTTTGAGAAGTGCATCTCTAATCCCCACGCACCCAGTAGGGCAGGTGAGCCATGGCGAGACAGCACCCAACTGGCTGGGGGCTGCCCAGCTTGAGGCGGGCGGTAGCTGTCCAATGAGGCGCGATGACCTCTCCCACCGTCGAAAGAGGACCCCCTGGCGCTCGTTTCCTTCGCCAATCGGATGAGCTTAGAACCGGTAACTGTCCCCTTCCGTGTTGTATCGACATCGTGCGACGACGCTAGAGTATCCTCTCCAGTTTAGCTACAGAGCCTGGGCAGGGTAATATGGAGGGATAGCTGTTGCCCGTGCAGCAGTCCCCCCCTCTCCGCGCAACTGAGAGATCCAAGGGAAAGACAGGTTTCAAGGTTGTTACTGCCGGGGGTTGGTAGCGGGGATAAGCTCCCACTAACAAATAAAATGCTCCCAATGGCGTGCGTCTCAAATAGCCTCTGACAACCAAGTCCAACTCCTGGCCTTCTCGTGCGGCTTAGCTACTAAGCCCGGCGAAACTGTTCCACTGACAGGAGAAGGGGCGAAGGCGGTTCACTGGCGCCTCAAAACCAGCCGCTTCGGGCAGATGGGGCTCGTCAACCTCGGTTGGTAGCTCACCTAGGAGAAGGAAAACTCTGTTCTCAAACCTCCGCTGCCTAGCGGCATACCTCCTACGAGGATAGGCTAAGGGAGTAAACCCTGAAAAGAAATCCGGAGCTGGAGTCCCCAAGGCGGCCAGACCCTATATTGTCAACGCCGGCAACTCCTGCGGCGCAGCTGAAGCCAAGCCGTAAGGTAGAGATAGGACTGACGGAAGTAACTTTCCTAGGACATAAAGTGGGAAATAATATAATAAAACCCATAGGTGAATCAGTGTCAAAGATATTAAATATTGAAAAACCGTCATCAAAGAAACAGGTGCGCAGTCTTTTGGGCTTATGCAATTTCTATCGGAAGTTTATTCCGAATTTCGCTCATATAATGGAACCTCTGGCTAATCTAACTAAAAAGGGAGAGCCAAACAAAATCATCTGGTCTGATGAATGTCAACGGGCCCTGGAGATTATTAAAACCGCCTTCGCTCAGGGGCCCATATTAAAGTTACCTGACATAGGTAAACAATTCGTTCTGGCCACAGATGCCTCGGCCGTTGCGATAGGGGGGGCCCTGTTACAGAGCCACAATGGTGTGTTACACCCAGTGCTATATGTCAGTCGTAAATTGACCTCACCAGAGACAAGATATGCCACAATAGAGAGGGAGGGATTAGCCATCACATGGTGCATTACAAAATTGGCAAGGTATCTGTTAGGTGCCCAATTTATTCTTCGGACTGACCATGCGCCGCTGGCATTTATAAATTCCAAAAAGCTAGGGAATAATAAAGTAGCCAGATGGTCACTCCTACTGCAGGATTTTAATTTTATCGTCCAAGCTATACCTGGTAAAGAGAACGTTATTGCTGACACGTTATCACGTTGCATTTGAAATGAGCTTAAGTTCTCAACAAACCTATGTCCTGGCAGTAAGAAATCTTGTGTACCGTAATGTTTATGTTACATGTATTATATGTTTATATGATGACATAATGATATTTAATAATAATTGATGATTATGATAAAAAAAAAGAGAAGTCACTTGAGAAAAAAAAAAGAAGAATAACTAGTGACATGAAAAAAAAAAGTCACCTGAAAAAAAGATAATAGAAAAGATATACAAGTGACATGAAAGAAAAAAAATTAACAAGTCACATAGAAAAAAATATCTAATAAAATAATTAATATCAGTGACGAAAAGAAAAAAAAAATTAAAATGATGAGAAATTTTAATTGAATTCAATATGTTTATACATATATGATTGATGATATTTATTATATTGTTTGCATGTATTGATTTATAATTCCATGCAATATTGATTTGATGAATCATTGTATAATTTATTTTGTTGTTATGATGATTTGGGATATGTTCTATGATTGAACTTTGTTTCATGTGACTTCCTTTTGTCCGTATTAGTATTGGGTTTTACTTTACATGATTACATCATGCTTAGGTAGAGGGGAGAAATGTGGAGAAATAATATAGTCTAAGTTTGATGACGCAATTCGCTAGGCTCCGCCCACCGCAGTATCTATGGCGTCATTCCGCCATCTTGAGTGTACATATTGGGAGCTTTAGTGTATACGTCATTTGTACCAAATGACGTATATTAACCGACAGTTGGGAGCACATGCTTTGTTTTATAGTTAGTCTAGCTTTGGGCATCGATGTAGATGGATGCATATTTACAGTTTGCTATTGTACTCCTCCTGGATCTACCTTTATGTCAGTTCATGTTCAAGTATTAAATGATTGTTTGATGTTACTTCACTGGAGTTAACTTCGTGATTTGTGTTGTCTGATTTATTACACCTTCTACAAGTATCTTCAATATAAGGACCCGTAACATATATATATATATATATATATATATATATATATATATATAACTTGCGTCTTTGCAGCGTGGTTTCCTGCATGGTTGGGCGATGAAGAGAATTATAAATATATATATAGATTATTAAACGAACAAACTTTGTAGAGCTTATATAATTAAATAAAAGTGCACACTATTGCAAGAGAATTACTAAGACCACAAGCAATAAGTGTTGATGATATTTCGTCTGTGTCCGTGTGTCAGTGACAGTGAATATAAGTGTGCTTGTTTTGTTTGGTGTCTTTGAGTGAAAAAATTCTTAATTACTAAACAATCTCCTCTTCCCGGTTGCCTTGACAACAGAAATTCGAATACATATAAATAATAACTTCTGTAGACTAGTGTTGTTTAGTGTGTGTGTGTGTGTGTATGTTTGTATTTAATACTATTTATAAGTGTGTGTATGTTTGTGTGTGTGTATGATTGTATTTATGAGTGTGTGTGTATGATTGTATCTATGAGTGTGTGCGTATGATTGTATCTATGAGTGTGTGTATGATTGTATCTATGAGTGTGTGTAAATATATGTGTATCTATGAGTGTGTGTGCGTATGATTGTATCTATGAGTGTGTGTGTGTATATATGTGTATCTATGAGTGTGTGTGTGTGCGTATGATTGTATCTAAGAGTGTGTGTATGATTGTATCTATGAGTGTGTGTGTGTATGATTGTATCTATGAGTGTGTGAGTGTGTATGATTGTATCTATGAGTGTGTGCGTGTATATATGTGTATCTATGAGTGTGTGTGTATGATTGTATCTATGAGTGTGTGTGTATGATTGTTTCTATGAGTGTGTGTGTATATGTGTATCTATGAGTGTGTGTGTGTGTGTGTATGATTGTATCTATGAGTGTGTGTGTATGTGTATCTATGAGTGTGTGTGTGTATGATTGTATCTATGAGTGTGTGTGTGTATGATTGTATCTATGAGTGTGTGTATATATGTATATCTATGAGTGTGTGTGTGTGTGTATGATTGTATCTATGAGAGTGTGTGTGTGTAAGATTATATCTATGAGTATGTGTGTGTGTAAGATTATATCTATGAGTGTGTGTGTGTATGATTGTATCTATGAGAGTGTGTGTGTGTGTAAGATTATATCTATGAGTGTGTGTGTTTAAGATTATATCTATGAGTGTGTGTGTGTGTATGATTGTATCTATGAGAGTGTGTGTGTGTGTGTGTAAGATTATATCTATGTGTGTGTGTGTGTGTGTAAGATTATATCTATGAGTATGTGTGTGTGTGTGTATGTGTGATTATATCTATGAATGTGTGTCTGGCGTTTTCTTCTGTTTAGATTTTCCACTCACAAGGAAGTTGATCATGATAAAAAAAAATGGTTTGTTTACCAGTGAGTTTAATATCCAGATGAAATAAAAAATCTACTTATCCTTTGTATTTCTCTTTTCCGCCTTTTATCTCAAAATAGAGCCATCGGAGAAATCCGTGCAAAGTGTCCAGAGAGACAATATCGCCAATATTATTAGGATTAAAGTTTAGTGTAATCAAAGCACTCTGGCCGGATATTGAAAGTTTCGCCCACAATAATACAGGGAGTTGTCCAATAGAAAACGTATTAAAGAGATGATTTTTGTTGGGAAGTTTCAGGCATTGTATTAAATATTTTGTGTTTCGCTCTTGTAATATCTTATGACGTACTCGCTTGAGCATTAAGGCAGTTTCATTCTGGGTTCTTTTTCAGAGTTATTCCCCCCTCCCCCTCCCCTTCTTTTCCACCATACATGTCCATGGATGTGATTTCTAAAGGAAAACTGTTAACATTAAAAATCTTCATCCGCCAATAGTTTTTTTTTTTTTTGGTTTGTTTATGCAGAGTGGACTATTTAACTGCCAACTACGAGATTAAAAAATATGAAAAATAATACTAAAGGGTCATTCCAATGGTCAACTACCTAGATACTGTAGCCTTTTACAAACGGTGATCATTTCGATCATTTTAACCTATGTATATTTCAGGTCATAGCTAAAGCCCCCCGTTATATATCCCGTGTTGCCTCCAAGGCCATTGCACTATCGGCTATGGGGTGGGGTGGTGTGATGTTGAAAGAAAGGCACCATACAAACCGTCCGGTTAGTGTTTTATAGGAAGTGAGAGATTTCATATTATCCTTACAAGGTACTTCACACTCCATAGCTTCCATTGCATGCCTCTTACACTCTATATGGTTCATCGACCTACATTCGAGATGTAAAAGGTGAAAAGTTGCTGTATTAGCCATGGCCTGTCATGATAGCATCATATTTAATCGATCTCGTATTTTTCTTTGAAACGAGCTCTTCCTTTAACAGTATTTCTCCTCTTGAGGCCCCTGAAGCCTGGTGGGCCCTTAGGAAACGCGACGTCCACGTCCACTTTAGTGACGTCAGTTTTTTCCGCAGCCGCGCTGAATAGGATAACACTCGACACGGAGAACAGTGAAGGCGCAAATCACATTTACTCCAATAATAATACAGTCAGTCCAGGACTGGCGCTATTCTCGCTGGTCAGCCGGGGCCATTGTACAGTAAAAAAATACGGACAAAGAAAACTGTCACAGTAGGGTGGACTGAAAGTGGACGAGATCGATAGGCGGTGATACAACGACCAGTTAGTTTGGTAGGAGGACACAAAGTGATACAACGCACAGTTAGTTTGATGGGAGGTCACTAAGTGAGACAACGACCAATTAGTTTGGTGGGAAGACACAAAGTGATACAATGACCAGTTAGTTTGGTGGGTGGACACAAAGTGCCACATACAGGCACACAAAGCCCTAAACATACACTTTTATAATCAGTCACGCTGTATTTCAGGTAATAGAATCTTGTTTTTTTTTTTTACGATGGTTGTTGTAGCTGTTGTTGTAGCTGTTGTTTTTTCTGCTTCCGCCTTGATCTTTTCAGGGTAGCATTTTCCTGTCTCTCAGCCTCTGCTCGCGATGAACCCTGCCGGACAGCGAGCCTCCAGGACTGGCGGTCGGCTGCTTGGGTCTCCCAGGAATTGGGGTTAATGGAGCACTGTTTCATATCCTTTTTGCAGGTGTCTTTGTATCGCATTTTAGGTCGCCCTGTTTTCCTCTGGCCGGTAACTTGCTCGCCATAGAGTAGGTCCTTCGGGATGCGGCCTGCGTCCATTCTTTTGACATGACCGAGCCATCTGAGGCGTCTCTCGCCGAGAACTGCAAACAAGCTGCTCATGTTGGCCCTCTCCAGCACTCCAAATACCATAGCAACAACATAAGTAGACACTAAATATTGAAGTTCGACAACTTTTAATGAATCAATCCTTATGAAGTGGAAGAATGAATATTTTTTTTTATTGACACTTTTTTGACAAAATAAAGAAGTCACAAAGTTAGTGAACTGAGCCCTACATGGTCTTTTCTTTTATTTTCAAAACTATACGTCTGTCTCGTGATACTATATTTAGCCAGTGGCGTCACCAGGGGTAGGGGTGCGGGGGCCGCACCGGGTGACACCAAACATAGTGACGCCACTGTATATAGAGTATAACCTCCAGTATGACATGGTTGCCTAGAGATCCCGGTTTCCACAACAACGTGATTGGCCTGGCTTTGAACCCATGTAGTGGTAAAATGTACAAATGTATTTATTCCTTCATCGTGACAGTTGTAAACATAAATCATATGTCGACGCCAGAGGGGCTGGGTTGTTACCAGTGCACTGGGGCCTAGGGCGAATAAAGTAAAAAAAAAAAACAAAGACTCCAGTCTCGACCTACCCCCTCCCCCACCCTACTTCCTGCCCCCCCTACGACCGATTTGGGGGGGGGGGGGGTCCACATTTTATTCCAGTATGTGATTCACCTTTTTATGGCATTTAATTCATAGAACTGGTATTGAAAAGTTTTCTTGATTTCTGCACTCCATTTGTTCCTTCCCCCCTTTCCCCCACCCACCTCCACTTTCAAAGATAACCAGGTTGGTATGCAGTGAATATCTAATCCAAATGCTCGTTCGTTTGTTTGCTAGCCTGTGCCAATGGGAGGAAAGGGGGTGGGGGGTGGAGTTCACAACTCGTTCCTTTTGTTGACATTGCTCGGCGTAATTCACGCAATCGGTAATCCCCCTTTGCCAGTTTCTAAATATAGACTAGCGCGCGGCTCAATATTAAAAACACGGCACGTGACAATGTATTGGAATGGATGGGGAAAAGTAAGTCTCGGATGATTATAATAACAACGTATTAACAGATCAGGTCAATGTTAACGTTGAAAGCGAGAGTGTGATAGACAAAAAGAGAAGGATATGATAATCAATAATCACGTGATATTTTAATAAAAGTTCGAAAAAGGTTGGAGGAGAAGCGGGTGTGTGTGAATTCCCTTTGCTTTCTAGACAACGAAAAATTCGAACGCGCGCGAGCGAGGTGGAGACAAGGGAGCAAACTCCCATCACAGAAATAAAACCGAAGAGAGCGAATTAATTTTTTCCCCCTGTTCGTCTAAATAGACGGGGGAGAAGAAAGACTGCGTGTTTATTTTTTAGCATCTTCGTTTTTATTCGCACTTCTAAAAATATTTCAACTTCTTACATTTTTCAAATCAATGATTCGAATCAATGCGAGAGACACCATTTATTTAAAAAAAAAACATCACAGATTCGCTTTGCCTTTTTTTTTTTTTAATTTTTTATTCGCTGCTCTTTTAGACGTAACAAATTGAAATACTAGACAAATCCATGTTGGTTTATTTACTGTAAAACCAGAAGTGGATCTTTTTAAACATACAAAAAAAAAATAAAATGCTGTCTGGGACACTAATCTAAACTAGAGAGCTGGAACACATCGAGTGTATTTGACTATTATTTATTTTTTCCCGTGAATGCATCTACTCCATTCGCTGCGTTCCACCGAGATCGTCTGCAACAAAACTAGGTTATTTCTGTTTATTTAAAACCCAGTTTATGTTTTGTTATTTTAAAAATCCTTTTAAGTTGTGACACGCATAGCAGTTAAAAAAAAATATTTTTATCACAACACAGCTTGAGTTCTTATCGGTAACTGGTCGTTGTTTTAAGCCTTTGCTTATCAACAGGGGTCGCTTGTTTTGGAGACGCAATCGCATATCGGGAGTAATTTGAATGGATTTTTTTTTTAAAACTTGGAGGTGGTGTGTTGATAACTTGTGTCCGACATCGAGGTGTCAGCTGACGTTGACGCACGGCCATTGTGAGGATGTACTGTGAGGCATTCTGATATACGACTGACACAAAGTACTGTCAAGCGGGACTATAGGACTACTGATTCTGGTAAGTTGTTACGGTGTTTCAACTATCTATCTATCTATCTACCTATCTATCTATCTATCTATCTATCTATCTATCTATCTATCTATCTATCTATCTATCTATCTATCTATCTATCTATCTATCTATCTATCTATCTATCTATCTATCTATCTATCTATCTATCTATCTATCTGTCTGTCTGTCTGTCTGTCTGTCTGTCTGTCTGTCTGTCTGTCTATCTATCTGTCTGTCTGTCTGTCTGTCTGTCTATCAATCTATCTATCTATCTATCTAAATATATCTATTTATCTATAAATACATCAATATGTATCTATCATTATGTATCTGTATACCTATCTATCTATCCTTCTATCTATCTATCCGTCTATCTATTTATCTAATCCCGCGGTTCTCAACCTCTGGTACTCATTCCCCCATGGGGTACTTTGAGAGCTTATGGAGGGGTACGCAGTGACATATTATTTTTCGTTAAAAGAACCCAAGAATTTGAAGTACGTACGTGTGAGGGGGGTAACGGCGGACAGATTTTTGCAACCTTTGGGGGTTCAGTCGCGAAATAGGTTGGGAACCGCGTATCTATATACCTATATATATATATCTGTCAATCTACTTGTTTGTCGGTCTATCTACTTATCTATTTGTTCATCTCACCGTCTGCCTGTCCACGAAGATATCATTTTATTTTTGTGACGTACTCTCACATCGTAATGACCGATGATAATTTCTGATGATACCACTCGTCATTAAGTTTCTGATTGATCCAGGAGGGTGTCATTAGCTGATATCTAGTGGCAGGGGGGGTGGATTATTTACTTAGTTAATGTCGCGTTTCGTAAAGTGCAGAGAGGAAGGGGGAAATTAAAAGAGAAAGAGTAAAAGAGAGAGAGAGAGAGAGAGAGATAGAGGGAGAGGGGGAGAGAGGAAGAGATGGAGAGAGAGAGAAAGACAAAGACATATAATTGGTGTACGTCACAGGATATTTAATTGAAAGACCACCATTAAACTAATATGTTTTAGTTTGTTCGCTCGTTGTTCGTTGTTTACGAAATTGTTATTGTCGTCATTTTGTTAAGTCATTTAAACGAACGCTGGAATGTTTAGACGGTAGGTGTCACGTGACTTTACCCTGGCAACGCTTTGACACCGTTAAACCAACAGTGCCGCCCCATAGGGAAGAAAGGTAAAGGAAATAGGGTAACTAGTACAGTCTCCCCAGCCCCCCTCCCGTGCCCGAGGAGGGGGGGTGGCCGTCGGAAAGCATATTCTTGTCATATAGTTGTCTGGTGCGATACTCACTCACGGTCCCGCGCATTCCTCCTCCCTCCCCCCACACACACCAGAAAAGCTTGCTGGTAGATAATCAATATTTGCGTAGAGTCTATTCGTGCGATTGTACGAGTACAGCCATATCAAGGTTTTAGCACTTTGGTGGTGTTTGTGTGCATGTATATATATATTGGTTGTTTTGATATATATATATATATATACGCTTCTTACATCTCAGGAACATCTTTACAGAGGCGGCGGACGGCCGCGCGGGACACTTAGACTTTAGGAGCACCCGCCCTCCCCCCACCATGGGCCACCGCCCCATGAAATTTTTTACGTTAGCCCCCCCCCCCCCCCATGTTTTTAGCGATTTTACTGCTGTCAAGTATTGTTTGAATTAGTGTTGGCCGCACGTCAAGTGATAACGTGATGTCAGTCAGTACCTATGTAACGACACAATGATCGCGAAAGACGACATCAACAACAACAGCAACAGCAGACCTCTGGGCGTGTACCAAAATTAGACAAAGGTTGTGAGTGAGGATGTGGGGATGGTGGGGGCGGGGGGGGGGGAATGCTTCATGTCGGTGAAATGTCACGGTAGCGGTATGTCATGCGAGCCAAATGTCAATACTGACATCGATACCGCTGTAAAACGATACCGCGCAACAAGTCGTTCACTGACATTGTGCTCGTCTCATTCTAACCAATACCACCACCACCACCACCTCCTCCTCAACACTTTTCCAATAAATATCTCTGCCGGCTTATTTCAAAACTCTGACAGTTTATTGACATCACTGACATGACAAGGACACCAGTGCCTTGTAAGTTACGGAAAAATAAAAGTCTTGTAAAAAGACCAACAAAACCAACTGTCGTAGACATTCTTCTCCTCTCATACCCCCCCCCCTTTCCCCCATCGTTCAAAGGCACGAAGTTAAATCAGAAAAATTCCAAATGGTCAGACAAATGAGGCGCCTGCCTAAGCCCTCCTTCTCCCTCCCACCCCCTCCCACCCCCCAACTGTTTAGGAGCACGTTATCGAGAATCTTATTTTGCATCAACCTGTACAGACTAAAATGACCTAACAGTAACTTTTCTTACTGCCCCCAACTGTAACTTGACCTTGTGCCCCCAAATATAACGTTTCCTAGTGCCCAACAAATGTAACTTTACCCAGTGCCCAACAAATGTAACTTTACCTAGTGCCCAACAAATGTAACTTTACCCAGTGCCCAACAAATGCAACTTTACCTAGAGCCCAACAAATGCAACTTTACCCAGTGCCCACAAATGCAACCTTACCCAGTGCCCAACAAATGTAACTTTACCTAGTGCCCAACAAATGCAACTTTACCCAGTGCCCACAAATGTAACTTTACCCAGTGCCCAACAAATGTAACTTTACCTAGTGCCCAACAAATGTAACTTTACCCACTGCCCAACAAATGTAACTTTACCCACTGCCCAACAAATGTAACTTTACCCAGTGCCCAACAAATGCAACTTTACCCAGTGCCCACAAATGTAACTTTACCCAGTGCCCACAAATGTAACTTTACCCAGTGCCCAACAAATGTAACTTTACCCACTGCCCAACAAATGTAACTTTACCCACTGCCCAACAAATGTAACTTTACCCACTGCCCAACAAATGTAACTTTACCCAGTGCCCAACAAATGTAACTTTACCCAGTGCCGAACAAATGTAACTTTACCTAGTGCCCACAAATGTAACTTTACCTAGTGTCCAACAAATGCAACTTTACCTAGTGTCCAACAAATGTATCTTTACCTAGTGCCCACAAATGTAACTTTACCTAGTGTCCAACAAATGCAACTTTACCTAGTGTCCAACAAATGCAACTTTACCTAGTGTCCAACAAATGTAACTTTACCCAGTGCCCAACAAATGTAACTTTACCTAGTGCCCAACAAATGCAACTTTACCTAGTATCCAACAAATGCAACTTTACCTAGTGTCCAACAAATGTATCTTTACCTAGTGCCCACAAATGTAACTTTACCTAGTGTCCAACAAATGCAACTTTACCTAGTGTCCAACAAATGCAACTTTACCTAGTGTCCAACAAATGTAACTTTACCCAGTGCCCAACAAATGTAACTTTACCTAGTGCCCAACAAATGCAACTTTACCTAGTATCCAACAAATGCAACTTTACCTAGTGTCCAACAAATGCAACTTTACCTAGAGTCCAACAAATGTAACTTTACCCAGTGCCTAACAAATGTAACTTTACCTAGTGCCCACAAATGTAACTTTACCTAGTGTCCAACAAATGTAACTTTACCTAGTGCCCACAAATGTAACTTTACCTAGTGCCCAACAAATGCAACTTTACCTAGTGTCCAACAAATGCAACTTTACCTAGTGTCCAACAAATGCAACTTTACCTAGTGTCCAACAAATGTATCTTTACCTAGTGCCCACAAATGTAACTTTACCTAGTGTCCAACAAATGCAACTTTACCTAGTGTCCAACAAATGCAACTTTACCTAGTGTCCAACAAATGCAACTTTACCTAGTGTCCAACAAATGCAACTTTACCTAGTGTCCAACAAATGTAACTTTACCCAGTGCCCAACAAATGTAACTTTACCTAGTGCCGAACAAATGTAACTTTACCTAGTGCCCAACAAATGTAACTTTACCTAGTGCCCACAAATGTAACTTTACCTAGTGTCCAACAAATGCAACTTTACCTAGTGTCCAACAAATGCAACTTTACCCAGTGCCCAACAAATGTAACTTTACCTAGTGTCCACAAATGTAACTTTACCTAGTGTCCAACAAATGCAACTTTACCTAGTGCCCAACAAATGCAACTTTACCTAGTGTCCAACAAATGCAAATTTACCTAGTGTCCAACAAATGTAACTTTACCCAGTGCCCAACAAATGTAACTTTACCTAGTGCCCAACAAATGTAACTTTACCTAGTGCCCAACATATGTAACTTTACCTAGTGCCCACAAATGTAACTTTACCTAGTGTCCAACAAATGCAACTTTACCTAGTGTCCAACAAATGCAACTTTACCTAGTGTCCAACAAATGCAACTTTACCTAGTGTCCAACAAATGTAACTTTACCCAGTGCCCAACAAATGTAACTTTACCTAGTGCCCACAAATGTAACTTTACCTAGTGTCCAACAAATGCAACTTTACCTAGTGTCCAACAAATGTAACTTTACCCAGTGCCCAACAAATGTAACTTTACCTAGTGCCCAACAAATGTAACTTTACCTAGTACCCAACAAATGTAACTTTACCTAGTGCCCACAAATGTAACTTTACCTAGTGTCCAACAAATGCAACTTTACCTAGTGTCCAACAAATGTAACTTTACCCAGTGCCCAACAAATGTAACTTTACCTAGTGCCCAACAAATGTAACTTTACCTAGTACCCAACAAATGTAACTTTACCTAGTGCCCAACAAATGTAACTTTACCTAGTGCCCAACAAATGTAACTTTACCTAGTGCCCACAAATGTAACTTTACCTAGTGTCCAACAAATGCAACTTTACCTAGTGTCCAACAAATGCAACTTTACCTAGTGTCCAACAAATGCAACTGTACCTAGTGTCCAACAAATGCAACTTTACCTAGTGTCCAACAAATGCAACTTTATCTAATGTCCAACAAATGTAGCTTTACCTAGTGTCCAACAAATGCAACTTTACCTGGTGTCCAACAAATGCAACTTTACCTAGTGCCCACAAATATAACTTTACCTAGTGCCCAACAAATGTAACTTTACCTAGTGTCCAACTAATGTAACTTTACCCAGTGATCAACAAATGTAACTTTACCTAGTGCCCAACAAATGTAACTTTACCTAAATAAACTTTTCGCTTAAGGACCCCCAAAGAACCGTGGACACGGCTCTGACTATACTCTTCACTGTGTTTACATTTACTTACACATATATATCACAGGTACTCACTTTGAATTCTTTAAACCTAAACCTCAACCCACACCCCGTGCCCTACATCTGCAGTGGTCTGGCCTTCACTTCCTCTGATTTAACTGGAGCTGTGTCACGCCGACCTAAACCTTTCATTATTTCTCATTACAGGCATGTTGAACTCCGTGCTAGAAGGGGGCGAGCTATTAATTGGAAACAAATTACACATAACACAAAAAAATCAAGTCCAACAAATAACTAACAATGAAACTCAACTGTTGTATTGTACAATTGAAAACAAGTTCCCCCGTGTTAGCTCCAAGTTTTCATGCCCCCCCCTCTCCATCTGTTGTCATTGTCCACTCCACTACCGTCCGTTGTAACATTGATACACAGATTTGCCCACCAAGAGTTTGATGCAGTTTTAAATTGGGTTCAGACCAATGCATCATTTGATTTATTTTTTTTTCAAACGGAAGGACATAAAGATGTTCAATGCTAGCAATATCAGATCAATATTGGTGGCGCAAGCTGTTATACAGATTATCAAATGTTGGTTCACTTTAGTGGTTCACTTTACTGGTTCACTTTACTGGTTCACTTTACTGGTTCACTTTACTGGTTCATTTCACTGATTAAAAAAAAAACATCAGCAAATAAAAAAAATTATAATTTGAATAAATAATAATAATAAAAGAATAAAGTGTGCTACACTCGAGTATAGTCACTTCATGCACAAGGTAAACACCATGAATTGAACATTTTGTACCTTCAGTTCCGGGTCGGCATTCAAGCGAATGTCCATACACCTTCATCTGAAATTCATTCGTTTGCCAGTTTACAAGTTTTATCGTTGGGGGGAGGGGGGCATTGTGGTGGGCAGGTGTGTCCAGGGGGGGGGTTACAGTGGACAGGTCAGTCCATTCCTCTCTTTGTCGTGTGGTCGTCCATTTCTGGATGATGACTATCGATTCTATCCAGGATAACATTTTCTTAGTTACTCTTAAACTTATAAACTTCAGTGCATACTTACGCATAAACACATAGCTACGGTGCTTAGTTACACAGAACTACGGTGCTTACTTATACAGAACTACGGTGCTTAGTTACACAGAACTACGGTGCTTAGTTACACAGAACTACGGTGCTTAGTTACACAGAACTACGGTGCTTAGTTACACAGAACTACGGTGCATGTTAACACTTTAAAATTTTAGCAACATTGTATAGCTATGCTTAAGCATGTAACACCAGTGCGTAGCTACATTGGAGCATGTATCTGTCGCACATAGAAACTGAAATGCCCCACTTTGTCTCACTGGTGTTACCCATTACATTACAATACAGCACATGACTGCAATTAAAATTACAGTGCATAGAAACTGATTTGTTTCATGTGTTAATATCAAAGCGCAGCGAACGAAAAACATAATACTTTCACACCAGCATAATAATTTTGATTAATTACTTTCCACATGAGTGAAATATCTTCATATCAAATTCTCTGGAATGCTGGATGTAACAAAGGGATGTGCAAACAATCTAGAGTTTCTGTTCAGACTGAATGTGACACATTTTATAGAATCAGTCCTGCTGTTTTCTGCATTGTGTGAGTTTGAAAGGAACATTATTGATGTGGGATTAAATCTTTATGTAATTATATCGTGAGACGCATGAGTGAATCGGTTGAAAAAACACAGAGACTACATGAATATGTAGGCAATTGCTGGAAGTGAAGTGAAATGCTCAACAAAGTGGATAGTGTGCATCCCCAGCTTGAGGGTTTTCTGGGTAGGTCATAGGTCAGAGTAAAGTGACGAGCACGAACCAGCTATGACGGGATCTAAATGCCACTTGTCATTTCTATAGTTTGTCAGTTCTTCATTTTTTAATGTCAAGGTCACGTAGTCTGGACTCTGGATCAAAATTTCTGGCTACATTCAAAAGCAATTGTACGCAGTTTAAAGAAAAAAAATACGGTACGAATCTGTCTATGATTTTTGACAGATGTTTAAACACATAGATTTATACGACTGTCTCATTCTCATGTTTAAACACATAGATTTACATGACTGTCTCATTCTCGTGTTTAAACACATAGATTTACATGACTGTCTCATTCTCATGTTTAAACACATATATTTATACGACTGTCTCATTCTCATGTTTAAACACATAGATTTATACGACTGTTTCATTCTCATGTTTAAACACATAGATTTATACGACTGTCTCATTCTCATGTTTAAACACATAGATTTATATGACTGTCTCATTCTCATGTTTAAACACATAGATTTATACGACTGTCTCATTCTCATGTTTAAACACATAGATTTATATGACTGTCTCATTCTCATGTTTAAACACATAGATTTATACGACTGTCTCATTCTCATGTTTAAACACATAGATTTATACGACTGTATCATTCTCATGTTTAAACACATAGATTCATATGACTGTATCATTCTCATGTTTAAACACATAGATTTATATGACTGTCTCATTCTCATGTTTGAACACATAGATTTATACGACAGTCTCATTCTCATGTTTAAACACATAGATTTATACGACTGTATCATTCTCATGTTTAAACACATAGATTTATATGACTGTCTCATTCTCATGTTTAAACACATAGATTTATATGACTGTCTCATTCTCATGTTTAAACACATAGATTTATACGACTGTCTCATTCTCATGTTTAAACACATAGATTTATACGACTGTATCATTCTCATGTTTAAACACATAGATTCATATGACTGTATCATTCTCATGTTTAAACACATAGATTTATATGACTATATCATTCTCATGTTAAAACACATAGATTTATATGACTATATCATTCTCATGTTTAAACACATAGATTTATTCGACTGTATCATTAACATGGCGAACAAAAACAAATTTCTTTTTTTCCTGTCTACCTATGGCTACTCGGGTTGTATACAAAACATTGTCATGAGTCGCATATTTGATGACGTAATCGCAAAGATTTCATAAATAAACTAACAGACGTATGATCACAATGCTATTTTTAGACGAAGTTTCATTTAATTTATTCATTCGAGTTTTGTCGTTGGGGGTGGGTGGGGGGGGGGTGTGGGACTTCCCCAAATACTGCAGAGTGTGATTGTGAAGTCCCTCTAAGGATGAGATCAAATCTCTTAGATCCTATAAACCACAATTGGGACATTTTTTTTTTTGCAGTGCTGTCCTTTCATCCCCACCATAGTCGCTAGTGCATCGGCCATGGAGGCACCACAAGAGATATTACGGAGACTTTAACCAGTCCTCTCCTTGGATGTTGGTCATCCTATTTTTTTCTAAGACGCCATCTTGTTTATTATACATGTGCAGAGGGTGTTTTTGGCGTGATACATGACCAAGCCACGTCAGCTCTCGCTTTTTTAACTGTACCCAGGAGTGTATGTGTGTGTGTGTGACACCCATGTACGGATGAGTTGAAATATCATAGATCCTTATTAACCCACTAATGGGGCGGTTATTATGGCGCCCTTACTTCATCTCCACGATAGCCGTTCGTCCAATGGCCATGGAGGCACCACCGGAGATCGAACCTGGGACGACCATCCGTCCCCTCGTAGGCCAGGAGTGGAACCCGAAGGCCCCACACTAATAGTTTTGTTATTGTTTAATTTAATTTCTTATGCGATGTGATTTTGTTATTATCAGATGTTGGCCTATTTACAGTGCCGGGTTACGCCCCTCTTAACGCTCTTGTAGCTTGAGCAACAAAACATTTCTATAATTATTCAAAAATCTGTAAAGCTTCATGCCAACCAATACATTTTTATGTATTGAAAATATTCGTTACCCATTTTACTATCATTATGACATTCATTACACATTTTACTATCATTATGACATTCATTACACATTTTACTATCATTATGAAATTCGTTACCTATTGTACTATCATTACGACATTCGTTACCCATTGTACTATCATTACGACATTCAATACCCAATGTACTATCATAATGACATAAGTAAGTTAAAGAGTTTAATAATTCAAATGATAATCTTGTATATGAATTTTTTTTTTTTCGCGGTACACCTTTCTTTACTTGATGCGCTAATCCCTTTGCTGTTTACTTCGCTAATCCGTTAATCTAGCATTACAGAGTCACACAATATGCTGGGATTATAAAAAAAAAAATTACCGCTATGCGACATTCGTTTCGGAATATATATATATATATATATACGATTTTTCTTTTATGAATTATGGTAGTTCTACACTTTGAGAATTTAGAGAGCTCAGTTGGTGCTTCAGCTTGAGAACTTCCAAGAGTTCGATTAGTGCCTCCTACCCCCCACCTCCCCCACCCGGTGGCAGTGTTTGCCGAGTCGTTCATTGATTTTAATCAGGGCAGCCCCAGAAATCAACTCGGCAGGCGACAGAGCCGTACCATTACAAATGGCGGAGCGATTCAAGAGCAGACGATAATCACACACTTTTTTTTTTTAAAAGTTCACTCTTCTCACACAAACATATCCGTTCGTATGTTTTGGTTTGCGCGTTTGTGCGCGTGTGTGTGTGTGAGCGCTGGAGTGTGTTTATTTTGGCAATCAGTTCATCGGATCATTCAATAATTCAGTCTTTCTATGGCGCGACTCAGCGGACCCCTTTCCTGGTTAGCTGTGGGCGCTCATTTAGTTTTCGACATTTTAAAAAAAAATATGCGCAATTTCCGCTTTGTTAGACTTCCGCTTATTGCAAGAAGTTACACAGTCCCCCCCTCCCCCCGCTAGCCATGTTAGCTCCCTCTCCTACGGGGGTCGCGAACCGGTTAGAAACAATAATGCATACCTGGCAGGTAGATAACACAAAGTTCTAATGTATTTTTTTTTATATTCAGAATCAAGTAACTTCAATCTGACCTTCACTACATCCATTTACTTTTTCAATAACTTTTGACATTCACCGTGCCAGGTCATAGTGACCTTCTTTTAACTGCATCTTCAGCCTCCTTCTGGTGTCTCCCTTTAGCGTCAGCGTTGACAGTGCTGTCGACTGAATTTCGTTTTCAGGACGGTCTACCATTTGGCGCCATCTTCTCTCTCTATCTCTCTCTCTTTCTCTCTCTCTCTCTCTCTCTCTCTCTCGATCAATTCCTTTCCTTGTTTCTGTTTCCTCTTTAGGCACGCAGCAAGAGTTATCATCTATCTTTGGTTTTTCTTTTCTTTGTTGTTTTTTTCCCGCCCCCCCCCTCACGTGACTGACTCGCACGAAGAAACTTTCAGTCTTGATTTAACAAAAAAACCCCCAGTAAATAAATAAATTAATAAAATAGATTACTGGCTTTGGAGCGAATCAAATCTTTAATGAGCATGTGTCGAGGGTAGAATGTAAAATACTGCTGCGTAATATAGAGCTGTTGTGTTATTACAACAGTCAAGATGACCTGACCAGCGTAAAATACTGCTGCGTGATATAGAGATGTTGTGTTATGTACAACAGTCAATATGACCTAACCAATGCGAAAGACTGCTGCGTGATATAGAGATGTCGTGTTATGTACAACAGTCAAGATGACCTGACCAATGTAAAACACTGCTGCGTGATATAGAGATGTTGTGTTTCGTACAACGGTCAAGATGACCTGACCAATTTTTTATATTTGGATAAGTCCGGCCATTGTTGTGATTATTATTTAAAAGTAATATAATAAAACAAACAACCAACCTTAGCTGTCGTGTGTTCTGAGAGACATTTCAAATTGGAGCCAGATAATACTTTGATATGTATATATATATATATATATATATATATATATATATATATATATATATATATACACACATATATGTATATATACAAATAAATGTATGTACATTTTATCTGGATTTTTTTCCCTTTGTAAATTTACCTGGGTGTTTGATGAACATAATATTTCAGCTTGATACTCTTAATCCTTCGAAATGAGATGTCTGTCTCTGTGACATTGTGTCCGTTATGTCATCTGTATGTCTCTGTGACATTGTGTCTGTTATTTCATCTGTCTGTCTCTCTGTGACATTGTGTCTGTTATGTCATCTGTCTGTCTGTATTTTTTTTTAAAAAAGACTTTTATTAAATTTCCAGTTACTGGGGTGATGTATGTAAGGGAACGGGTAAAGATTAGTGACCTGTGTTTAAAACCAGTTGAACGAGTAACGACTAGAAAAAAAAATGGCTGGACAAGAGGTACCGCAGAAAGCCCGACCCGTCGGGCAAATTATCCGGCCTGTACTATGCTCCTCTCCAATTATTCACTTGAATAATTTTTACGCTTTATTTATATAACACTTACCCCCCCCCCACCGCACCCCCGCTCTTTGTCTGGACCTTCTGTCATATCTAAGAACCAATTGTGGCCCACGGTTAAAAAAAATGTGCCCACCTCTGCTCTAACTCATTCTAACAATAACCGAATCATTGCAGACGACAAACTTCTTGTTGACGTTATATTCCTAAACCATATCTGCAATCATTATGCTATCAAAGTGCTATCAAAGTGCTATCAAAGTGCTATCAAAGTGCTATCAAAGTGCTATCAAAGTGCTTTAGTCATAAAAGGGGGCGATGGTGGGGGGGGGGAGGGGTCGGCAGATGGGAGACCGCATTTTGATGCTAATCGATATCAGCTGAATTATCACACCATGCCCCCGAGCGAGATAATGTAATATCAGGTCATTAATATCTGGCAGCCGATGTCCCATGGATTGGCCACTGGCCACTACAGACGTAATAATGTCAGCCGCAGTTTATGTTCATCACTATGTCGTCATCAATCTGCGCGCACACTGTTTGTTTTGTAACTAGACTATGCATTGTGTAACTGTTATATTATGTTTTAGTTTGTAACTAGACTTTTGGCATTGCATAACTCTTATATTATGATGTAACTAGACTTTGAATAGTGTAATTATAGCATAACAAGTTAGTGATTGTAAATGGGGGACTCGGTGGTGCTTTATGTCTACATGATGTAGGTCACTGGTTCAAACCCCAATGAAACCATTCACTTGCGTGTTCCCCGAAGTACCTACGTGGCCGTTGTGTACCCGAAAATGATGAGGATGAAAAAAAAAAAAGCTCTACACGACAATTGTCTCATTAGTGATCTAATATTTTGAAACATTTGTAATTATAACTGAGAACTGGACTTTTGAATTATATCACTGTTATATTAAAACCCAAATCATGCACACGCAAAGGGCTGCATATGAGAAGTTAGCATAGTCATAGTTTAAGTCAGGTCATAGTTTCAGTCAGGTCATAGTTTCAGTTAGGTCATAGATTCAATCAGGTCGGAGTTTCAGTCAGGTTGTAGTTTCAGTTAGGTTCGTAGATTCAGTCAGGTTGTAGTTTCAGTCAGGTAATAGATTCAGCCAGGTTGTAGTTTCAGTCAGGTCATAGTTTCAGTTAGGTCATAGATTCAATCAGGTCGCAGTTTCAGTCAGGTTGTAGTTTCAGTCAGGTTGTAGTTTCAGTCATGTCATAAATTCAGTCATGCCATAGTTTCAGTCAGGTCATAGTTTCAGTCAGGTCATAGTTTCAGTCATGTCATAGCTTCAGTCATGTCAGCGGCGTATGCAATTCCTGCCTTGTCTACGACCAACATAGTCATGAGTCAGACTTGGGTGTAAATAGAGAAACTGTCCCCCGTGCGGGTTAGGGTTACCGGACTGGTTAAGATAAAGCAACGGATATCTCTATAGTTATACTATATGGTATATCATGTTACCATATGCACACGTGTTGTTGATACACCTATGTTGTTTTAATTGTGGTTTCAATCAATTCTTCTTGCCAGACATCGTAAACTGCGTCGTTAACTTGTTGCCCCAAATAACTTGATTTCAGCACAACAATCAATCGGATATATATATATATATATACATATATATATATATATTCATATATATATATATATATATATATATATATATATATATACACACATGAATATCTTTCAATGATTGATTTTCGGTTAAAGTTAAAGCTCAATATGCTAATAGTTTTTTTATTTTTAAAATATGAGTTTGATTAGTTCAAGAAAAATAGTTTTTAAGTAAAATAAATCAAATGAGCATCAAATTAAGTAAATAAACATCAAAATAAATCAAATTGACATCAAAATAAATCAAATTGACATCAAAATAAATCAAATTGACATCAAAATAAATCAAATTGACATCAAAATAAATCAAATTGACATCAAAATAACATCGTCGTTCGCCCTGCTGCCCATCGTACAGTGGCGTTTTTTTACAATGTGTAGCTCGAGCTGTTGGGTAGTCCGGAGAAAGCAACACAGTTACGGAAATAGATCTTATAATCTCCTTACATTGTCTGTATAGACAATCTGTACATTGTCCAGTCTATATGAGTCACTCTAGACTGCTATTGTAAATGTGTGTATTGAAATAATGATTTCAGAAAGGAACTCTCTCTCATTGCTCAGTTCAAGATTTTCTACTTAGTTTCTTCCCTAAACTCAATTTATAAAATAACAATGACACAATTGTAACACCATACAGGCCCTTCAGCACACAATGTGTTGTATTTTAAGTTTAATCTATATGCATTGATTTATTCTAAGAGGATGAAGTGTGCAGAAATAATGTCTCATTGAACTGGTATAGTCTGCATGAATTCTTCATCTATTGGGGCAAATAATGTTTCTTGCATAGACTACCACCACAGTAAACTTGAGTTATGTCTGTCTGTCTGCCTGTCTGTCTGTCTGCCTGTCTGTCTGTCTGTCTGTCTGTATGTATGTATGTATGTATGTATGTATGTATGTATGTATGTATGTATATTTGCATGTTTGACTGTTCGTCTGTCTGTCTTGTCTGTCTGTCTGTCTGTATATATGCATGTATGTATGTATGTATGTATGTATGTATGTATGTATGTATATTTGTAACTATGTGTGTATGTATTTATGTCTGTCTGTCTGTCTGTATGTATGTATGTATGTATGCATGTTTTGTATGTCTGTCTGTCTGTCTGTCTGTATATATGTATGTATGTATATTTGTAACTATGTATTATGTATTTATGTCTGTCTGTATTTATGTATGTATGTATGTCTGTCTGTATGTACGTATGTATGTATGTATATTTGTAACTATATATGTATGTATTTATGTCTGTATGTATGTATGTTTTGTATGTCTGTATGTCTGTCTGTATGTATGTATGTATGTATGTATGTATGTATGTATGTATGCATGTTTGAATACATAGAACCTGCCACTGTAGTACTCGTGTATTTAAACACAAGAAATGTTCCAATGTTCACGTTTTGCCGTTTTGTCACTTTGAACAATTCACTGAATGTTTCCTTGCGACAAACAGTTTATTTACTGTTCAGCTAGGGACAAAGAGCAAAGGGCAGGTAACCAAGATCATATGTTTTAGTCCCCCACCCCCCACCCCATCCGCCACACACATTTCGCCAAATATTATTTTTCGTTCGGCTCTAACGCAACCAACTGTCCACAGCTATTATTAGCAGTGACGCTTTTAGATCTTCTAACGCCCAAGGTAGAGACTTTAAATAGATTTGGGTGACCTAGTTCGAACCAGAGATTATATGTTATACAGATAGCCCATCGCTGTATAAATAGACCTCGGTGTTAAAAACTCTCGCGCCGCCATTGTTATTCCCTTTTGTTTCCAATGACGCTTTCCATTCATAAAAACACACAGACCTATTTACACCTCATTGTTGTTTTTTTTCAAGACATGAAATATGAATGAAAAAGATTTCAATTTGCTTTATAAATATGAAAAATCGATAATATATTATTTAATTCATGTTTATGGGTTTTTATAAGAAACATTTCTATTCAATGAATGGACTTGATGAGTGAAAATATCATTCATGGCGGCGATGAAAACATTGTTTCAAAACGAGGCTTGCACTTTCTGTATAATATCTAATCTGTAGTTCAAACTTAACTTCCTGTCTTCAAAAAATTTGGGTAACCTAGTTCAATGTGCCTGACTCTAAGTCATGGGGGGGGGGGGGGAGCAAGGCGGTTGCCCATCTCGCCTATTCATAAAAAAAACAACCTGGTGTGGATTTTTATAGAAACAGGACCGTCGTAGTGCTGGGATAGTGGCAGTGGGGCCCCCACGAATTGTAGAATACTGGAGCCCCTTTTCGGCCATTATTTGTGCTGCAGTAGCTTCGGTTCGCCTATGGAGGAAGTGGGTGGGCTTAGGAAGATGTCACGTGATGAAGTGGGCTAATAGAGGCGTATCGGAGAATGCCGCTAGTTAGGTTTGTGGGACGGATGGCCGAGTGGTGTAGATACCCGACTGTCGACCTGAGAGTCCTGGGTTCGATCCTCGGTGAAGCCCATGGAATTTTTCCAGGTGAAATACGCTACAAAGTGGTCCCACAAGTCCACCGAGCTTTAAATGGGTACCTGTGACTTTTAAGTTGGGGAAGTAACCACACAATCCCTTCATATGCCGAGGTTATAGAAACATATGAATTCTACACTTCATCTGCCCCGATGGCCCGTTAGGGCTAAGGGAACTTTACTTAACTAGTTGGGTTTATGTTCTATACCGAAATATAAAAAAAATAAAAGGTGCGGGGGTAGTAGGAGAGGCGTGAATAAATATGCAGCAGCCCCAATTTTTTTTTATAGATATTTGATTAGGTATGAGACAAACTGGATGTGTCATAATTTTAAGTTTGTTATTTTACCTCTTGACTACACACACAATTGAACCCCCTCTCCTTCTTTACTTTTTTCAAACGTTTTGCTATGATAAGAGAGAGTGTTCTAGTTTTCTTCTAGCCTAAACTTGAAAGTGTTTATCAGTTATCTAACTAACGAATTTCGAACCATGAAGTCTGCTACAGGATGTCAGAACACGTGAAAGCAGGTTTTTTTTTTTTAAATAATAATATTTATCTTCTTTGGATAAAATAATTTCATCATGGAGAGCGAGGCTCTGACGTAACAAGATAAGATTTTTTTTTATTTAATAACCCGCAGTTTCGAATCTAGAAAAAAAAACTGACTGGCGGGATTTATGTTCCTTAGCACATTGCCTTACAAAATACTGACATGAATAACTAACTACACCTTGATTTATTTATTATTATGTGCTACATATGTAACATCGCCAGACGTATGTGGGTGAGTGACAGAAACATGAATACATGAATAGATTTAAATATTGATAGATAGAGTTTGATATAAATCGATAGGTGAATGGAAGAGCTGGAAGCAGGCCCGTAGCTTGCGGGGGGGAAGGGAGGCCGGGCCCCCCTGCGTTTTGTCTGGCCCCCTCTGCTTGTTTGCTCTACTTAGTAACATTTATTCCCCCCCCCCCCCCCGCTATTGGCCAGGCCCCCTGCTGTAGAAAACCTGGCTCCTGCTGTAGAATTTTCACGCTACGGGGCTGGCTGGAAGAGAGATGGGTTCACAGATAGATATGGATGTGCAGAGCGAGACAGGTGTTCTGTGGATAAATAGAATGACAAATAGTACAGAGAGATAGACGTGCAGTCGTATGAACTGATGAACAGGTTTATTGATTGACTGATAACTTGGTGACCTCTTTATGGACAGTGAAGATTAATTCAAATGTTGTTAAGTCAGAGCAGCATAAATATAAGTTAAGAAGAACAAAAATTAAAAGTGCACAAAGTATTTCTTTTAACTATCACTTTCATTTTCTCTTTCTCTTTCGCTTTTTTCTCTCTCTTCCTCTCTCTTTCTTCCTCTCTCTCTCTCTCTCTCTCTCTCTCTCTCTCTCTCTCTCGTCCTCTCTCTCTCTCTCTCGTCCTCTCTCTCTCTCTCTCTCTCTCGTCCTCTCTCTCTCTCTCTCGTCCTCTCTCTCTCTCTCTCTCTCTCGTCCTCTCTCTCGTCCTCTCTCTCTCTCTCCCTGCTTTCTTTCTCTTTCATTCTTCACCTCTCTTTTTCTCTCGCTCTTTCCCTTCTATCTTCCCCCTTTCTTTCTCTTTCTCTCTCTTTCTCTCTTTAACCCAATCTCTTTCTCTCTCTCTCTCTCTCTCTCTGTCTTTCTCTCTCTCACGCTCGTAGTTTCATGTTGACGTCATCGTGTGAATTGTTTATTTATCGAGGTTAATTGAGGGGTTTCTTTTGTTCTTCAACGTTGCTGTTTGATTTGATGGCTAATTGGTGCTAATGGTCTCCAGGGACTACAGGACAAATGTTTTTTTTTTTTGTTTTTGTGTGAAATGTCAAACAGGTTGAGGTTTTAGATGATGCTAGCTTGCGTGATTTTGTGTGAGATTGTTTCAATTAGGTTCTGTAATTGTGAACCATTAGAGACGCAGCGGGTAGTGTGGAAGAGCGCTAGACTACTAACCGAAAGGTCGCTGTTCGAAACTACTGGGACTTTCATCGAATGCAATCGATGTCCCTAAGCCCATCGAACTTACAAATGGTACCAGATATAGGTCTGGGAAAGTAAAGGCGGCTGGGCATTGCACGGCGAGGGTTGGTACTAACAATACCTCCAGCAAGTCTCGGCAATTATGTATTTTGTTTTCTGCCACGAGAATAGGGCGGCATTTTTTTGAGTTACACAATCCTATACAATAGCCGTGGCTACAGCGATAGGTGAATTCTACTGCATCTAGCCCCGATGGTCTGTTTATAAGTGAAGTTTTACTTATTGCGTACTACTGCGTTCATTCAAAGTCTAACATCAAATGTAAAGCAATCTATTACGAAAGGAAAACATAATAGAAAGATAATGTAATATCTGATATTTATTATTTAATTCAACTGCAATTAGAGTTTTGGCAGAGAATCGGATACCCCCCCCCCCATATACAAATGGCAGTATTACTGCATCGAGGCAGCAATATGTGACGTCATAATTATGACCACAAAGAAGTTTTCTTCTTAAGTCATGCTTAGCTTTTGTAGATCTGTTGAATGAGTTTAATATGTGTTTGTAGATTGGGTTTGTGGATTGGGCATAACACTAACCTATATATAGGGGAAAGTGGGTAGAAATAGAATTATATCAGTAGCTCTCAAAGTGTACGTAGTGAACGTGGACATTAAACACAGTAATATCGTAAAGACCTCACCGCCACATTATGTTAATTTAATTCATGTCCTCGGTCAAGTGTCTTATGAAATACAATAAAATGTTATCAAATGATAGATGAGGATAACTTTTTTTTTAGTCATTACATATAACAATTTAGATTTTTCGCTATATATTTAGTATAAACTAAATAATTTTTTTCATATGAATATCTCTTCATGAATGTAGTTGGCAGCCATGGACAGGAGGTTAGTGCCAAGACAAATATTGAGATGGTTACACTAGGTAGTTGACTATTGCTGCATGCAGTTGGAGTGGTGTGAAATGTGGTAATGGACACATGTCATTTCTAAAGTCCCATTGTATCCTCTGGTCTCACGTCACATTGTCGGAAAGTCGTTGTGGATTATTCCACCTGGGGTAACAACGAAATTTTTAGTGGTAACGAGTACTCAGCACTGATATTGTAAATATGTACAGTACTTGAACACACACATTATCTGTACAGTACTTGAACATACATATTATCGGCACAGTACTTGAACACAAACTTATCCTGTACAGTACTTCAACACAAACATTTTCCGTACAGTACTTTAACACAAACATTATCTGTACTTTACTTTAACACAAACATTATCTGTACAGTACTTTAACACAAACATTATCTGTACAGTACTTTAACACAAACATTATCAGTTCAGCACTTTAACACAAACATTATATGTACAGTACTTTAACACAAACATTATCTGTACAGTACTTTAACACAAACATTATCTGTACAGTACTTTAACACAAACATTATCTGTACAGTACTTTAACACAAACATTATCTGTACAGTACTTCAACACAAACATTATCTATATAATAGTTTAACACAAACATTATCTGTACAGAACTTGAACACAAACATTATCCGTACCGTACTTTAACTCAAAGGAAACAAATAACAATAAAGCTAACAATGGTACACATATATTTAACTTGTTACAGCTGTTAAATTCAAGTGTTTTTTTTATTTACGCATCATTTCAACCGCTCTAGTGTGTCTGCGCGTCTATAGCAACGGGCACAAACATTGAGCCTGCTACGATGTAAAATTCATTTCCGTACTCTCGAGCTATTGTCACCGCACTATGTGACAGAATATGCAACAAAAAAAAAAAAAGAAAAGGAAATTTTTCATTCCAATCACAACCTATTCATATATTTAGCGTCCTTAGCAACGGACCTATTCTCGTCACCTTCAATAATGGCCCATCAAAAAACCACAGTTTAACGTCAGTTAAAAAACTGAGAAAAAAAAAAGATGCCTGACCTAGTTTTATGCTCACATCTAATCAATCAGTTTGACTTATTCCCCCCCCCACCACACACACTACCTCCACCGCCACATGGAAAAAAATATATTGGAGGAATGGACCGAGGGATGGGAGGAGGGGGAGGATTTGGGAGGGACAGTGGTGGAAGCGGACGACAATGGGTGAGCAAAATAATTGCCCGTCATTTCGGCCGGTCTGGCGAGAAGAGACAACGCTAATCAGACATTCATTAGAGACGCAGAGGAAAAAATTCCCATTTCTCTTTCACTCTCCCACACACCCACCCACACACACACACACAAACACACACACACAATCACACACACACGACCACAAACACACACATACACACAAACGCACACACGCTTTTTTTTATAAAGTTAGTTTAGGGGCTAAAAATGGGAGGTGTAGGGGTCAGATTGGGTGGGGGTGTGGGGGGTGGAAATGGGGAAGGGAATCGGATGTATCTAACAGCGTAGAAATATTATAGGAAATTACGATGCTATAAATAGAAACACTTGAGAGCCAACTGACTCGCAGTTTATCGAGGGCAGATTTCATTTTCCAATATTTATTTCCATTTAATAATGGTTATATCCAAATGTGGCTCTTTGATGGGTTAAATGGGGCTCTTTGATAAATGGGGCTCTTTGATAAATGGGCTCTTTGATAAATGGGGCTCTTTGATAAATGGGCTCTTTGATAAATGGGGCCCCCAAATGAGCCAGGTTATTTCTAGAATTTAATGGTTTTGGTCACTAAATTTTGAACAATTGACTTTGGTGAGGATATTTAAATTTATTTTTTATATGTGTTTGGGCGAAACAAGTGATGGGCGACACAAATAATGGGTGACCAACAAGATGGGTGACATAAGTGATGGGTGACACACGCGACGGATGACACATATAATGGGCTACACCAGTGATGGGTAGCGCAGCGGATGGGGGAACAAAGTGATGGGTGACCAAAATGATGGGTGACCATAGTAATGACCAAAATGATGGGTGACCATAGTGATGACCAAAATGATGGGTGACATTAGTGATATTATGCCAATCGATGGTTGACATAAGTGATGGGTGACACAATTTTATGTTTGATTTAAATCATAGGTGAAACAAGTGATGGGTGGCAAAGTGATTTTTGACATATGTGATGGGTGAATTAGGTGATGGATGACATAGATTTCGTTTCGGTTACTATACGGACTAAGTGAACATACTGATGTGCATCATGGTGGTAGCATGGGTTGTGAATGGTAGCATTGGTTGTGAATGGTAGCAAGGGTTATGAATGGTAGCATGGGATATGACTTGTAGCATGGGCTGTGAATGGTAGCATGGGTTGTGAATGGTAGCATGGGGTGTGAATGGTAGCGTTGGTTGTGAATGGTAGCATGTGCTATGACTTGTAGCATGAGCTGTGAATGGTAGCATGGGTTGTGAATGGTAGCAAGAGTTGTGAATGGTAGCATAGGTTGTGAATGGTAGCATGGGCTATGACTTGTAGCATGGGCTGTGAATGGTAGCAAGGGTATTGAATGGTAGCAAGGGTTGTGAATGGTAGTATTGGTTGTGAATGGTAGCATGGGCTATGACTTGTAGCATGGCCTGTGAATGGTATCCCGAAGTATTTCTGTGACCAATCTCAACTTACTGGTCAGCCAATGACCTTTACTGTAAATGACCTTTCTAGAAGCTCGCAGCGGAATCACATCATGGTCAAACAGCATAATCATTTGGACGTCCGTTCAGACTGACCACTCCATATCCAGGCATCGCATTCTTTCCCCCGCACACCCCGGTGTCACACCGTCTTTCATTTTTTTTTTGTTTTTCTCTGACCAGTCCACTGTGAGTAGTGAAAGGGGGAGAAAAAAAGTTGAAGAATCTCGTTAAATGAACTTTGGCCATCACTTCACTGACTTCCGGTGTCCAGTGGACACTATTTAGTGACGTCATCCGATAACTCTCTCTCACACGGGAGATTGGAGCCAGAAGAACAAAATCTATGGCTTCCGATTGATACACAGACTCACCCTCACACGGACTCTCTCTCTCTGGCTCTCTCTCTCTCTCTTTCTTTCTCTGTCTCTCTCTCTCTCTCTCTGGCTCTCTACTTTCGTTCATCAGACCTACATTCCTGTTTCCACAGTCAGTCTCACTTTGTGCCATTGTCGTTCTTTAACGTTATCTTCACCCCTCCCCCCATTCTACATCTCAACGGTAGATGCCGCCCCCCCCCCCAACCAGGTACATACATGTTTCTCTTGCTGCTTCACCCTCCTGTCTATCCATCAACAATAGATGCCGCCCCCTGGTCTATCCATCAACAATAGATGCCGCCCCCCTCCTGTCTATCCATCAACAATAGATGCCGCCCCCTCCTGTCTATCCATCAACAATAGATGCCGCCCCCTGGTCTATCCATCAACAATAGATGCCGCCCCCTCCTGTCTATCTCTCAACAGTAGATGCCGCCCCCTGGTCTATCCATCAACAATAGATGCCGCCCCCTCCTGTCTATCCATCAACAATAGATGCCGCCCCCTCCTGTCTATCCATCAACAATAGATGCCGCCCCCTCCTGTCTATCCATCAACAGTAGATGCCGCCCCCTCCTGTCTATCCATCAACAGTAGATGCCGCCCCCTGGTCTATCCATCAACAATAGATGCCGCCCCCCTCCTGTCTATCCATCAACAATAGATGCCGCCCCCTCCTGTATATCCATCAACAATAGATGCCGCCCCCTCCTGTCTATCCATCAACAATAGATGCCGCCCCCTCCTGTCTATCCATCAACAATAGATGCCGCCCCCTGGTCTATCCATCAACAATAGATGCCGCCCCCTCCTGTCTATCCATCAACAATAGATGCCGCCCCCTCTTGTCTATCCATCAACAATAGATGCCACCCCCTCCTGTCTATCCATCAACAGTAGATGCCGCCCCCTCCTGTCTATCCATCAACAGTAGATGCCGCCCCCTGGTCTATCCATCAACAATAGATGCCGCCCCCCCTCCTGTCTATCCATCAACAATAGATGCCGCCCCCTCCTGTATATCCATCAACAATAGATGCCGCCCCCTGGTCTATCCATCAACAATAGATGCCGCCCCCTCCTGTCTATCCATCAACAGTAGATGCCGCCCCCTGGTCTATCCATCAACAGTAGATGCCGCCCCCTGGTCTATCCATCACCAATAGATGCCGCCCCCTCCTGTCTATCCATCAACAATAGATGCCGCCCCCTCCTGTCTATCCATCAACAATAGATGCCGCCCCCTCCTGTCTATCCATCAACAATAGATGCCGCCCCCTCCTGTCTATCCATCAACAATAGATGCCGCCCCCTCCTGTCTGTCCATCAACAATAGATGCCGCCCCCTCCTGTATATCCATCAACAATAGATGCCGCCCCCTGGTCTATCCATTAACAATAGATGCCGCCCCCCTCCTGTCTATCCATCAACAATAGATGCCGGCCCCTGGTCTATCCATCAACAATAGATGCCGCCCCCCTCCTGTCTGTCCATCAACAATAGATGCCGCCCCCTCCTGTCTATCCATCAACAATAGATGCACGGCTATGCAGATGTTTCTCTTGCACCCGTCTGCCCATCATTGTACTTCTGTTTTAAAAAAACAATATCTTCTCACGCCATTTTGTCTCCCGCTATAGCAAGCGTTCCTTCCCCTTCTCTCTGGTCAGTGCCATTATGGTCAGTTACTATCTGGTCAGTGGACAGGGTGAACTAGATGGCTACCCAGCTCCCCCCAACCCCCACCCCTAAGTACTAAGGAGCAACCCTTTCAGCAACTGTGTATGTCTAACCCCCACTCCGCCAGTAATTATGCACAAATTGCAGTACATTAGTCTATGTGAACGAATGTTTTATGACAGTAACTGTGATGGTATCCGTACCTTACCGTGAACACTCTATGAGCATTGGGTTACTTTCGCAACGCACGTGTGTAGTGTTGAACACATAATGAGCCGTGGGTTACTTTGTTAAAACGCATGTTTAGTGTTTAACGGGAAGAGAACAGTGTTGAGAGTCATGTGATTTCATTACTCTGGCTGGTCAAGTATTGTTTTGTGAAACATGTATCCTTTCCAATTAGCCACACCCAAAGCCTAGAAAAAAAAAGGGTGGGGGCGCCGATGCATCACTACTGAGACCAGATAGACTTAGAGGTGGGGTGGGAGGCGGGGGGGGGGGACAATGAATCCCAACACGACCTACTATTTGCAATATTGTACTGAAACATTTTATTCACAACTATCGACAGAACAGGGGCATCATTTCATATTCAGTTTGGAGGGCCCGGGGGGGGGGCAATTCTGACTCCCTCCTAAATTTAAGACGCTGTTGGGTTGTTTTTGACCATAATTTAAAAAAAAAAATAAGGCATACAATTTTAAAATAGATTGCTTCCGTTGCCCCCTCCCCTACAGCCCCGTAGCGTGAAAATTCTACAGGAGGGGCCAGGCATTCTACAGCAGGGGCCAGGCATTACGGGGGGGGCAGGTAATACATTTTACTAAGTAGAACAAATAAGCAGGGGGGCAGACAAAACGAAGGGGGGGCCTGGCTCCCTGCCCCCCCGCACGCTACGGGCCAGCTCCCTTACCCAGCAAATGACGCCTTTGTTTTTAGCAACAGAAACAGAAATAACAACAACAACAACAACAACAAATAACAACATCAACAACAAACAATAACAGCAACAGAAATAACAACTGCAAAAGCAACAGCAACAACATCAACAATAACAACAACAGCAACAGAAACAACAACAGCAACAACAAACAACAACAACAAACAACAACAAACAATAACAACAACATTATCAACAACAGCAACAAATAGTTCCTCCTAGCTATTCATTCCCAGTATACAAACTTAATTACTTCCGCCTTCTGTATATACAATTTGCGGATGCTATTTTTAACCTATTATAGGGGTTAATGTGTATCGCCATCACAGAATTTGCGTTTATAGTCAGAGCAGCGTTCTAAATGTTCATCTCTGATCTTCATTTTGCACCGCAGCGGGAGTCTGTCACGTTGCACGCGTGTGTTTAATTGCAATGTGGTTTGACTTACAGACATAGTTTGCAGGAGCGTGGAAAGGGGTCGCGGGGATGGCGTGCATCGTTGAAACAGGTGTTTATGTGGTACTCATCCTATTAGTCGCTTTTAGGTACACTAAACAGATCTGAATGATCTAGTACTTTTAATTGCTTAACGGTTAAAACGTTTTAAATACGAAAACAATAAAGTACAGCAGCGAATTTTTTAAAAAGTTGAATAAAGATTTAAAAAGTATTCAACGTGATTTGTTAAAAATGAACCAATCAAAGTTGAGGAATCATTTAGTCCGTTACGTAACACTGAAATCAGTTTTATTATATTGTTAAGTTTTTCAAACTATACAAGCCAAAATATAAGCAATACAAGCATTTTCTGTTTTATATTTTTTGCATAAATTTGAATTATGCTAATGCTTCTCGAAATTAATATTTATATATCTCGTACGTATGAATCCATTAATCAAAGGTTTGTCTGGCGCTTTAATCAACTTGCTCAAATACATCCTCCGTTTGGTATTACAGCTATAGCACAGATCCTCGTGTGTAATATGTAAAAATGTGTTGGCAGCTGATGATCTGCATCATCATCATCATCAGAGTGTCAGCTACATCATCACCATAGCAACAAACCACATGACTGTCGCCATGAGAGACCCTACAACGTTGAAAACAACATCACTATAGCAACACACCACATGACTGCCGCCATGAGAGAAACTACGTGTTAAATTCAACATGATAACAGCAACAGCACAAACAACAGCATTTTCAACACATCAACAGCGCGACCACTCTGTCTGTTGTTACTTATCAAACGATAGCTCGTAAAGTGTGGGTTGCTACTTGCTAGCCGCTGGGGATTGGCTGTCTGGTGGGTGGCTGTCTGGTGGCTGGCTGTCTGGTGGCTGGCTGTCTGGTGGTTGGCTGTCTGGTGGTTGGCTGTCTGGTGGTTGGCTGTCTGGTGGCTGGCTGTCTCATGGTTGGCTGTCTCATGGTTGGCTGTCTGGTGGTTGGCTGTCTGGTGGTTGGCTGTCTGATGGTTGGTAGTCTGGTGGCTGGCTGTCTGATGGTTGGCTGTCTGGTGGCTGGCTGTCTAGTGGCTGTCTGGTGGCTGACTGTCTGGTGGTTGGCTGGTGGCTGTCTGGTGGCTGGGTGTCTGATGGCTGGCTGTCTGGTGGTTGGCTGTCTGGTGGCTGGCTGTCTGGTGGTTGGCTGTCTGGTGGCTGGCTGTCTGGTGGCTGGCTGTCTGATGGTTGGCTGTCTGGTGGATGGCTGTCTGGTGGCTGGCTGTCTGATGGTTGGCTGTCTGATGGTTGGCTGTCTGGTGGCTGTCTGGTGGCTGGCTGTCTGATGGTTGGCTGTCTAGTGGCTGGCTGTCTGGTGGCTGTCTGGTGGATGGCTGTCTGGTGGCTGGCTGTCTGATGGTTGGCTGTCTGATGGTTGGCTGTCTGATGGTTGACTGTCGGATTGTCAAGTGGGTCACGATAACGTTTTAACTTCCTAGATCTAGAAAAGACCCGCGGCCAAATTACGGTCCCAACCACCGGTTTGATCCAGCCCGTGCTACGCTTCACTCTCCTCGTTCACATTAAGAACACTTACATCTAATTTCTATTATTTCACGAGATCTTCCATCGTTTCTTGCCCTGCCTTTCAGTCTAATTTAACAATCGGTTGTGACCCGCGGTTCCAAAGTTTGCCTACCACTAATCCAGAAACTATGCGCAAATAATTACATCCCTAATTTCTCAATATAAGGTTCTATAACTAAAATTCTAATCATTTATAAAATGCAATGAAAAAATGTATTTATAAAACTAATACATGTATTGCTTGTATCATTTTTCTTTTAAAGCACATTTTTTTTTGGCTGGAGCATTATGTAGACATTCATCGTATAGACATTCATTATGTAGACATTCACTATATAGGCATTCATAATATAGACATTCATTATGTAGACATACAAAACTTCAAGAATTGCAATGATTATAATTCTTCTTCTATGAAATAAATAAAAAAAAACAATTTCAAACAGTTATACAAATATTTATTAAATAATAACAAGTATCAAGCCGGGAACGAAGAAACTTTAAACACAAGCATAGACGAGACATTACAACACATGGACATATACTAGACATAGTACAACACACGAGCATAGACGAGACATTACAACACATGGGCATATACCAGACATAGTACAACACACGAGCATAGACGAGACAGTACAACACATAGGCATATACCAGAGATAGTACAACACACGAGCATAGACGAGACATAGTACAACACACGGGCATATACTAGACATAGTACAACACAAGAACATATACTAGACATAGTACAACACATGGGCATATACCAGACATAGTACAACACACGAGCATAGACGAGACAGTACAACACATGGGCATATACCAGACATAGTACAACACACGAGCATAGACGAGACAGTACAACACATGGGCATATACCAGACATAGTACAACACAAGAACATATATTAGACATAGTACAACACATAGGCATATACCAGACATAGTACAACTCACGAGCATAGACGAGACAGTACAACACATGGGCATATACCAGACATAGTACAACACATGAGCATAGACGAGACATAGTACAACACATGGGCATATACCAGACATAGTACAACACAAGAACATATACTAGACATAGTACAACACACGAGCATATACTAGACATAGTACAACACAAGAACATAAATTAGACATAGTACAACACACGGGCATATACTAGACATAGTACAACACACGAGCGGTATCCGGACAAAAACCCCAGCGGACAAAACCCCCAGCGGACAAAACCCCCAGCGGACTAAAAACCCCAGCGGACAAAACCCCCAGCGGACTAAAACCCCCAGCGGACAAAACCCCCAGTGGACTAAAACCCCCAGCGGACTAAAACCCCCAGCGGACTAAAACCCCCAGCGGACAAAACCCCCAAGCGGACTAAAAACCCCAGCGGACTAAAACCCCCAGGGGAATAAAACCCCCAGCGGACAAAACCCCCACTGGACCTTTCCCCTATTTTTATTATAAAATCTATTATTTGGCCCTCATTTTTATTTTAAAATGTAATATATAATACCTGGATGTATATATATAACAATACGTATTTTTAAGGGAATTTTTTTTTCAAAGTACTCCAATAAGCTGCATTAGTCCTTCGAGTCACAGTGGTCAAAAGTCAATCTCTTGTTAACTTTACATCAACAGGCAGCTTATCTTACAAAATAAAAAAAAAAACAAAATTAAATGTTTTAGCCCAAGGTCAATACTGACCGTACCTTTATTCTACATTTTAATTCTCGCGCCAGACACACATTTTATAGCAGACGGTAAAATAAACAGCATAAGAACCACAGTGGTCGAAAGTCAATCCTTTATTTAGGTTCAACAGCATAGAAACATGCCTAGTGATAGACTGAGTTGACAGACTTGATATCTCTTATATCGACAAACTTTTGCCTTAGCCCACGGTCAACTTTGTATACATAGAAGTATTAATAATATTGACTTATATTTAATCTTAATATTTTGGGGTTTTTGTCCGCTGGGGGTTTTGTCCGCTGGGGGTTATGTCCGCTGGGGGTTATGTCAGTGGGGTTTTTGTCCTACACTCACACGAGCATATACTAGACATAATACAACACACGAGCATAGACCAGACATAGTACAACACACCAGAAGATCAAAACCTCAACAACAACTGACAAACAATGGCAGCAGCGACATCCAATAATTTTCTAACAGCCTCACTTCAATTGATAGATGTCAACTGTAATAACAACAACTTTCAAAATCTGTAATAATAATAGCAACAACAATACAGCAAATAACAAATAGAAGACAATAACAACCACAAATAGAAGACAATAACAGGCACAAATAGAAGACAATAACAGGCACAAATAGAAGACAATAACAGGCACAAATAGAAGACAATAACAGGCACGAATAGAAGACAATAACAAAAACTCAAGTAACAAATATTAACATTTTGCACCTTTTGCCAAAAAAATATCAAACACAGACAAATAAAAGCTGTAGCCTGAAATAAAATCCATCAGATAATAACGTAATCAGCAACAGTAGCTGAATTGTTCTCCCAGCATGTTATCACCTCTCTTTCTCTCTCTCTCTCTCTCTCTCTCTCTCTCTCTTTCACACACACACACAAACATCACAAACACACACACACGCACAAACACACAGACGCAACTGTCTTCTACAGGCTTCTATCTCCTCTGCTCCCCCTCACCCCTACAGCGTTATTTCACATTTAACGTCACGTCACAACAAAATGTCAAGATATTGACAAACACTTGTTGATAAACACTCTTCCGGACAATGTCAATATTTCTGTTCTTGCCTGATTGTTTCTCCACCTCTCCCCCCCTCCCTCAGTAGGTTTTTATAGCGTGTGTTTGTTTGTGTGTTTGTGTTGATTACGAGACTGTAGCGTATATCCGAACTGTTATTATATAGAACATGTCAAGTAAAGCGATCACCGATTAGCGTAACTGTGCTGACGTAATATCTTGTTTTGTTTGTTTTTATGTACGCCACATGTTTGTATGTACGCGAGATTTGTATGTATGTATGTACGCACGATGCTTGTATTGTTTGTGAAATTACTTTTGTTAATTGTATGTGATGTTCGTGTATTTAATTTATCAATAGTTATTCTGATCTGTCTATTTGCCGGATTTTTTTTTCAAATGTTATTCTAATCTTTGTTTATCGTCTATTGTTATTCTGATCTGCCATTGTGTCTGTCTCTATTTTGTACCTGTTTAGCTATCCGTATTTCAATGTAAATAGATCATTCCTCTAGCCGCCTCTCATTCTTTCTGTTTGTATGTCAGTATTGACTTACTGACTTAATCCTCTGACTCCGCGTGGGAGCATAGGGCCTCAACAACGCTCTTCCAGCGAACTCTATTTTGGGCGTCCCTCTTCAGCTGAGCCCACGTCCATCCAGCTGCCTTCATCTCTCGCTCAGTGCAGCGTCTCCATGACCCTCTTCAGCCTGCCTGCTCTTCTCTTTCCCTGCGGGTTCCACTCTAGTGCCTGCCTTGTGACATTGTCTGGGCTCTTGCGCAGAGTGTGGCCTATCCAGCCCCATTTTCTCTTCCGGATCTCTTGTTCAATGGGGGGGGGGTCTGCTTTGTTCTTTCCCTCAGTATTATGGTCTGTTTACATTTTAGAGTATTCATCAACCAGGATACATTCTCAGTCTTTCTGTCTGTGTGTGTGTACAAACATGTCTTCATTCTCTCCATGTAAAAATGAGCAATTCTGTGTGTGTACAAACATGTCTCCATTCTCTCCATGTAAAAGTGAGCAATTTTGTGTGTGTGTGTGTGTGTTCTCACTAAGATATTGTTTCAAGTAGACGACAATTTAAAAAAAAAAATTTCAAAGAAACAAGAATGTCTTAAATACAGAAATATTCTTACGTTTGTGTGGGAAGGTGGGAAAAGGGGAGGGGGTCGGGGTGAACAGGGAAAGGTCTGCAGGGTATGGGGTGCCTGGGG
Organism: Bulinus truncatus; assembly: GCA_021962125.1. Classification (NCBI taxonomy): domain Eukaryota; kingdom Metazoa; phylum Mollusca; class Gastropoda; family Planorbidae; genus Bulinus; species Bulinus truncatus. The sequence goes on from JAGDYQ010000084.1 coordinate 1,955,068, forward strand.
GCTATTTGCCCACCAACATCTCAGAAAGGTTAGGGTGTCGCGTATAGACTGTTGACTTTGGTCGGCAATATGATACCAAAAATCTTTGATACATTTGATATTACAGGTGAACTAACATACATACATACATACATGGACTCACTGATTATCTATCTATCTATCTATCTATCTATCTATCTATCTATCTATCTATCTATCTATCTATCTATCTATCTATCTATCTATCTATCTATCTATCTATCTATCTATCTATCTATCTATCTATCTATCTATCTATCTGTCTGTCTGTCTGTCTGTTTGTCTATCTGTCTGTCTGTTAATGAATTTATAATTTTACAAATATAATTCGTCGATCATTAAACTCCGTGCTGTGTTTTTCTTTTCATTAATGAGTGGATTAGGGCAGGTGATAACGAAGGGGTGTGTCTATCAAATCGCTTGCGATGACCTTTGTAAAAAGACTTTAACTAATATGGAATATCGGACCCAACGATGAATGAGATTAGAACCACAAAAATCACAGTGTAACAACGACTCACGCCCCAATTAAATAACTCTCTAAATCTGTTTGTTTGTTTTCCAGCATGTACAATACAGCTCTGCTTTTTGCACTTTTTAAAAAATTGTCCGCCATAAACAAAGGTCGTGTTATCTCACGTAATGATTAGAATTTAAATCTGAAATAAATACGTCATCAGTTTTTGTGTACATAACTCTGGCTTGCACAAGATGTATGGATAGACCGAGAATAACGTCATCAATCTTTGTTGTATTTACTGTCAACCGTTGTTTTCAGCCCTTCCCGAACATACCCCTTCCCCAACCATAGACCACAATACCTCGGCAGCGATATAACTTTAAGTGAAGGCATTAGGGGAAGCTACTACTGCGATCTTTGCACAAGGGGGAAGTCACTTCTCAAAAGCGATTATCGTACTTGGCGATGGAGTGAAAGAATTTATGAGAATGAATTGAGACTCCAGTCGACATGGCAGTGTTTAAATCATATTATCTTTCCCTATTTATAGCAATCTGATAGACAAAATTTGAAAAAAAAAAAAACACGTCTTCAATGCTTTACCTAGCAACCGTTTGTGCTTTTCCGTATCGGGTTGAACAGACTATACCAAATGACCTACTTGATTCGTACTCGTAGATATCAAGTTGTCGTGGCCGAGTGGTTAAGGCGATAGACTAGAAATCTATTGGGATCTTCCCGCGCAGGTTCGAATCCTGCCGACAACGAAAATTTTTTTCACTTTTTTTTTTTTAAATTTAAATCATATTTATTGTGTTCATTTCTGTCGTACCTTTTTATTTAATTTATTTATTTTAATATTTTATTTTTAATTTTGACTCTCGGTTCCAATCCATAACACACGTGTATAGCCCTAGACTCAACCGTCAGTGTAATATGAAAGCGAAACAAAGACAACTGTTTATACCACGTGACTTAAAGGTCAATCCAACACATTTATAAGCCGATATGTGTATTACGTTGCACTTCATTTTAGAGGCTTTTTAATATAGTCTCACTTTCCAGTCAATACGTGTAGTGGTTGAGTACAGTTTCACTTGATACGAGTTTGTTCGAGTTATTTTTTTTTTTAAAACAAGACATAGTGTTCCTTTTTATTTTATTCCATAATTGTTTGCAGCCAAGAGTTGGTACTTACTATATCAACAGCAAGGGTTGGTACTCACTATATCAACGGCAAGGGTTGGTACTCACTATATCAACAGCAAGGGTTGGTACTCACTATATCAACAGCAAAAGTACACAGTATCTATCAATCTAGGAATCCATTCATCCACCTTTCTTTCTATGTCTTATTTAAGTACATTTTATTCTCTCTCTCTCTCTCTCTCTCTCTCTCTCTCTCTCTCTCTCTCTCTCTCTCTCTCTCAGAATGACCTTAGCAGACTACACATCGTCCTGAAGCGATGACCTTGGCAGATCGATAGTGGACAAGGAGCAAGGGTACGTAACAGCAGCTCGTCATCAATTGATTTATCTCCCCTTCTATGTGGGCCAATATGTGTGTGTCTGTGTTTGTGTGTGTGTGTGTATCTCCTCCATCTTGTTCCTCAACTCAACCGATTTTCGTGAGTAAACCTAGACCGTCCCGTTGCTCACTATCCTCTCGCGATTGATTTTTTTTTTTAAATTCTGTAACTGGGATCACTCGTCAAAGAGATCATGGCTGCTTCAGCCCCTGCGTGTGTCAGTCAAAGCCTTTATACGATTTTAGGGGCCCTAGATAAAAGGTACATTTTGGGTAAATAAGTAAAAGGTAAATTTGAGGTGCAAGGCAAATATTTATTAGAAGGCCCATGACAAGAGCACTCTTGAGGCAGTGGCTTGCAGTGATAGGGCCCAGAAATCATCTTTTTTTTAAAAAAAATGGGACCCCCCCATCCCCCACTAATTGATGTTTGTTAAGTCACTTCAGGCCCCTGACAAGTGCCCGGACTGCCATCTCTCTATTGGCTGACGAAATAAAAAAAATCTGGAGGGGGGGGGACGCTTTAGACCTAGTTTTCCCCCATCCATAAGAACTGCGCATGCGTCAGTGTGCGGGTATATCTAGCATTAGAGTGTATGTGTGTGTGTGCGTGTGTGAATGTGTGTGTATGTGTGAGTGTGTATGTGTATGTGTGTGAGTGTGTATGTGTGTGTGTGTATGTGTGTGTGTATGTGTGAGTGTGTATGTGTGTGAGTGTGTATGTGTGTGTGAGTGTGTGAGTGTGTATGTGTGTGAGTGTGTATGTGTATGTGTGTGAGTGTGTATGTGTGTGAGTGTGTGTGAATGTGTGTGTAGTCTATGTGTGAGTGTGTATGTGTATGTGTATGTGTGAGTGTGTATGTGTGTGTGTGAAAGTGTGTGTATGTGTGAGTGTGTATGTGTGTGTGTGTGTGAGTGTGTATGTGTGTATGTGTGAGTGTGTATGTGTGTGTGAAAGTGTGTGTATGTGTGAGTGTGTATGTGTGTGTGAAAATGTGTGTATGTGTGAGTGTGTATGTGTGAGTGTGTGTGTGTGTTTCTTAGCTGATGTGTACTGAGACAAATCCCTTCCCTTTTCTCCCGTTTATTATAGTACTATTTCAGTAACGGAAGATGGTAGGTTGAACTAAATGTCCGCCAATACTCCGTAAGTGTACAGTGTCGTATCCCAGGGGTGGGACATGTAAAAGTTCGATAATAGCTCTATTACGGTTTTTTTTAACATAATGAAACAAAAACATCATATAGATCCACAACACATCACGACTATATATATATATATATATATATATATATATATATATATATATATATATAGATATAGATATATATATATATTTATATATATATACTGTGCACCAGACTAAATTCAACAAAATTTAAAACATTCAATGATAACAGCAACAGACTCGTTGGCATATTACGTCATCACTTTATGCGCTCTAACACTTGACACAGCTTTTCTTTTTTCGAAAATCAAGAAAAACAAAAAATTAACAACTGTGGTCTCTTCATTCCGTTGTTATGTTGGTCGGCTTTACATCAGCACTCGGTACAACGTGGAATGAGTTTACATAAGATGTTCAAGTGACACACTTGTAATTACTTACTCTCAAACCCCCCCCCCCCCCCCGCTTTGAGACACAGCCTTCCATGAAGATAACATAATGCAGACGACCTCGCTCTACAGGTCCTTCCCAACCACCTCCTTCGAAAAAAAAACAACATTTTAATTAAGTTTTGCACAGACTGATGGTCTAGTTCCGTCCCATGATGGATGATCACTCTTGTCCCCCCCCCCCTTTTTCTGTGTAATTCTCGCGGTATGCACCCTTTGGTCAGTCCTCAGCTAAAGTTATATTCTTTCTCACAGTGCCGAACCTAGAGATTTGGAGGCCCCGAGGGGTGGGGGGTACCAGCCCTTCATTTCGATCATTATCAAAAGATTCAACGAAGACCGATATGTTATGACAGCAAAATAAGTTCGCGCCAGTGGGTTCTCTCGCACATTTTTGCATGGCGGGAACGGGGGGGGGTGTTAAGAAAGTCGCATAGATCCAACGTTTAGCGTCCAGGAAACTAGCAATCTAGGTTTGTAGGTCACGGTTTGACACCCCCACCACCCAGCCCTGTGGTTTTAGCATGTCAAAATAATATTAATTCTTCTTCTTCTTCCCTTGGCTCTACAGCCCATTTAGGGCCCTGGCCTGCCATACTACTCTTCTCCACTTTTCCCGATCCATGGTCTTCTTCCTCCACTCTCTCACTCCTATGGCTTTAAGGTCTTTCTCCACTTCCTCTAACCATCTGCTTCTTGGCCTGTCTTTACTAGGGCGTTAGGCCTTTTCTCATTGGCTGTGGCCTTATATAAAATATTATCAATAATCAATAATAATTTTGTGTGTGTCGAAAATCGATTTATATTTATTTCTCTTAAGTGCTTTCTAATTAACAAATAATTCCATTATTGAAATTCCACAATAGAACCACAAGCATACTAAATGACACGACCACATATAGACTAAATGACACAACCACATATAGACTAAATGACACGACCACATATAGACTAAATGACAAATTTGACACCCACCTCCCCCGAAACGAGAAAAAACACAAATCAACTCAAACAAAATGTACCCTTGGTACACCTAGTGAAAGAGTGGCTGCTTTATCACTACTGATAGGTCACAGTGGTCACAATTCCATTACTTTCAGTATGTAAATTACACGGTGCGCTGTTCTACGGAAATTCCCTGACCGTAGCTTGTAACGGATGGCAAGGAAGAGAGAGTTACAACAGTACGTAAGGCTATTACTGGTGTAACACAAGTGTGAGATAAAAATACTGACCAAGAAGTCCGGTACATGAATATAGTTGTTTGGAAGATGTATGTCTGTCTGTCTATCTATCTATCTATCTATCTATCTATCTATCTATCTATCTATCTATCTATCTATCTATCTATCTATCTATCTATCTATCTATCTATCTATCTATCTATCTATCTATCTATCTTTCTATCTATCTATCTATCTATCTATCTATCTATCTATCTATATATATATATATATATATATATATCTGTCTGTCTGTCTGTCTATTCTATTTGATTGTCTTTAAAACAGTAAATATTCATATGTTTATATATTTTTTCCTATTTCTCTATTCTACATCTTATTACAGCAAATATTATTTTGTTTGTCACCAAACACGTGACTGAGAGAAGAACAGATTTTATTCCCAAATACAGTGGGAAAAAAAACAAAAACAATTGTAATGCTAAATGTGGCAGGGAGAGACAACAGCAGGGGGTCATTAGTTATGATTGTCCGTGATTGTTGTCATGATTGTCGACGAGGATTGTCAATAAACGAGAGCCGGGCATGTCTTTGATCTGATTTATGTGCCGGCAATTTTATCATGCAGCCTGAACTCGCCATCCTTGTTTGCAAGATCGGTTTTAGAGATGTACAGAAACACACACATAAATGTACACAAGTAGATGCACACATATAGACACTCCCAAACACACATACAGACACTCCCAAACACACATACAGACACTCCCAAACACACAAACAGACACTCCCACACAACAATACAGACACTCCCAAACACACAAACAGACACTCCCAAACACACAGACACTCCCAAACACACATAAAGACACTCCCAAACACACAGACACTCCCAAACACACATACATACACTCCCCAACACACATACAGACACTCCCAAACACACAGACACTCCCAAACACACATACAGACACTCTCCAACACACATACAGACACTCCCAAACACACATACAGACACTCCCAAACACACATACAGACACTCCCAAACACACATACAGACACTCCCAAACACACATACAGACACTCCCAAACACACATACAGACACTCCCAAACACACACACAGACACTCCCCAACACACATACAGACACTCCCAAACACACAAACAGACACTCCAAAACACACATACAGACACTCCAAAACACACATACAGACACTCCCAAACACACAAACAGACACTCAAACTCAGCGCACTGACCTATATTTGACAGCGAAAGAAAAACAACACTTGAACGAAAAGTTTTTTTTTTTTAAAGAGAACTAAGAAAGATGATAAAATAATACAAATAATTACGTAATAGAGAAATTCGGTGGAACGAGATGAAAAAAAACAGGCCAAATTCAGACGAAAATAACAACGAAATTGTGGGCTGAAACTTTTAGCAGAAACTCGTAAACAATAAACGTCCTGTAAAGAAAAACGGCTGAATGAACCAAAAAAACAAACGCCAATCATATGACTCATAAATCTGAGTGATTTGTATATGGAGTCTTACTGGGCAGCCAGCACGTAACCGGTTTGATTTGCGTGAGCGGCTCAGACAGATAATGTGTTTCTGGACGCCCATTTTCTGTCAGTTTATGGATATTACAATACTGGACAAGGTGGACATCCCTAATTGGTCACGTACGACCAATGCACAACCTGGTGTGGTAAATACTCCAGTCTTAGGAACTTCCTATTACATAACGTGCAATGGGTCAAACGCGGATGACGTAGTTTGGGGCACCGGACGCATAAGGCAAATGTCTCAACCCTCCGTTTTAAATTGAAGAGATATAGAGAGGAAATTACTGCTAGTGTAGTTATTGGGGGGGGGCGCTTACCTGTTAGGGGTGCAGGATACCTGCCCATTGCGCCCTACTTTCCATCCGCCTTCTGGTGTCGATGGGTGTCTGAACTGGGCTTACAGTAATATTTATTCCTAATCTAGAAAGGACAGATTTTTTTAAAACCGGTTTTTTTTTCGTAAAGACCAGTGGTGGCGAACCTATGCACGCGCGCCACAGTCGGCACACGCAGAGTCTCATCAGTCGGCACGCGACTAAAATATCACTTTTTAAAAATTTTGATCGGAGTGTTGGCACGTTTAACTATTTAAGAAATGGTTTTTCTGTTGAACTTCATGGACGCTGCCCCTCAAAAAGATTCACCCACCCCACTGGTATAGACATATGCCGCCCCCTCCTCCCCCTCCTCCATAGAGAAATCAAATTTTATCTACAGAGGCGTATCTGTGATGCGGAATAGATTCACGTAAGTTTAGAGACTGTCTTAAGGTCCAGACGAGTTCATCGAGAATTCGTCTACATTCTCAAGAGTCAATTTTGTTTGTGTGTACATAACCGAGTCGTCCAGGCGTCTTGCTGTATGTCACAAGTAAAGTTTGTGTAACATTAGTTTAATTTAATCAATTACGCCAAGTTGTTTTTATTATGGCTGTAAATAAAACACATCAAGTTAAAATAATCAAAGAATATTACGAACAGTAAAGGTCATGTTCAATTGTGGGAGGCATTTTTTTATGGTAACGTCGGTGGCGTAGAGATATATATTTTTCCAACAAATAGAATACATGAATTATGATAGGAAATGCGGTTGAGCTCAAGATGGTGTTTATTGTGAGTCTTGATTGATGTTACAAATAATTGAATATTTTATCTAAACGAGGACTAGGACTTCTTCTCTAATCTTTCTCTAGGGGCTCATCTTTATATTATAGTCAACTCCAACTTCTGTCTACACTAAAACTGATGACGATACACACACGTATCAAGGTCATCATAATACTCTCATCTCATTGGCAGACCAATCAGAACATTGCACGTATATTCAAAGATTATTCTATTCATATTCATATGTATCATGGTTTCTTCCAGTGAGAGGGATAACATAATGATAAAAGCTCATCAATCTGTGCATCACACTAACATTTGTTATTATTTTATTTTACAGAATTTATTTTGATAACATTCCAAGTTTTAAGATTTTTTTTAACGTTTAAGAGATTCAGACTTCTTTACTGAATCAGAATGAGTGAGTACTAGTTAGAAATATATAGGCGTTACGTGTAATGCTGTTGACACATCTGTGTTACATTTGTCGCGTTTGTTTCAAAGGAGATTATCGGGTAATGAGGAAGGGACATAACTAAATTTAAAGTCTGGACTTCCCGGAAGAAGGGGGTGGGTGCGGCTCATGAAATAAACAAAAAACCGGTTAAGATGGATGGGATGAAAGAAGAAAAAAAAAGGAAAGATACGGAAGACATAATAAGGCTAACAGGGATAATGTGGAAATCTCTACCCCAGAGAGTTTCTAGCTTAACAGTCTGAATGCTGGCTGCTCTCTGGTCGTGCGTGTGTGTCATACATTTAGCAGACACTACAGTGGATGCATTCCTTCAGATTAATTTTTTCCCCATTTAATATGGGTTTTTAATGGAGAAGTTACAGACATGCTGATCTTGTGAGATTCTAAAAAAGAACTAGGAAGCGGAAGGGAGGTTGGGGGGGTGAAGGGTGGAATCACCACCAGGAGACGCCCCTGCTGAATGAAAATCGAGATTTGATTATTGGTATATAATAGTATATATGATATAATCAAGTCAGGTAGAGATGCTAATCTAACCTTAAATCCACCACTTTGATCAGAGTTGTTGTGCATGCCCGGCTCCTGTCTAACATGTGAGGGTGTGCGCACACCATAAACGCCGAACAGTAGCCTAAGGTGTAAGTAAAAGTACATTAACGTGAGTTTCAAGTACAAATGCAATACCGTGAGGTGAAATACAAGTACAAAAACGTGAGTTGCAAGTGCAGGTACTATAACGTGAGGTGCAAGCACAAGTACAATAACATGAGTTGCAAGTACAAGTACAATAACGTAAGGTGCAAGTACAAGTACAATAACGTGAGTAGCAAGTGCAAGTACAATAACGTGAGGTGCAAGCACAAGTGCAAGTACTCCAAAAATGTACTCGGGTACAGGTATTTGGTTGAGAAGATAAATCAAAACAAAGCAGACAGCGCAAAACAGACAAAGCAGACATAAAAAATGTGTTTTCCCCCTCTAGGTAACTGATTTATCTTGCTCTGTTGTGTCTGCAAGATTTGATTTTAAAGTTTAGTTTGGTTGATTAAGTGACGCGGCTGCTAAATCTGACTGAATGTAATTTACTTTTTGTTTATTTTAAACTTAAGACAACATAGCGGAATGTTTTATAAGTAATTAAAAAAAAAATAATAATAATAATTTAAAAGTTACAGGTTTTTATAAGTTTTATTTCCTCATTAACTTCATTTATATTTTTTCCAATTGGTTCTTTCTCTAGAACGTTTCCACAAACATTAAAAATGTTGTTTTTTTTTTGTTAATTTTTGATCGGCGCTTTTGAAATGTTTGAGTTGGCCGTTGAATACAGACGTTACAGGTTGCATGTGAAATTTAAAATAAAAAGCAGTTTGCCATTAAAACATTTTTTTTTATTTTTTCGTGTGACGGTCTAAAATAACGTGTCAAGGCTTGCCTTCACATACAAGAAACTACTACATATTTATGTAAATGAAAATAAAACAAAACAACTTTGTTTATCATTTCCATGTATTTAACTACGGTGGCCTCGTCTGCCGCCCGAGTGTTTCGCACCCTTTTTAATTATAATACGCCTCGGCGATGTTCATGAGTGAATATTAAATGTAACACGTAATGGACTTAAATTTGACCGCAAAAAAAAAAAAGTGTCGTTCATGTTAAAGGTGATAAAAGTAATCTTTGGTTGTTTTATTTGTTCACATGGTATGTAAATAATGTGACTGTTTACCTTATATATATATATATATATATATATATATATATATATATATATAGTTTATTTATATCAGTGTCAAAACACAGTCTATTTCAGTGTCAAAACACAGTTTATTTCAATAACATAGACGCATATTATTTACATCAATGTCATAAACACCGTGTATTTTATTGGATTAAACACAATAGATTTCATTTGTCATTAATATAGTTTATTTCAATTGTCATAAACATAGTTTATTTTAATGACTTAAACACATTTTATACAATTCAATGACACAAACAGCCCTGTTACCACACTGACATAAACATCAATCACTTCATTATGCTGTGACCTAAACAGCCTTAATCCACATCCCCCCCACACCATCTCACACAAATTACCAAGACTGACCAAGAGCTGGAAGATAAATCCCGTAAAATCCACTGACCAGCGGTCACTCCCCAGCTTAGTGTAAGCATGAGAAAATTTAATCACACAGACGTGGCCAAAGTAAATGGCTCACTCAATGGATGACCAGCTACTGGACAGGATATCTCAAGCCGGTAAGCCCAGAATAGCCCCTCCAAGACATCGCCATTAAGTGAATGGCTCTCAACCGATGTCCAGAGAACGGCCATCACCATTTTTTCCCCCATACGCTTAGCCGCAACTATCATGAAGAAGTATTTATTATACATCCATTTATTCTATTTTATTCCGTCGTTCATTTCATTTCTTCATATTTCTTTCTTTCTTTCTTTCTTTTTTTAAATCCACTTTGATGAAATGGAAATTCTGACCTTATGCCCTGAAATGACGTCATCGATATTTGTGCACGTGCAGGAAAATGGGGGTGGGGGCGGGGGGGGCGGTGGCCAAATAGAAGATGATGTACGAAGATCCCAATACCTATATTGAGATATAATAGAAGAACATGCTAAATAGCGAGATTGTGGTGAGGGTGAAGGCTGGGGGGGGGGGGGGTGAGTGAGGCAGTGATCTAGTTCGAATCAGAACCAATGCATATACATGATCTACCTCACATTAGAGATAGGGGCTGATGAAATAGGCATTATTGGAAAAATGTGTAAAGGATGGAGAGGGGGGGGGTTAATTAGAAACAGACCAAGGTGATTAATGTAGATTTACACCGGGCGGTAATTGTGGAATTTATGTGTGGGTCCGAGCAGCTCATGTGTGGGTCCGAGCAGCTCATGTGTGGGTCCGAGCAGCTCATGTGTGGGTCCGAGCAGCTCATGTGTGGGTCAGAGCAGTTCATGTGTGGGTCAGAGCAGTTCATGTGTGGGTCCGAGCAGCTCATGTGTGGGTCCGAGCAGCTCATGTGTGGGTCAGAGCAGTTCATGTGTGGGTCAGAGCAGTTCATGTGTTGGTCCGAGCAGCTCATGTGTGGGTCAGAGCAGTTCATGTGTGAGTCCGAGCAGCTCATGTGTGGGTCAGAGCAGCTCATGTGTGGGTCAGAGCAGCTCATGTGTGGGTCAGAGCAGGTCATGTGTGGGTCAGAGCAGTTCATGTGTGGGTCCGAGCAGCTCATGTGTGGGTCAGAGCAGTTCATGTGTGGGTCCGAGCAGTTCATGTGTGGGTCCGAGCAGCTCATGTGTGGGTCAGAGCAGTTCATGTGTGGGTCCGAGCAGCTCATGTGTGGGTCAGAGCAGTTCATGTGTGGATCAGAGCAGTTCATGTGTGGGTCCGAGCAGCTCATGTGTGGGTCAGAGCAGTTCATGTGTGGGTCCGAGCAGTTCATGTGTGGGTCCGAGCAGCTCATGTGTGGGTCAGAGCAGTTCATGTGTTGGTCCGAGCAGCTCATGTGTGGGTCAGAGCAGTTCATGTGTGGGTCCGAGCAGCTCATGTGTGGGTCAGAGCAGCTCATGTGTGGGTCAGAGCAGTTCATGTGTGGGTCAGAGCAGCTCATGTGTGGGTCAGAGCAGCTCATGTGTGGGTCAGAGCAGTTCATGTGTGGGTCAGAGCAGTTCATGTGTGGGTCAGAGCAGCTCATGTGTGGGTCAGAGCAGTTCATGTGTGGGTCCGAGCAGCTCATGTGTGGGTCAGAGCAGTTCATGTGTGGGTCCGAGCAGTTCATGTGCATGTGTAGACTCGACGACAACTTGGGGAACCTCCCAACACCAATGGGCTTCCTTGTAGTTCCTATATAGAGGGATTTTGTCAGGTACTTCATCTAGAGTGTGGATGCACCTGTGGCAGCAGATGTGGATGTTCGTGTTTCAGTGGATGTTTATTCATGTGACAGAGGGAGTGGATGTACATGTGACAGCAGGTGTGGATGTACACGTGACAGCAGGTGTGGATATACATGTGACACTACTGGTCACAATATCTTCAGCTTTTCTATTTCCCGCTTAAGATAATTGGTCTTCCAAAGTCGAGATACAATTCGCAGAAATGGTCGACCCCCCCCCCACACCCATAGCACGTACTTAATGCTAACAGACGTCAACAATGACCATCACTGACCAGCAGACGTCAACAATGACCAGCAGACGTCAACAATGCCAGTAGACGCAAATCAGTTGATAAAATTTGGTCACTGATTACAATGTCAAGCCTTTTGTTATTGTAGGGCTTCAGTCCAGTACCGAAATACATTGTCGCCTTACAAAATATACAGCACACTGCTTGCTGCAGTTTTCATTATTAATTTAACTGTGTCTTCATAAATAGATTTCGATTTTTTTTAAAAATTCATATTCCTTTTTATCCTGTTAGTATCGGTCATCTTCAAAATTAATATCTAGCTCTTTATTTCACATTTCATTATAGGGATCACCCATTCACTATTCATCATGTGGGGTCAATCATTCACCATTCATCAACTTACCATCAGTCATTCATACCTTTAATTTTTTTTCTAACTTCGGTTCCAAACAAAAAAATTTCATTTTAATTTCTGCCAATTTGTCTGCTTACCAGACATCATAATCTATCATGATATTACTTCTGCGATCGATGCATCTATCTCTAAATCTCCAAAACTAAAAATCAATTATTCATCCTGTTTATCAATTCACCCCTCCCCTATCTACTCTGCCGTCTATTTTCACATTTCATCTCTGGGGATATCAGAATAAATTGACACTCACATCTTCCAATACAAATTTTCTTGCCCAATTTCTGGTCCAACTTCGTCCATCAAGAAGAAGCCCGACATCGATTTTTCGTTCCATTTCTGTTGTTTTTTTCCCGCTTTTTTTTCTTTTGGTGCTTTGTCTTCTAAGACTCGATTCTTAACACAGACTTATCACGACAATATCTGTCAGCTCAGTTGGTTAGTTTCGTTAAAAAGTCTTCATTTATGGAAAATGAAAAAGATACAACATAAGCCTTAATTTGGCCAATATTTGTGACATTTTTTCATCTCGAAATGTAGTAAAAAAAAATAAACAAAAAGGTCGATTCAATTTTTTGTTCGTTCCCAAATATATTTCATTTTTTTGCGCTATTTTTTCGTTGGTGATGTTTTTATTAGCTTAGATATGACACGCTCAAAAGCGCTTCTAATTTGTATCTTTTCTGGAACAGCAGACAGTTATCGACGGTATTTACGTTATAATTAATCTGTGTTGATGTTTACAATGTTTCGGCGCGTCAGGAGTTACAATATTCGGCGCCCTCCTCCAAATCTGTAAATTGAAAAAAAAAAACATTTAACACTCTCTTATAATTTCTTATAAGCAGATAAGATGAAGGCTACAAGTCAAATGTCACCTAGATATGTCAGATATGCTCTATGTTTTATATATCTCACACATTTCAGCTACTTTTGATTATGCGCTTCCTTCCAATCGACTAACGCGGTGATAATATAGTCCGGGCACTACAGAAAACATACACGCGAGTTGGTTGGTGAACCCCATATACTCTCTACACCCAACACTGTGTGGTGAATGGCTCCATATACTCTCTACACCCAACACTGTGTGGTGAATGGTTCCATATACTCTCTACACCCAACACTGTGTGGTGAATGGTTCCATATACTCTCTACACCCAACACTGTGTGGTGAATGGTTCCATATACTCTCTACACCCAACACTGTGTGGTGAATGGTTCCATATACTCTCTACACCCAACACTGTGTGGTGAATGGTTCCATATACTCTCTACACCCAACACTGTGTGGTGAATGGTTCCATATACTCTCTACACCCAACACTGTGTGGTGAATGGTTCCATATACTCTCTACACCCAACACTGTGTGGTGAATGGTTCCATATACTCTCTACACCCAACACTGTGAGATGAATGGTTCCATATACTCTCTACCCCCAACACTGTGAGATGAATGGTTCTATATACTCTCTACACCCAACACTGTGTGATGAATGGCTCCATATACTCTCTACACCCAACACTGTGAGATGAATGGTTCCATATACTCTCTACACCCAACACTGTGTGATGAATGGTTCCATATACTCTCTACACCCAACACTGAGAGTTGAATAGTTCCATATACTCTCTACACCCAACACTGTGAGATGAATGGTTCCATATACTCTCTACACCCAACACTGTGTGATGAATGGTTCCATATACTCTCTACACCCAACACTGTGTGATGAATGGCTCCATATACTCTCTACACCCAACACTGTGTGATGAATGGCTTGGGGTCAATTTAATATAGAACTCATCGATCTTACATTCACTAGTTCTGGATATCTGGAGTATATAGAGAAGTATTGGTGTATGACCTTCGCCCGATACACTCACACACAAGTCATGGACGCTCACTGAATATAATCAATCACACCAACTTTATACAAACACACACACACTGTATATAATCAATCACACCAACTGTATATAAACACACACACACACTGTATATAATCAATCACACCAACTTTATACAAACACACACACACACACTGTATATAATCAATCACACCAACTTTATACAAACACACACACACACTGTATATAATCAATCTCTCTTAAAAACTCTCTGCACCAGGAAGCCAAAATAATGTAAATATCTCTTTCGATCTGAGAGTACGCTTTGTCCTGCTAAGTTTAGCAACAGGGTCAAAGAGCCATCACTTCAGTACATTGGTTATTAAACCCCATTTCGTGACCCGTACTGACAAACAGTTTTAGTTTGGCGACCCACCATAAAATACTGTTTAGTTTTTTTTCGCTAACCACCCACAAAGAAAAAACCACAATAGAAAGAAAGAGAGTCATTACTTGTAATTACTTGGTCATATCTAGACATTTCATTATTAACTTTGCAGATTTACGTTTGTTTTTTAGTTTTTGCAACATTTAGAGAGACAGTGTTGTATCTATCTTGGAAATACAGATTGTCGATCCTAAAATATATAAATTTCAATTTTGTCTGGACCCACCAGAAATTCAAACGAGACGCACACTCTGAGGATCACTGCTCTAGTACTAGTGTACCTACTTCATACTAGTGTACCTACTTCATACTGGTGTACCTACTTCATACTGGTGTACCTACTTCATACTGGTGTACCTACTTCATACTAGTGTACCTACTTCATACTAATGCCAGGGGGGCAGGGGGGCGGCCGCCCCCCCCCTAAAACTTTTAAGGGGTGGCGGCGCCCCCCCCCCCTTGAATTTCCAGTCTGCCCCCCCCCCCTAAAATTTTAACTTAGTTTAACTTTTTTAACTTTGTAATTCATTTTAGTTTATATGTTTCATTTTCATTTTCATAATTCATTTTATTTCTTAAATTTAATATTTGAAAGAAATTATAATTAATTTGTATTTTACAGTAATCACATTATTGAGAGTTGTTGTGGCATATTTTAAAAAGTGTTGCCATCTACCGAATGACGGCAAATGTAATTTTTAAAGTAAATGAAATTATTTATTATCTTTTCATAAATTACTTTTTGTTTATGGAGGTTCCGGTTTCAGTTTCGTGTTCATCTTCATTCATGATAATTATTTTCTGATCTAATTTCACTATTAAATTTGTAAACAAACTGACATTACGATACAAAAAAGATTAAAAAGCAAGGTATGTGTCAACATTTTATGTGTATCATTCATAAAGTTAATAAAAATAGAATAATATTCAGTGGCGTAAATAGGGTGGGGGGAGCGGAGTCCAAATACAGGCGTCCCCCTGGCCCCCAGTTTTTATTTTAGCGCTAAATATTAAGTACTAGCTGTACCCGCTACACGCTGTAACGAGCACGGTCGGTAATATGTTTTTGTAACACACTTTGGAAGGGCCGGAAATTATTACAATGTGGGTCATGTTTAGAGAGAGTTTGTATATTTGGGGACACATACCTGTTAAGTTAGATCAGAGGTTTTCAACCTTTTTTATGCTGCGGACCCCACAGACATTCCAAGCCCGGGTGGTGGACCCCCATAGCCCAAGGCGCCCATAATATGTCTTAAATTCTGTTCTTAAATTCTGCCTTGCATAAGTTACGCACAAATCATGTACAAGTCATTTCACATAGGAAAAAGCTATTTAATCAAAACATGAAACAATCACCTAGTATTTATTCTACTGGTATGTGTGTTACAGTTTTCTGGTCAGTGGTAAGGCTGTGCCTGTTTTGCACTACAGCAAGATCTTCAGTCATGTCCTTTGCCGCCAAGGCCTCGCTATGAATCACGCAGTGGGTTGATACAATGTGTGGCGCTGCTTGTTTCCCTCGTGCGATTAAACCAAATTTACGACCAGTCATCGTAGCATCGCCGTCCATGCACATGCCAACACATTGTGTCCAGGCCAGTCCTGATTCTTAAAAAAATCCATCAAGTATACATAAAAGGTCTGCACCGGTTGTGCACCCCGTCAGCGACTTACAGAATAAAAAGTCTTCAACAACTTCACCTTCCCAGCAGTATGGAATGTAAACCAACAATTCGGCTGCATTCGCAATGTCTCTACTTTCGTAAAGCTGAATTGAGAGTCTGTTATGCTGAAGGCGTGCAATCAGTTGGCAGTGAACATCTTCAGACATGTCTGCAATTCGTCTGCTCACTGTGTTATCAGACAGTGGAATGGCTTTCAGTTTTTGACTATTCCTTTCCTAGAACGACTTCGCACCTGTCGACTGCTGCCGGTATAATTAGATCCTCTGCAATTGTTTGAGTTTTTTTTGAGAACGCACTATTCGCAATGCTACCAACCAAACACGACGCTCGAAGAGCTTTCTCGTTCACAGTAATGCAGGCCATCAGTTTGCCTTTCTGTTTCAAATAGAGCTCTTTCTGCCTCTCAAAGTATTCCTTCGCTTTACTGGCAAGTTTCAAATGCACTATGGTCAAATGGCACCTCAATTTTGCAGGCTTCATCGCATCGCTCGATAATGTTCGCATCACACGACACAAAGAAGTTGGTCAGCATCGGTCCCCACTGCGGTGAAGCCGAATGATATATATTCTGGATTATACTTGCGCATTTGTCTTTTTTGTTCGTCTTGGGGTGTTTAATCATCAGAATCTTCCAGGTTCTGGTCAGTTTTCCTCTTCACAAATTTATCCATGCTACTAGGCTTGGACAATTTACTTTTACAAATATTGATAAAAAAAATGACCAAAACAGTTTAGTCCCGTTGACTCAGATCTCAAAGGGAAAAAAAATTAGAGACAAAGTTTTAGAGTAGAGAGGATTTGAGTAGGTAATTATCTGTAAAAATATTTCACATTCTGATGAGGAAAATTCATAATTTAAAATTAAATCGACTACTATGACAAAACAAATACAACTCTTATCAAATATTTTGAATTGTTTACTAACATTTTAAAAAGTATTTGTAACATAAGCAAGTCACATGACAACAGAACAGCATAATATGTTCATCGGTAGAATTTCACACCGTTTCTAGGCCAATCTAGGCTTGTAATAATTGTAGCCACTGATTAACCACACTGTTTATAAACAATACACACGCTTGCGCCGATCCTGATGTTTTAACAGTGATATCAGAGCTCAGTAAGTAAGAAATATTGCCAAGATATTGCCAAGATGACATGAGTCTAGTTCAGATTTCAGACGAAAATATAAGGAAATACCAGCAAAGTTTTTTTTAAATTCTGCACATTGCTGTATGTGCCTGAAACATTCGCATAGCTAGTATTTTTATTTAGCTAAAAGCTAAACAATCTACCAAACCAAGCAATACTTAAAACAAGAAAAAACACTCCTTTCCTTAACTTGCCCACGGACCCCTTTGAAGCTCCCCACGGACCCCCAGTGGTCCGCGGACCACAGGTTGAAAACCTCTGAGTTAGATGACCTAGTTAGGCTGGAATTAAAAGCAAGGCTAAGTGTCCATGTATTATCAAGAAACAAATGTTGTGATAAGCTAATTATCTACTGTCTGGTTTCGTATATATGGCGCCAAACTTTCACTGATACAAAGAATCAGTGTCCCAAAGTGTCCCAAAGTTGTATTTAGAAGAATATAGGTCAAACATTGTATTTACAAGAATATAGGTCAAACATTGTATTTACAAGAATATAGGTCAAACATTGTATTTACAAGAATATAGGTCAAACATTGTATTTACAAGAATATAGGTCAAACATTGTATTTTCAAGAATGTGTCTTGCCCCCCCCCCCCTTAAATATTAAAGGGGTGGGGCGGCGCCCCCCTTGAATTTTGGCTTGCCCCCCCCTTAAAATATTTCGTTCCGCCGCCGGTGACCTACTTCATACTAGTGTACCTACTTCATACTAGTGTACCTACTTCATACTGGTGTACCTACTTCATACTGGTGTACCTACTTCATACTAGTGTACCTACTTCATACTAGTGTACCTACTTCATACTGGTGTACCTACTTAATACTGGTGTACCTACTTCATACTAGTGTACCTACTTCATACTAAAGTACCTACTTCATACAGAAATGTAGCGAGTACGGATGACTACAATCAATTATCTAAAACGAAAACAGTTCGGTTACTGTGAAGCTACAGACTTGATATCATTGCTTTGACTCTTGCTGATTTTTTAAATTTTCTTTATGAAATGTCAAGGTCAGATGTACATAACGGAGACGAAGGAAAAAAAAACTTAATAGGAAATTCGATATAACAACATAATAAATTGAAGAGTAATTTACTTCCCCCTTGAACCAATTGGATTAAATTGCTTGGTATTTGTTAACAGAGAAAGGGTGGGAGGGGGTTAGGAATAAGAGATAAACAAACAGAAAATAAATGGAAAGATGTGGGAAAGGGGGGAGGGGGGGATTAAGAGTGAGCGAAAGATTGGGGCTTTTGGGGAGAAAACGTAAAAATGGCGAGATAGAAAGAGGAAGGAAAGAGAAAGTGAGGATTAGAGAGATAATCCGGGATTAGGAGAGAGCCGGAGTTGACAATATCGGGGTGAGAGTGAGACCAGTGGTGCACAAGATGTTGACATTAATCTTAAGTAAAAAAAAAATGTGTATGTATGTTTTGTATTATTTACATGTTGACCATTTTAGTAGAATGTACGGGTTCGAATTCACGCCGCTCGACAAACACGTCTGTCTATTGTCAAAAAAATTCAGTTAGTATTTTTTTTTTAAATTATCGTCTGGCTACTGCAATATTTAGACTGGGCGAGTATCAATATTGGGCGAATGTCAAGATTGGGCGAATGTCAAGATTGGGCGAATGTCAAGGTTGGGCGAATGTCAAGATTGGGCGAATGTCAAGATTGGGTGATTATCAAGGTTGGGCAAATGTCAAGATTGGGCGAATGTCAAGATTGGGCATGTCAAGGTTGGGCGAATGTCAAGATTGGGCGAATGTCAAGGTTGGGCGAATGTCAAGATTGGGCGAATGTCAAGATTGGGCGAATGTCAAGGTTGGACGAATATCACGATTGTTCGAATGTCAATATTGGGCGAATGTCAAGGTTGGGCGAATGTCAAGGTTGGGCGAATGTCAAGATTGGGCGAATGTCAAAGTTGGGCGAATGTCAAGATTGGGCGAATGTCGAGGTTGGGCGAATGTCAAGATTGGGTGATTATCAAGGTTGTGCAAATGTCAAGATTAGGCGAATGTCAAGATTGGGTGAATGTCAAGATTGGGCGAATGTCAAAGTTGGGCGAATGTCAAGATTGGGCGAATGTCAAGGTTGGGCGAATGTCAAGATTGGGCGAATGTCGAGGTTGGGCGAATGTCAAGGTTGGGCGAATGTCAAGATTGGGCGAATGTCAAAGTTGGGCGAATGTCAAGATTGGGCGAATGTCAAGATTGGGTGAATGTCAAGGTTGGACGAATATCACGATTGTTCGAATGTCAATATTGGGCGAATGTCAAGGTTGGGCGAATGTCAAGGTTGGGCGAATGTCAAAATTGGGTGATTAACAAGGTTGGACGAATGTCAAGATTGGGCGAATGTCAAGATTGGGCGAATGTCAAGATTGGGTGAATGCCAAGGTTGGACGAATATCACGATTGTTCGAATGTCAATATTGGGCGAATGTCAAGGTTGGGCGAATGTCAAGATTGGGTGATTATCAAGGCTGGACGAATGGCAAGATCGGACGAATGTCAAGATTGGGCGAATGTCAAGGTTGGGCGAATGTCAAGATTGCATGAATGTCAATCTTGAGCGAATGTCAATATCGGTAACATTTGAAATATTGAGCACTGCGGCAAAGGTTGTTAAAGGGGAGGGGGGGGCAATCTGAGGTAAACGATGTTGAAGCATCTGAATGTTACTAACTTACAATACAAGAGTACTGGCAGCATCCTTAAAGCTTCCAGTGATCCCCATATCGCCAGCTCCATATATCCCTATTTCTTCACCTTCAAGCGATCCCTATTTCTTCACCTTCAAGTGATCCCTATTTCTTCACCTTCAAGCGATCCCTATTTCTTCACCTTCAAGCGATCCCTATTTCTTCACCTTCAAGCGATCCCTATTTCTTCACCTTCAAGCGATCCCTATTTCTTCACCTTCAAGCGATCCCTATTTCTTCACCTTCAAGCGATCCCTATTTCTTCACCTTCAAGCGATCCCTATTTCTTCACCTTCAAGCGATCTCCATTGCTCCAGCCTCCAGATACCCCCCCCCATCCCGTCAAGTTTCTTATGTCAATGGCCGGTCACTTGCTCATATATCCAGGTAACCTGGGATGGTTCTAGTAAACATTTGTCAAAGTGAACTGTTTTCTCGATGGCATGGTGAGGCACCAAGTTGTTTACAGTTCAGCAGGCAGTAATTTTAAACTTATCCCCCCCCCACCCCACTCAGACTGTTCAAGAGCAGAACACCCTCAACCTTAATTCTCTCCCTTTTATAGGGGGGAGTAATCTTAGTAATTAAAGTATTTAAAGGAAATTAAAAGAAAAAAAAAACCGTTAGAGAGCAACCCTTTTACCACCACTCGCGCGTAAACAGAGTACGCGTTGATCGTGAGTGCCAGAGCGCAAGGATACAGCAGGTTGTGTTTACTTGCGGTGAACATGCACTGATTGCAATCAATATGCCCCACCACCCTCCTCCTCTTTCTGACACCCCCTTCCCCCCCCCCACATTAATAACATGTTGTTGACGACATAAACAACCAATGACACAATTGAAGAGGTTTACATAAACTGATGAGGTAGAGTTGATGTCTGGTTGTTTTGCTTTTGTTCAAGTTAATGTGTGTGTGTGTGTGTGTGCAACAAAGATTGATAATTTTACGATATTGCTGTTGTGTTGATTGATGTGTATATATGCTTATAGTCACGTTGATTTTTTTCGTCTTGCCTGCTCTACGCCGTTTGATAGCACCTGTTCTGCGACGTTTGATAGCACTTGCTCTGCGACGTTTGATAGCACTTGCTCTGCGACGTGTGGTTTATTCATGGAATCAGATAGCGACAACATTTTTGAAAGTTTAAAGAGACAGACAGCTGGATGGATGACTGGAAAAGATTGGAAAGACAGACGGACAGACATAAAAAGACATTCGGTCATAGTTTCCAGACACAAACTGTACACAAACTGATAGTTTGCGACACTGGATAAAAATACAGATTTATCTATCAAAAATTTAGTTGCCACGCGAAAATATTAACAGACATATTAACAGACTTTAAAACACATACATCAAGAGGCAGATGAACTGACGAATAGATATATTGATTTTACATAGACGAAGTGATAGATGGACATATTGATAAAAAGATAGGCAGACAGGATAGATAGATAGATAGATAGATAGATAGATAGATAGATAGATAGATGATAAATATATAGATGATAGATAGAAAGATAGATTATATATATATATATATAGATAGATAGATAGATAGATAGATAGACAGAAGACAGACAGACAGACAGACAGACAGACAGACATACAGACAGACAGACAGACAGACAGACAGACAGATAGATAGATAGATAGATAGATAGATAGATAGATAGATAGATAGATAGATAGATAGATAGATAGATAGATAGATAGATAGATAGATAGATAGATAGATAGATAGATAGATAAATGGGTCGCTCAGTTCCTGGTACAACCAGATCCCATTGTTTACATCACATGTCAGCCACATTGCTGTTAAAGCCAAACTTTCACCACCATTACCTTCCCGTCTTTGAGTCATTAAAGTTATTTTGAAAAGTGCCAAACGCGGGGGGAAAACACACACAGCCCACCTTACACCACTGGCCATTTACTGACCCCCCACCTCACACCACTGGCCATTTACTGACCCCCACCATCCCCCGTCCATCCCTATCTTACATCATCAAGTTACAGCCCCAGCATCGAGTTCCAGTTAATCTGCTTGTGCCTTAGATATTTCCGTTTCCCCCCCTTAAAACTCTGGACGTGCATTTCTTTTTCTCCCCTTGGGATACTCAACAAGGGCTGACAACTCACTGTCACGTCTTAGAGCTTAGCGGTGACATTAACATAAAAGTAAATGACAGCACAAAGTTCACATAATAAACAGATTTATTATTAAAGTACACCGTAAACAATCAACAAGAACCAACAAGAACTATTGATTTTTTTTTATAAATAATACGGTTGTGAAATGAATCAAAGCGAATGTTTAGCATCCATTAACAAGGGATTCCAATATGTCGTTTTACTATGTACGACGAGGCCACCAAGTTGACAAATGTAATTATAGTGCCCGCAGGTTACAACTTGGGTCTCACTGGAAGATCTATATCGCACATTACATACTCAGCTGTCTGGTGAACCATTCATCAGAGACAGATAAATAGACAAAATGGGTAGATTGATTTTTACATAGACGAAGTGATAGATGGACAGATTGCTTAAAAAAAAATAGGCAGACAGGATAGATACACGAATAGATAGATATATGGATAGATGATAGATAGATAGATGATAGATAGATAGATAGATAGATGATAGATAGATAGATAGATAGATAGGTAGGTAGATAGATAGATAGATAGATAGATAGATAGATAGATAGATAGATAGATAGATAGATAGATAGATAGATAGATAGATAGATAGATAGATAGATAGATAGATAGATAGATAGATAGATAGATAGATAGATAGATAGATAGATAGATAGATAGATAGATAGATAGATAGATAGATACATGGGTGGATGGAGAGAGGGGCAATGGTCAGTCGTTAAGTTCGCCCTACCCATAGGAACAATTTTGTCCATCACTAGGCAGTTAAGTTGTAACCAGAGACTGAGACATTCATGGAGATAGAATTACAAAAACAAAAAGAAAACTTTTGGTGGGCCCCCACATCAATTCAGACCACGACCCCACACTTTGAGAATCCCTGGCAGAATCATTCTTACGTTGTTGTTGTTGTTATTGTTTTATTATAACTTTTTTTTGTCTTGCTGGCAAAAAAAAAAACAAACGCTTATGAGGTAATCGCTTACAAGGGTTGGGGCCCCCTGGTAAATGTTTGATGACTGGCACCTCTCTGCCACCCCCTCCCCTGCCTTCCCCCACCACCCCCATTCCATCAACTGTCATTATAGCCCTCGATCCCCCCCCCCCATACACAACATTCCCCCCTCATACAAAAAAATTCTGAGAATGCTAAGTAGGCATTCCACAATGTCCAACTCTCTCTCTCTCTCTCTTTTTTACATTTACACATTTTGATTTGCGAAATAGTTCAATATTTTTTTTATTTTTAATAACAACAACAACAGCAACAATAGCATGTATAATTTTATATTTCAATTATTATTATTGGGTTACCACAAATTATAGTTTCTGACCGAGGGAAGCAAGCTTGCGGAGCCGGAGCCGAGGAGCCGTGGAGCTGCACTTTTTGCTGGAGCCGGAGCCGAAAAAATCTGGCGGCTCCACGGCTCCCAAATGTTTTTTTTTTACAGCAGAATTTTTTTTTTAGCTTTGAAATTTACAAATTTGTTTGATTATTTGCCTCCTACAATTTGAAATGTTGTCAATTTTACGAACGCCACAACAGTAACAGTGTTAAAATGATAGCGTGCACGCACATCACCACAAGAAATCTTTAATGGGGAATCGTTTTGTGTTCGTTTTAAATCTTGTTTACCCTCCGAAATTTTTTTAATGGCATGTTATTTTGTTATATATAAAGTTAAAACAGTTTTATTTCATAGAATAATTGTATCAATCATTTAAAATAAATTTTACTACGGCGACAAATATAACGCGTCATTTTGTATATTATTTGTACGCGAATTTGTAATAGACTAAAAACATAGAGTAGATACATTTATAAAGCTGTGGGTCCGAATAACAATCAGACTTTATTGGTTCCCGGGTCCGAATAGTCACTTCGAATTTATAAATAATAAATATACATACTGAAGTCTTTAAAATATTTTAAATAATGTATTATTTTACTATTTGCTAATTTGATCATTGAAATAACTTTTTATTTCTTATGAAAATGGCGACTAGTGAAACCTCGGTCGAAAATAATGATATGATTCTGGATGCACTGAAATGGTTTGTTTTTAGTAAAACCGACAATGCATATATTTTTCAAGCTCCTGACTATGGGGGTGAACGCGGCAAAATTTGCATAACTTTTTATCAGCGGCATGTTTGCGTGGCGCAATTACAAAATTTTTTTTCTCGTGTGATACTATCTTAATAGGGAGCCGGAGCCGAGCCGGAGCCGTCAAATTTGTGGAAGCCGGAGCCGGAAAAAAATATGGTGGCTCCGCAAGCCTGGAGAAAAGTATTAGTCCCAGAAAGTTGCCCTGTTTGTCAACCCATAAGAACATCTCTGCCCCCCCCCCCCCCGGGGCACACAAAGTCACGATTGGTGTGTTGGACACAGTAATATCTTTTTATTAAAAACAAATTCTGCCAAGTCCGTCCTTACAATGGCAGAAAGATTCACATGACCAGCAAAACTTGTCAAATACTCGCTTCACTGCAAAAATCATCTTTTAAATGCTTTACAAAAATAGATTTAAAGAGAAACCAAAAAATCAATCAATATCCTCCAATAGATTTCAGAAAATGTTATTGATAAATAGTTTGGGTGGCCATTTCTTTAAGATGTTACGTCCTGAGTTCAAGTCTAAACGGATGGGTTGGAAGAAAACATTTATTTATGTATGTTTCAAAAGTCTACAAGTCAATTATCAAATGGTTCTTCCTCCTAAATCTGTTATAAACACCAGACTGTAAGAAAAGATTCACAGCCGATATGTTTGTGACGTATTCTGTAATAAAGCTAAATAAATTAAATTTGACTATTGACTAATACTAAAAGTAAATACGATATTCTCTCTCCCACTCTCTCTCTCTCTATCTCTCTCTCTCTCTCTCTCCCACTCAGCCCTCCAGAAACATCTATTTCGTAACCTACTTTTCATCCGAATGTTCGATTATTTTGTCCTTTATCTCCCCCCCCCTCCCATGTTTGATGTGGAGAGAAACCAGGAAAGGTCAAGTTGTTTAATGAATGGGTGAAAATGACCTCTGGCGTGAATCGTTGCGGTGAATGAGACAGTTGGAGAGCAGGGGGTGGGAGGGGTAGGAGAAATTTTTTTTTCTTAATTTTTCTTTTCGTTCTTAGTGCTAGTAGGGAGGGGGGTGGGTGGAGAAGGGAAGGTGTAAACTCGGGGGGGGGGGGGTAGTGGTATCAGCTGGGAAATTTATGGAACAAAGAAAGATTGAATTAGGAAGGACGTACAGTCTTATCTAATGCTGTGTTCATGTAGTAGTAGTAGTAAGTTTACAAGCTTACTCCTACATTACAGTGATTTCCATTTTGTTATTAAGTCGTGATCTTATTTTTATGTAAACAGTGGAAATACATTGTATGGTGAGTTTAAATAGTGGCAATACATTGCATGGAGAGATGCAATGGAAACACTGCTATGGTTCTACTCTCTTTTGAACTACTTCCACAAATCTAGGCATAAACATAATTCGATTTCTAAGAAATCGAGGAATCCAAACATTTAAATGACCAGTTGGCCTTAGAATGCAGAATACTATTTTACCCGTCTAACAAAATGTAGAAGGAGTTAAGATGTGACCAGGCTTGATCTATCAATATTAACATGGCAGTTTCATAAGCGCCTTATCTAAATTTAACGCACCGCGGAGGAAACAATCGTCAGTAGCAGCCTAGCAGGTCTTCATGACCCATGACCTCGTCACAGATTGACCGAATTCCTGATATCAAATTAGAAAACTTGAAGGACGAGACATCAACTATTGGATTGTTTACAAAACTTGAAGGACGAGACATCAACTATAGGATTGTTTACAAAACTTGAAGGACGAGACATCAACTATAGGACTGTTTACAAAACTTGAAGGACGAGACATCAACTGTTGGATTGTTGACAAAACTTGAAGGACGAGACATCAACTATTGGATTGTTTACAAAACCTGAAGGACGAGACATCAACTATTGGATTGTTTACAAAACTTGAAACTCTATTGTAATATTTTTGTTAGTTTTTTGTCTTTCTAGCTCTTCATCATTACCACGTGGGACAATGTTCCCTGTCGAACCCAGAGCTCGATTTACCGCCGGGGATGCCTGGGATATCCCCGGCACTGAGAACTGTCAGCCCCGGCCCAAAAATCCCCCCGGTGTGAACCATAACTTCCCCGGCTCTCGATTTTTTCTCCCGGTTTGCGTTTGGAAAAAAAACCCAGCCGGTGTGGAAACCAGACACAATTTCCCCCTTCTCTAGGTTTTTTTTTTTTGCCCCCGGCTTTTTCATAAATCGAGCACTGGGCGAACCTGTTATGTATGTTCTTTGACAGTGTTCCCTATAAATATGTCATGACTTCTCTCGGACAATATTTCCTATTCTACATGCCGAAACTACTCTCGGACAATTTTATTTACTGTAAGGTCATCATTGTTCTCGGACAATATTTCAATTTTGTAAATGTCACCACTGCTCTCAGACAATGTTTACTTATTGCACATGTCATCACTGCTCTCAGACAAATGTTGACTTATTGCACATGTCATCACTGCTCTCAGACAATTTTGACTTATTGCACATGTCATCACTGCTCTCAAACAAATGCTGACTTATTGCACATGTCATCACTGCTCTCAGACAATTTTGACTTATTGCACATGTCATCACTGCTCTCAGACAAATGTTGACTTATTGCACATGTCATCAGTGATAAGCGATTATCGTTAATTTTATTGAATCACATCTTTTTATTCACCCCCACACCCTACCCCACCCCCCACAGATGCAAAACAAAGCAGTATAGTACACAGTCTGGGATGGACCATTGTTTACAATAATTATCAGAGATGAATTCCAATCGATCTGCCTTTGACATGATTAATGTTATCACATTGTACGCACCTATCTAGTGAATGCATCACAATATGGCGTTATAGTTTGAAATTAATTTTCTGCATGGCTGGACCGGATCTAAATCTGTATTAGATTGATACCATACACAACAGGCTTTGGTATGGCCGGTTAGATAGGCCAGGCATAACATGTGACAGTTTTAATTGTTGATATTAACTAGTTTCCGTATAATTAACTGGAATTGCAATTCACTTTGCTTTAGTGGTTAATTTGGGATGGTGGATTGGGGGGGGGGGGGGGGACAAGCTAGGAAACCACTCGTTTACGTAACAGAAGAACAATTTTTCAAAATTGTGGTGCTCTCTATTTTAAATGTCATCACTGCTCTCAGACTATATTGACCTATTGCAATATCATCACTGCTCTTAGATTTTTATTTCCTGTTCCACATGCCACCACTGCTCTCATTCAATGTTCCCTATTGCACATGTCATCACTGCTCTCAGAAAACTTTCTCTATTGCACATGTCATAACTGCTCTCAGACAACTTTCCCTATTGCACATGTCCCAAGCTGAGGAAATAACGATACAAATGATAACTTATTTTTCTGTTTTATCTCTTATAAATGATTTGCCATCGGCGGCATCCCAGTTGTAGGGAATTCATCATCGGACGGGTGAGATATGAATCGCGGATATTGACATTGATATAATAACGGAGTGGGAAGGGGTTTGGAATTGCGGGTTGGGGGGGACGACTCCAGGGAGTGAGACAACAGCAAACAGCAGGTGGTCAGTAGTTATGACAGATGTCCGCGATGTCATATTGATATCACACCCTGCCCCCATACCACACACACACACACGCACACACACTCTACCAGCATCAGATCATCACATCAATGACCACATCCATAACTAACACAGTACGGCCAAAACACATTATGTCCGAATAGATGTTTCCTGAATGTAGCGGGGTTTTATTAATTTTTTTTTATTTCCTTTAGAATTCGTAGCAGACGATAACATGCACTAAAAATAGATGATGATGTAAAAGGCCTACATAAAATGCATTAGAGATGGATTTTTTTTTCTTTACTTGGGTTTTTTTTTTTGTTGTAATTGCCTGGGTATTTAAGTTTTTTTTTTTTTGGCAATAGGGAGTTTTATGTAGTTTTTCTATCACGGCCAAAATAACTCAATCAATAATAAAATTCTTTATCGCTATCCAGGAGGTCCGATGCCAAATTGGGTTTAAGAAGATTGGGGGGGAGGGGGGAGGCAGGAAGAGTGGTCTGGGGGGGGGGGGTAAAAAAATCAAACAAACTGTTTCATATTTCTAACTCCCTATAAAACTTAATAGCCTCCTCCATAATTTATTACCGGCTTCAGTTTTAAATATTCGTTATTACGGTTGAAAGGAAAGTTCGTTGAATTGAAAGGTTGGAGTGGAGGCTGGGAAAATATAATAACTTTCACATAAATCAGCGGATTGTTGAATTTTAGTCTAGTCGTTTTTCGTCATCCTGCTTGCTTTCATGTTGATTGTTTGTTGTCCGATCTTAATTGAATGCACTGGTGGAAATGCTTGCATGCCAGTTATCCTCTTCTGTTGTCTTAAGATGGTCTGGAAGTAAAGGCCGAAGAAAACTCATCAGGTCCAGGTTTAATGATCTGCCCATGTATGACCTAATAACTGCCATGCTACCGAACTAATTTATGAAGATGTTTTACGAAAGCAAACAGAAAAAAATGATTAGCTACTAAACAAATATCCTTTTACTTGATAATCTAGATGGCTGCTTTCCAAAATACGTACTATCTACCTAATCATTCAACCAACCATTCATCCATCTCTCCAACCATCAGTCCCTCCAACTATCTATCTTTCCATCCCTCCACCCGTCCATCAAACTATTCATCCCTCCAACTACCTATCCATTCAGCCATCCGTCCATCCATCCATCCAGCCATCCATCCGTATATTATCTATTTATCTATCCCAATACCGGTATCTATATATTTCTACCCACGTCAATCTATGTTAGAGACACATTCTCCATATTTGATTCAGTTTCAACTTCAAGACATCTATCCTTAAATTGTAAACTTGGAATCTAGTCCTTAGTGCACATCCACACAAGCCTCACTCCAAGGGCATATCCACACAAGCCTCTCTCCAAGTGCACATCCGCAAAAGCCTAACTCCGTGCTCGTCTGTTTCTGTATGTTTTGAAATAAATCATGACACTTCTACACCGCCAAAACCTGACACCAACAAAAAAAATGTGTTGGTCTTATCGGAAATGACGTGAGCTTAATGTCCACTGTACATCGTGGAATTAACTAGCGGTCATCTGTGATGGTCAGGGTGGACGTCATAAATCTCCCCATCCCGGCATCCTCAGCTCTATGAAATCTCTTAGAGACCTGGCTTACTTCCCCTCTTATTAAACCGCGCTTTCTTCCCTCCCTTTGTTCTCAACTTCCAATGGCAGGATCGAAGTGGTTTTAATGTGGAATCGATACTTCATGAAAGCACGATTCTTTTTTTTTCCCTTTTTTTCGGGTCTCCCTTCAGCCATATTCGTTAACCAGAGTGTGGTATATTTTTTAAGCTGCGCATCAAATGGAACGATTATGATGAATGGATTCGATATCACCCACAATCAAGAAACCAGAGAGAGAGCCCACACAATTAAAATGAAAAATATAAAAAAATTCAACCTATTACAGAAATAAAGCTGAAGACTAAAATTCAAAAGATTTTTTTTTATTTTTTAAGTTTCTTGTTCTGTTTTTCTAAGGCTTTTTTGGGTTTTTATTTTAGTTTTTTTTGTTCCATCGTCTGGAAGCTTTTAAAGTTTTACCGCGAGTAACAGACATGGCTTTTAAAATTTTAAATCTTAGCTCGATTCTTTGTTTTTTTTTTTGTTTTGTTTATATTTAATTTCGGTTTGTTATTTATTTGAGTTTTAAAACAAAAGATCTGCGTCGGTCTCTGATGGAGATGGTTCTTGTTTTTTGTTTTGCGTAATCGATTTGTTGATATTGTTCCACGAAGTCGCTTTGTGTTTCTCCTCTCGCTGGCGACAGGACTCGGTTGAAAAAAGGGTGAAAATTTAAAAGGGAGATAAATTGTTAGAATGAAAGAACCTGTTAAAACATCAGGGGAGACAGCTTACAAATTATTTGTCAACACCGTTGGTTTTTTTTTTTTTATTTTTCTTCTCCCCCCCCCCCTCCCCTTTCTTTCCTCGTGACTAAAGGGAGATAACTACAATAAAAAAAAAGTTCAGTTAACCAGCAAATAGGTATTTGAAATCATGGCTGAACAATTATTCAGACAAAACCTGTTGGGTCAGGTCTGGACTTGAGGAACACTTGGCCACGCCCAAAACTTTGTTGCCAGATTTTTGTAATATTGAACACATTTTTTTCCCATGAAATTTGAATAAATTGACCAAAGGGCAGTTCTCTAAATTTTTTTTTTAATTAAGACCCTGGGTGTGTCTCTCAGCGACCTGATAGATAATGAAAGTTTAATATTTTAAAGTATGTGTGGGACGGATGGCCGAGGGGTGTTGATATTCAAGTGTCAAGTGTTGGGTTCGATCCTCAGTGAATTTTGGTGCAAAGCCGTCCCACAAGTCCATTCAGCTTTAAATGGGTACAAGTTGGGGGAAGTAAAGGCGGCTGGGCGTTGTGCTAACCACACAATCCCTTCATATGCCGAGGTTACAGAAACAGATGAATATCTACACTTCGTCTGCCCCGATGGCCCGTTAGGGCTAGGGGAACTTTACTTTAGTATGTGTGTGAAGTATGTGTGTGAAGTCCCTTTAGGGATGAGATGAAACCCTATACCAATCGGATAGTTTTTATGGTGCTCTTCTTTCATCCTCACCATAGAGATAGTGCAATGGCCTTGGAGGCACCACGGGAGATATAGAAATGTATTTTTGTCTTCATGGCAGATCAAACCAGGGACCCTCAGGTCGAGCGCCTCATCACACGAACATCCTTAATTATAGCACGCAGTAGTTTGTTAGGGTCTCTAGATGAAATCATGGGGATGAATTTTTCTTTGGACATAAAGGGAGGGTCCAGCAGTGGTCAGCCGCTCCAGGGCCCCGCATTCTTTTAGGGGATTCTGTCATCTAATTGTATCACAACTAAACGTCTATTTTAAAAAAAAAACAATGTAAAAGGCTCCTGGAAATGACGCAAATGTTCGGCTGCACGTATAACACTCGCCTCCGTCCATCATTCCCACCCCCGCCTCCCAAATCCGCATATGACTTAGGTTTGAGCTAACGTGCGCTCTATTGTCCCTTCCTGTCCACGCTCTTTGAATGGCTGGACCGGTCAGTTTATTAGGCAAACAATATACTCAGTGAGCAGCGCTTTGATTTCCTATTCAAAATGACTCACTCCACGTCATAGCCGTCTGATCCAATTGAGCATGCTGTGACTTGTATATGTCTGTATGTCTGTTGTGTTTATTTGTTATTTGTTTAATTTTCGCTTGGACAGAGATTTGCTGAGAGATTCACCGCATACAAAATGGAATGAACGTTGGGAACATAGTATTAACAAAAAACTTCAAGATGTATGCCTTCTTATATGTGTATGTCTGTCTTATATGTGTATTTCTGTCTTATGTGTATTTGTCTGTCTCATGTGTGTATGTCTGTCTCATATGTGTATGTCTTGTGTGTGTATTGTGTATGTCTGTTCTATATGTGTGTCTGTCTTATCGTCTTATAATATTTCCCTAATCACAAATTGATTTGTTTAAATGCCATCCTATTGAACAATAATGTATTTGAAAAAAAAAAACTATACGTTTACTTTAAGACATATGTGTCCGATATTAGTGATAATTTATTCCACGTGCTGTTGACGTCAGAAAGAGTTCTTCAACCGTCAGACATATTTTGTAATATTATACTTCACTTGTTTGTAATGATATAGCTAAGCTATGGAGATTGTTATGTGGTTGTGTTGTGTTGATTAATGGTGTATGAAATTTCTTTTTGTTTCTTAGCTCGAATTACTTTTTTTTTACAATCTCTCATCACAACTCATATTCACATTCTCATCATATTCATAAAATATTCACTAAATCTAAAAAAAAAAATTTTTTTTTCTATGTTTACAGGTGACCATTGAACTTTCACCTTCACCCCAAGGTAATCCCCAATGGAGTCGACCGAAGTGAACCTTGACCCGAAGCCCAAGCTTCTCCTCACGGCCGCCGAGGCGCAGTACCTGAGCGTGGACGAGACCAAGCGACCCCGCGCGAACTCTGACCCCGTCGTCGGCCTTCACCTCCACATCGTCCCCGAGATCACGGTGACCGGAGAGGACGACCAGGACACCCTGTCGTCCGAGGAGACGGACAGCTACCTGATCCCGCCCTCGCCCAGGCGCCGGGCCAACACCTGCCCCGAGGACATGTTCCTGGCGCGCAAGGGGCGACCCCCGACGCCCCCGCCCGTCGACGCCCACACCCTGCGGGGCAGGGCCGGGAAACGGTTCTCTTTCAACTTCACGACCAGGGATTTGAACGGCGGCGTGTCCTTCGCCCACCACAGACTCAGCAAGGTGGCCGAGGACGCCGTGGACTCCGCCGCGTGGGAGAAGAGGAGGGACTGTTCGAAACTTCAGAACCATTCCTCGTCAATGCAGTAGGGGGAGGGCGTGGCAGGCTGAGACCGTGTTCACATTTTATCATCGGATCTTTACACACTGTTGTTTACTTTCTCTTTCGACCATTTTTTTTTGTTTATTATTATAAAAGATAAATTATATAAATAGAAACGGAAAAAACTTTCTCAGAATAATAATGCTTGTTGATAATTTAATGTATTGCTTTGTTTTGTTTATTATATAAACCTTTTTTTTTCCAATGACACCATATTATGATAAATAAATGACTGCTTTGGAAATTGCCACATTTCATTCTCTTAAATGACACCACTCTCTGATTCTTCGTTAGCAAAACAAATGTCTTTAAAAGCAAATTCCTTTTATACAGACGACAATTTTGTTTTTCTTTTTGTTATAACAACTATTATTCAATAAGTATGAATGGTTGAAAAAAAAGGACCATAAATGAAGAATTTAAAGCATTATGGGGTATATATATATATATATATATATATATATATATATATATATACTTATTTGTTTCATTTTACGTATAACATTTCTGGCGAGCGTTGCAAGGTTTTCATGATAACATCAGTTGGTGCAGATAAGCATTTTCAGATTTGTTATTTCAGACACTATTTATCAAAAATGTCTGAAAACAATCTTTTTTGAATGTAGTGAATTGGAAAGAATGAAAAACAAAGTCAACCGATTCCTTTAGAAAAAGTAAAGAGTGTTGTTGGTGGAGTACTAATTCAAAACTTCCATGACAAACAACATGAATTGAGTGCAAACAATATTTCAATTCATCTGTGATACTTTGTTTCCTGATAAACTTTTACTTTTCGCACATTCTACATTTTAATTGAATGATTGTGGTTTCGGAGTTTGATTGTTATATTGTTGGGATCAAAATAGTACTTAGTGGTTGACTTAATAAATACAGAGGACTATTTTACTAATGATCACCTTAGATTACATGGTGTTGTCTGTCATGTGTGTTTCATGGCTTTGTCATGTGCGTTTCATGGCTTTGTCATGTGTGTTTCATGGCTTTGTCATGTGTGTTTCATGGCTTTGTCTGCCAAATGTGTCTCAAGGGGTTGTCTGTCATGTGTGTCTCAAGGGGTTGTCTGTCATGTGTGTCTCAAGGGGTTGTCTGTCATGTGTGTTATGTTAATCCAGTGTTTATGTACACATTAAATCTGGGCGCGTGTGTGTACATCTATGTGTACTATGACTTACAAAAAATTAACAACCCCAAACTACAGAGTAAGAAAATTATTGAATAAAAAAACATTGAAATAATACGTGTTATACGATAAATTATGTTAGCTATTGTGGTAATAGTAATACTACTTGTTATGGTAAAAGTAATAATACTTGTTATGGTAATAGTAATATAACGTTTTAAATGTCTTAATGTAGGTCGCTTTTCACCCCTCTTAGATCTGGAATTACATTACATTGATTAGTAACAGGATTTGACCTGACCCTGTCTATGTGCAATACACATGAAGGGAATAAAGTCTGTCAATAGGGTCTACTTTTGTATAAACTATAGGTATATATACATGAGGTATAAGTCCAATAAAATGACTTTCAGAAAAAGGAAAATATTTTCGGTTTAGATGAACGTCACGGTGATGAACAGAGCGTAAAACAAATACATGTGGTCAGTGATTGTGGGGGGGGGGGTGGTAGAGGGGTGGGGGCTGTAGGTGTGGTCTTACTTCACCAGCCAGATGGCGGCCAGGGATGACATTTTTTCAAAACAATGGTAGCCGTATCCGGGAGGTGGGGGCGTGGTATACCCCAGGGGGCCCCTAGCACCACTAGCTCTAGTTACACGACTTAGTGGAGGGCCAGGTACTAGTGTGTACGAGGTGCTAGTGTGTACCAGGTGCTCGTGTGTACCAGGCACTAGTGTGTACCAGGCACTAGTGTGTACCAGGTGCTGGTGTGTACCAGGCACTAGTGTGTACCAGGCGCTAGTATGTACCAGGTGCTAGTGTGTACCAGACACTAGTGTGTACCAGGTGCTGGTGTGTACCAGGCACTAGTGTGTACCAGGCGCTAGTATGTACCAGGTGCTAGTGTGTACCAGACACTAGTGTGTACCAGGCACTAGTGTGTAACAATTACTAGTGTATACAAGGTACTAGAGTGTACCGGGCACTAATGTGTACAAGGTACTGGTGTGTACTAGGTAATAGTGTGTATCGAATACAGAGTGTACTAGGCACTAGTGTGGCTAATTCAGTAAATTGAACAAAAGCCACCGAGAAGTCAGGTGGCTTTACAAACATTTGCGTCTCAAGTTTGTTCAGCGTTGAGCCGGAAACTGGTTAATATATTCACGGAAAGGGGCAAAATTTAATTTTGGAGCGTTCAATAGTGTTATCGATCGAATGATCGAGTGATTGATCAGCGGATCAAAGACTCGTGTAAACAATCCGGTAGTGATAACGAGGTTCAGGTCAAGGCCAAATGAGGAAATTTTAATAGTGGGGGGCGGGGTCGAGGACTAGTTGGACCCGGGGGTGGACTTTTCTTCAAAGAGAATCAGATGTAAACAAACGTGTGTTTTGAAATCAAACATGTGTACAGGTCTATGATTGGACGTGGAGTCATGTGTACAGGTCTATGATTGGACGTGGGGGTCATGTGGACATGTCTCTGATTGGACGTGGAGTCATGTGGACATTGGGGGAATCAACGAGGGTGGGAAAAGGGGGTGGGGGGAGAGATTTGACAAAATTTAAAATAAAGCAAACCACAGGGGCACCATGTCATCGATGATAAAAATCGGGAAACTCCAATAAATCAACATTATCGCTGCAAACATTAGGGACCACGGGGGGGGGGGGGGCAGGAAAGCGGTGAGGGAATTCGTGATAGTTTGGAAAAGTGAATGATTCGCGCTTCTCCCTAGGGTAAGGGTACAGTCTACCCCCATCCCCCGATGGTCTGGTCGTTCTTCATTAATGGACGTGACGGTTGATCTCAGTTGGGAGTGACAACAGGAGGTCAGGGAGGGGGGGTGGTGAAGAAAAAGAAGATATAAAGGGAAGTAATTGATAAAGATGCATTTCTACACGTACATATATCCACATACAAATGTAACTTTACTGTAATATCTATTTGATATGTTTATCTTCTATTCAAAGTTTATTCTTAGATCGCAGCCATTATTGGATGAACAATTCAGCTAATTATAGAACAGCCTTTGGCCGTGAACAGTAGTCGGTCCTTATTGAAATATAGGCCTACTACTTTGTCTCACATAAGTGATATTTTTTGTCATTTTGTTTCGTACTATAAGGCACATTTTAGCCAAGGAGCCCTAGGCTCAAAGTAACCTTAATCCTGCCCCCGACCCTGGTGTTTGTGTGTATATGTCAGTGTTGGTCTAAGGAGGGGTGTATGATTGGTTAGTTTATATACTACTAGATCAAAGGCCCGGTACCCGGACCGGCGAGGGACTCCTTATAATTGAGTTGTATCACTTTGACCATCTTTACAACTTTACATCATTTGCGCACTACTTGGAATTCCCAAGACTATTTTAAGCCAAGCAAGAGTTCACTCCCCTTGAGTGAGACTATCTTTAACGCGGAAGTTATACACACGTACGCCAGGCTAGCAGATTATGTATTAGATACGTTATTATTTATGATGTAGTCGATGTCTGTTACTTAATAATATGTCTGGCTGAACACTCAAACTATATAGATCGTATTCTTTTACTAAATGTACAATGCAAGGAAAACTTTGTGGTAAACAAATATTAAAAATGTTTAAAAAAATATTCAATTGTTAAATACTATTGTATCTTACTAAACAAGCATTGCATCATTTTTTTTAGAATAATAATACGAACATTGACATCAGCAATCATTCTGTAAAGTCGGACTTCGAGGGCTGTTAAGTTGCCTCTCTTTGAATTCGTTCCGCTAGAGTTCTAACAAGATTGCAGTTGAACCAATTTCAGTCCACTCCATATTATCTCCCTTGCTACCACTTTTCATTCATTCCCCTTTCATCGCTGGATGGTAGAACGTTCACTTCCGGAAGTCTGCTGCCTTCAGTTATCCGCACTTCCGTTTGACCGACTTACGCTTCCTTTTTTATGCGCCTCGGGAACGGAGAATGTTTTTCGGCGCATCCGGAAAAGTTTTGAAAAGTAAACGATGATCAGAGACAATGGCTCTCAAAGAAAAAAAAACGTTCTTGTGGTCTTAAATGGAATTGCGTAGAATTTATAAGAAAGCTCCATAGACAGATGGTTTTAATTTAGAAAAAAGCAGAAGTCCTACACTGTTATCTCGGTCAATATGGTAATTTAAACTGTGTGGATGGTATATTAAATGTGTACTGCGAGGACCCTTTGACATCTACACTTTGAGACTCACTGACCCTAATTTTGTGAGAGCTAATGTGAAGTACCATTAACCTCAAACCACGGTGCATCTGCTTAGTTAGGTGGCAGTAAAAGTGCGAACAGAGATGAAAGATTGTTGTAATAAGTCGAAAGCATCAGAGCGTGTGAGACTTGAAGAAAACATGGCGATGCTGGTTGTTTACGTTGGATACCGCTCGACCTCGAAGTGAAAAACGTTATTGTTGTTTCGTTGTTGTTGTTGTTGTTATTTTAATGCGTGTCTATTTTTGTTTTTTTAGACTTTGAACAATCGAATTCACATAAGTGAACGACACTAATTGACAACGTTCTTTGATCAATGTTCAATATTGGTTTAATTACATTTTATTTCACTGAAATCTAGGAGATGTATTTATGACGTGATGTAATTTAATTTGATATTGTAACTGCATCAATGACCAGTTATTACCATTAATTACTCAAACACTTCACACACACACACACAAAGATCTCGATCAGCGATTTCAGATGGCTCCTGAGTTATGACATATAGGTCAATGCAGACAAGAGTAAACTACTGCCAGCGGGTCAAGAAAGACCCCCCCCCCCTAGGGCTATTTAATCCACTGGTTCAAATCAATGACATTTTATCTTAATTTTAAATAGCCCATACAAATCTGCTCCGTTTTTTCTGGGTCATGCTCTGGTCCTGCTCTGGTCCTGCTCTGGTCCTGCCATTCTGTCAGATTTAAGAACTCATTACTGCCCGCGGGACAAATGGTTTGCCGCCCCCCCCCCCCCCCCCGGTTTTTGTTAAATTAGTTATAAATAGAGGGTAGCCGATGTGTGTTAAATGAAAATTGTTATTTAGACGGAGGTTACAATGACACTGTTGTTATACATACATATGGTAATCTAGTATTAAGTGAAAATGTCTGCTTTAACAATACGGGACTGTTTGTAATGTTTATGTGTATGTGATATCTGACATTTTGATTATCTTTAAGAGGAGATAATTTACTAAAATACTGAAACTATGTGGCTTTTTAAAATAAAAAAAAATAAATGTGTGTTGACTTTGATTCTCACTCATTAAGACATGTATATGATCACAACATCTGTTGACACATTTTATCGCTTTATTAAATTAAAAAAAAAAAACCACAATTTTAATCCATTTTTATATGCTGCATTTTGTGTTTGCTTTTTATTCTAAGTATGAATAGTCTCTCATAAATTATTTCAATGTACAATGCAACTTTTTAGTTGCGTAAATGTTAAAATGTTAACAGGAGAGAGAGAGAGAGAGAGAGAGAGAGAGAGAGAGAGAGAGAGAGAGACTCTTTCGATGAACTAAAATAGAAAAAAAATATATATAAAAAAAAAAACAATAACTGGCACTGCCGGTCAGAGAGCAGCCCACGGGTGGGAGGGGGGGGTATACCAAAAGAAAAAAAAAGGAAGAGGAAATAATAGATAACTTTTTATTACTAGACTGTTTAACAATGTGTTTATATTAAATAATGCAGTACGATAGAAGAAATAGTAGTATCGTGTCTTAACGTCTTCTCGTTACACTTTGTGAACTCAACTGACCTGTTCATTCTCAGTAGACCAGTGGACGGCTGCCCAGCACACACAGATCTGTGCGCAAGTAGTGTGTGTCAGTGCGTCAGAGCGCGTGACGTGAACGAGCAGAACCACAATTACCCGGATGTAGATGTTAAGTTAAATATTTATTTGCAGATGGCGCCTGCCACACTTTTGGAAGGCATTCATGGGGCTGAGAACTTTTGAGAGCATTACTGGAAGTGCTAGTTTCGAAGCAAGAGTGGGTGGCAAATGGAGAGGGTGGGGGAAATCCAACACAAGGGTTGGGAGGGGGGGGTCAATCGGGTCAGCATCTGCCTTATAATAAACATTTCTCGCTCTGGAATTGGGCGGAATTTTAAGGGTCTGTCCCGGACGTCACCGAATCTAATTAAGTAACTTGTGAGATGCAACTTTTCAACCCATTATTCGACTACTACAAATTTTGACTTTGTTGTGAACTTTTAGTGGCGTACCCAGGGTTGGGGGGGTAGTCCTATTTTGAAAGTCCCCACGAGCCCCAGTTTGAGTGGGGCCCCAAAAAGTGTTTTACATTAAATATTAAGTACATTATCTCATGTTATGATGTCGAATGTCAAATACAGCCCCCCCCCCCCCAAAGAGGCCAAGCCTTCCGGACCCCCAAACCCCTAGGTTCGGCACTGTGAGCTTTCAATGCGTTTTATTTTAAAGTTAGAAACAATATTTCACATGCCTGTTGAGAGCTCATAAACCCATATTAAATATATATATATATATATATATATATATATATATATATATATATATATATATATGTATATCCCATATAGGATTTAAACTGTGGATTTACACCATGATGAGCCAACGTACAAACATATTTCTCCATAGTTGCCAATCCTCAGCGTCTGTCTATAATTCATTCATTGGTAGCCCCTGTCCATTCTTTTATAATGTCAAACCAACATTTCCGCTGACACCATTCTACTACAGCTCCTTGAAGAATAGTTTATTGGCAGGCTATCATGTCTTAAACCCAGCACCGATGCATGCTATTTTGTTACAAAATTCATTAGGACCCGATGCACTGCGTTTTAAAAAAAAAAAACAAGAATGAAAGGTCACTCTGTTTGTAATATCTCTGTTGTCCGGAGCGTAGCGTTGGCGAGCAGAATAATTCCAGAATGTTTGCACGGATGAGTAGCTCCAGAGCCGTAAAATTGTATCCATAAGTTTTAGGAAGAATCGACAGACTCACTTCATCTTGACGGCAAGAATCGACAGACTCACTTCATCTTGACGTCAAGAATCGACAGACTCACTTCATCTTGACGTCAAGAATCGACAGACTCATTTCATCTTGACG
Source organism: Bulinus truncatus (assembly GCA_021962125.1). Classification (NCBI taxonomy): domain Eukaryota; kingdom Metazoa; phylum Mollusca; class Gastropoda; family Planorbidae; genus Bulinus; species Bulinus truncatus. The sequence goes on from JAGDYQ010000084.1 coordinate 1,995,466, forward strand.
TCAAGAATCGACAGACTCACTTCATCTTGACGTCAAGAATCGACAGACTCACTTCATCTTGACGTCAAGAATCGACAGACTCATTTCATCTTGACGTCAAGAATCGACAGACTCATTTCATCTTGACGTCAAGAATCGACAGACTCATTTCATCTTGACGTCAAGAATCGACAGACTCATTTCATCTTGACGTCAAGAATCGACAGACTCATTTCATCTTGACGTCAAGAATCGACAGACTCATTTCATCTTGACGTCAAGAATCGACAGACTCATTTCATCTTGACGTCAAGAATCGACAGACTCACTTCATCTTGACGTCAAGAATCGACAGACTCACTTCATCTTGACGTCAAGAATCGACAGACTCACTTCATCTTGACGTCAAGAATCGACAGACTCATTTCATCTTGACGTCAAGAATCGACAGACTCATTTCATCTTGACGTCAAGAATCGACAGACTCACTTCATCTTGACGTCAAGAATCGACAGACTCACTTCATCTTGACGTCAAGAATCGACAGACTCGCTTCATCTTGACGCCAGTGGTAAAAATTTCGTGATAGATTTAAAAAAAAATGAAGAACAGAGGGGCGGGGAGTGGGGCTGTGTTGTTTGTTTTTTAATGCTCCCAGTTTCTCCTAACGCACGCACGCACCTCGCGGTTGGTTGGTTTCTCGAACGCAATTCTCGGGGCATCTCGGGCTTAACGCGTGACATCTGTGAGAATTTGTGTGTGTGTGTGTGTGTGTGACATTTTAACCCCATTGATGGGTTGATGTAAGTTTGATGTCACATCAAGGGACGGACGCCTTCTTCCTCATTTGAAAACATAAAACATGTAAAAAATAAAAACTTGTACATCATTGGAAGCGTCTGTTGGATCAATGTATGGCTTATTTACTTTTCAGTCCACCATCACACACAAGGAATTCATTACCTATCATTGATGAATGAAATATATTTTCAATTTGTCACTAATGATATAACCATGCCGTTGTTGTTGTTTTACAGTTATTGATGCTACAAGTAATTTCCATAATGGAGTGGAGACTGGGGGATGATGGAGCCGAAATTTTCTCTTTTTCTTGGCCTTACGCTGTGTGAAACTTTAATTATTAGAACATTCATAACTGATTGGACATTTAAAACAACGAAGGACAATGCTATTTAATTATTTGTTTTTTTAAAATAGCCGCCATTTTATTTTGTTTCATTTTATTTTTAATGTTATGACTACAACAAATTATTTCAAAACTTGAATCAAACATCTTCACTTATTATAACAGAGTTTAAAGAGTAAAATGTGGCACTATTGTGATACAGCATTTTTATTACAATTATTATTTTTTTTTTTTGTAGTCACTATGGTGATGGATGAAAAATGACAAAAGCAGACATAATAATGTGATATACTACAGAATCCTATGAAGTGACTTTGCTGCAACCTGTTCAATTTGTCAATCTATTACGCGGTTCATAAAACTGTCTTTTAAGTCTCCATTCAGCCCATTTATTAACAAGTTGTTGAATCGACTTTATCCGTTTATTGTCAAGTTGTTGTAACGACTTTATCCGTTTATTGTCAAGTTGTTGTATCGACTTTATCCGTTTATTGTCAAGTTGTTGTATCGACTTTATCCGTTTATTATCATATACATACGTAGCAGTTCAATGTTTTATTCTTTTCAATACGCAGTCGTCCGTACAAAAATGTCTTTGTGTTGTGTTTGTGTGTATGTATATGTGTGTGTGTATGTGTGTGTATGTGTGTGTCTGTATGTGTGTGTATGTGTGTGTACTTACAAGTGATGCTACCACAATAATCAGAGACTGGAAACTGTTTCAACATCGATCAGTTTAGTACCAAACTTTAGATTACATGTCTTCTGATTTATACAACTGATATTTTTATCAAAGATGAAAAAATTGCATCACGTCACCCAAGTCCACAGAATTGTGCAACAACAACAAAAATGGCTGACCAGTTATTATTCTTTGAGCCAGCGACTCTCAAAGTGTGGAATACAATACCCATATTATGGTTGTCTTAATAAAACGAGATTCTGCGCCTCTCTTCATTCGGATAATTAGTTTATGAAGTGACTGAACCCTTGGACACACCTCGCACAACTCATGTTTGTTTCTTTCCCTGGAAACAATCCTAAAAAATCCAAGTCCTAACCGCTTCCATTAATTAAACAGTTTTAATTAATAAATTTCTAAAAAAAAAAACATAACCCATGGAACTTATGGAACAGAAGTCAATATCCTCGAGCTACGAGAAAAATTAAAAAATTTCTATATCATTTTTTTAAATTCACTCTTTTAAGTCGATTTTGATTTTTAACTCTAGATAGATTTTCAAAATGAAAACACATTCCCAGGAACATAAGATAAAAAAAAGTAAAGTTCGGAAAAAAAAATTTTTTTAATTTGATTTTTTTTTTTTAATTCTAGCTATAAATCCAATTTCCTTGTCGCGCCATGTAAGGTTTATTATTTTTTTTTCCCACTTCAATTAAAATTTAAATAAAACAAAAACAAACAGAAAGTAGATCTCACGGATGCATGCGTAAGAAATGTGCAACTTTTTATATCTCGTTTTTAATGTGAACTTTGACGGGGGAGAAAAATAGTAAAGTTCCCTTAAGCACTACAGGGCTCATCGGGTAGAATTCATCTGTTTCTGTAACCTCGGCATATAAAAAGATTATTTGGTTAGCGCAACGCCCTGCCGCCTTTACTCCCTCTAATTTAAAGTCAGGCACCCATTTAAAACTGGGTGAACTTTGACGAGTTTCTTCTTCTGTTCTGTTGCAAACGACACCAAGTGGCAGTGATTGTGTGAAGTATTGTGCAGGGTTTGGACGTAAGACTTCACCACCAAGGGGAGACAACACTAGTTTTAATTATTGCCACATTAGGATCCAGTCGGTTATTTCCCCTTAAATATATTGACGTGTGTGTACAGTTTGGCAATTGTTATTTATGACGTGATATAATGATATCTCACCATTCTTCATGGATTAAGTCTCAAAACTGAATTCATTAAAAACAAGCAATTAAGCCTGTTCCATTCTGGACACAGGACGTGTTAGAGCATTTTCGTATTATATATCAGTACGTATGCTATCTTTCAGTAAATATTTGTAAATTTTGTAAATGTTTATAAATTCAATTGTGTAATGCATATATCTGAAAAAAGATATTAAAAAGACTTTTTCTTATATTTGAAAACAAAATTATTTTCTCTTAAATCTAACTACAAGTGGTTTGTGGTTACTGAAATAGGACTCATAATTAACAACATTCGAAATTATAGTCATTTAATCGTCCGAAAACTCCGTCAATTGTTGCATAGCTCTGATACTTTCAATTAAACTCAGAACACAGGCTTACTATTTCATTTGATGAGTTTCTTAATAAATCTTGGTGAAACTACGTGCTGCAGTATTTTGTACCAAATGAATGGGTTATTGAACGTACAAGGTGTATATATAATATATAAGTCCCTTAGGAGCATTGAAGCCCGGCCCTCAGAGGTCCTGTCGCGAAATGAACTTTTGATGTACACATGGCAGGCCAAGACCTACAAAATGATATATACATCATGGGTCTAGGACTTATAGTTGCTGAGAATGGGCGCTCCTTTATTAATATAGCTTATATAGTAAAAAACGGTACTAAGCCTCCTTTTACGGCCCTCTGAGGTCAGATCGCGAAATGGAAAAAAGTCATTTCTTGGCAGGCCAAGACCTACAAAACGATATATACATCATGGGTCTAGGACTTATGGTTGTTGAGATCTAGGGTGATGACGGACAGACAGACAAAACGGGGACAAAAAAATCAAACAAAAAAATGTTCAAAGCAATATCCCATCAAATGTCATTGTTTTTGTATGATGGTCGGTGGTATATGAGTTTCAATGTTTACTTGTACCAGCTGTGTAATGAGTGCATTCTAGTTACGCTTACATTTGAAACCGCGTAAATAACCGCAACAATTCGCCACCTTTCCCGATGTGAATACTCGCCAGTTTCACATTCAATCTATAAATTATGTTATGAGTGATAATATCTCTTTCTCTCTGTCTCTCTTTCTCTCTATCTCTCTTTCTCTCTACCTCTATTTCTCTCTTTCTCTCTTTCTATCTCTTTTTCACTCTATCATTCTCTCTATCTCTATCTCTTTTTCTATCTCTCTTTCTCTCTATCTCTTTCTATCTCTTTATGTCTCTCTTTCTCTCTCTATCTTTCTCCCAATCTCTCTTTCTCCCCCCCCCCCCATCATGTTATGTAGGGGATATCTACACAGTCACTGAAGTTAAGAGACGGGGCAGCCTGACACCAGGTGACTCCGTGCCCTCACAGAGGACGGTGTGAGACAAACATCTCAGTTATCTACAGAAGTCTGTAGAGTAAACAAACAGTAAAGTGAATGAAACTCCAGAACGAAATATCAGTGAAACAATAACTAACATTTGTAAATAAACATGGCCCGGGGGGAGGGGGGGGTCAAACAAAGTAATTCGGTCTAATACGATTTATCACAGTTTATGTTGTTTATTTTGTCTGCTCTGTAGACCGAAAACATCTCAAGGAAGTGTTGTTGTTGACATCTTATATAATTAAGTTTCATTAACGACCACACTTGTGCATTGATCCAAACAGTTTGTTGTGTGATAAATACAGTTGTTTAGAGAACATTTGCTTGGCTTCCATTTTACTTTTGATTTATGTGAATATACACGACTTAAGCTGAGACAAAATAAAAAAAAAATAGATAGACAATTAGACGTACAAATAGATAATAGATGGATATAGATATATAGATATGAATAGACAAACTATCAGACAGATAGATAGACAGACAAAGAGATAGACATATATATATATATATATATATATATATAGAGAGAGAGAGAGAGAGAGAGAGAGAGAGAGAGATAGATAGATAGATAGATAGATAGATAGATAGATAGATAGATAGATAGATAGATAGATAGATAGATAGATAGATAGATGATAGATAGATAGATAGATAGATAGATAGATAGATAGATAGATAGATAGATAGATAGATAGATAGATAGATAGATAGATAGATAGATATTTTAATATTTATCTAAATAACTATCTATTTAGATGAGTAACCAGCCAGAGTAGTATCAATGTAATTTAGTATCCAGTTAGTGAACGGTCACAAATAAAATCATCCAATGAAGCAACATTAAGTACAAGAACATAAACACGTTGTAAGCGGCTTAAAGAAGGGAAATGGCGGCTGATGACTGGATGGTCAGAATGAAGTAGTGTTGTGGGGTGGTCAGAATGAAGTAGTGGTGTTTTGGATGAAAACAAAAAGATCACAATTAAATAATTGTTGGAAGAAAGAGAAAAATTGTAATAGAATTTTAAATAATCAGAATTGTTGGTGAATGTTGCATTCTTTGCGTTGTATTTACATACGTTTTCATTGGTTTTAATAGTTATTATATAATGAAATTTGCCATATACATACATATATATATATATATATATATATATATATATATATATATATATATATATATATATATATATATATATATTAGGGTGGCTCACTTTATAGTGGAAAAAAATAAAAAATTTTTATCATGAGCATTTTAGTTTTCTGGTTCACTGGGATTTAAAACATGTATATACCGAATTTAACACCATTTGGGCTCCAATAAATACTGCCTCAGTGCACTTGTTATCTCCTGTTTTATGGTATTCGGCAGTTCCATTAAATGAAAATTTCGCAAGGTTTAAGATACAAAGAACAATTATTACACAGTAGGAATTAAACAATAAAATAATACTAGTTACATGACACATTAACCTGACTGTATTGCATAGTAGTTCTAAGTACGCCATTAAAAAATACACTTTAAAAGTTTTTTAGTCTGTGCTTTCTGAGTCCTGAAGGTCTGCAAGTGCTGCTTTTCGTCCTCTGATTTGATGAGAGATGAGTTGAATAATGAAACCAGTATAATTCCCCGCTCGGCACAGTCATCGACAACTTTCAAGGAAGAGACCACTGATGTTGCCTTCTGAAAGGATGGGGTTTGTTGCCAGGTGGAAGCATCAGTCATGAGAAAATATGTGGGAAGTAGAAGAGCATTAAAGAAGATCAGCGATGACGAAGTCACAAAATCCTTTAATGTAACATTGTGAAGTGCTGAAGGATCATTTGTGCTGCGGATGCACCTTTCTTCTTTCTGATCATCAGAAGATTTCTCCATGAATTGCTTCAAGCAAGCAGCAAAGCTGTTTTTCTCATCCACTGAGACACGTTTAGAAAAGAAAACCACAGAAATGAGTTCGGCACTTAGGTAGCAGAGATGTCGGTCAATCGTTTGCAATGCAGTCTGAGAAATGAAGGGAGAAACATTCTTATAATCACTTAGAAGCTTGATGAAATCTAAATCATTCAGATGTGTGTCTGCTGGAATGGGACACTGAATCCAAGCTACAATATAAACAGAGGATGCAAATTACCTGATTCTGCAATTGATATGTCTTCAAGCTTAGTCAGCTTGAATTGATGACGGAAGAGATAAATCTTCATGATGTAGATTATTTTAGACATCCACCTTGCGTGGTGATAAGCTCCTGGAACACGAAAACGCACCCCAAGGGGGGGGGGGGGATTCCTCACAGGATGACTTCAGAGTCAGAAGTTCTTTGTAATCTTCACGTGGCAAATATCTTGAGTTGTCTTTCATTTGGAGGATATTTGAACAAAATTGTGATGAATTCTTCTTTTAATGACTTGTGATTTTGCTCCAGTCGAACATTGTGGCATATACTAAATTCTGCAAGTCTTATTTTTGGCCAAAACGTCTTAAAGCGCTTGAATAGCAGCACATCCGGTCCAGTTGTACTACCCCCAAATGTCTTACTGAAGATGGCTGTGTTTGTAAACATACCATTGGCGGTGTATCTTCAAAAGGATTTTGTTAATTTTGTTATCAGTGTTTCTGTTGTGATATCTGTTCAGTATATAAAAGGCTACGGAAGATAAAATTACATTGTGATATATATATATATATATATATATATATATATATATATATATATATATGTTTATATGTGTACTCGAAGTGACCCTAAAGGGCATAAACAGATTATTGTAGTCAAAATATTCTAAGTATAGGGACAATTAATAATACATCAAATACAGTTCATATTTTATATAGTTCATCCCAAAGAAAAATAATCCTCATTATGGGTACAGAAGCTTAACAGAAACAACCCCCGACTATTAAACTTTGAATCTAACATCGAACTTTGCATAATTTGCGCAAACAACACTATATCAATTATCATTGATAAATCTTATTTCATTCGTATTATTTTAAAGAACTCTTTCCAAACTCTTTATCATGTTCAACATGACGTATTTACAAAAACAAGCAATTTAAGTCTTTTCCGTTTCGGACAAAGGACATTTTAGAGCATTTTCGTTTACGCAGTGGCTACGGTTACGCCGGACGAAATCCGTATTTTTTTTTCCGGGTTACAGCCATGGATATTGCTCCACGCGTATGGGTTTTGATAAAAAGAGAGGGAAGTAATCATGTTGAATAACTGTTACAAAAATAAATAATGATTACGCCCCTTTGATTAGCTTTTACTATTTATATTTAAAATATAAGCAAAAACGGTACCTAAGAAACTCTTATATTCGGCCCTGAGAGGTCAGATCACGAAATGGACTTTCGACGTACACTTGGCAGGCCAAGACGTACAAAATGATATATATATCATGGGTCTAGGACTTATGGTTGCTGAGATATAGGGCGCTCCTTTGTTAATATAGCTTATATAGTAAAAAACGGTACTTTATAAGCCCCCTTTTTCGGCCCTCAGAGGTCAGATCGGAAATGGACTTTTGATTCACACATGGCAGCCCAAGACCTACAAAATGATATATACATCATGGGTCTAGGACTTATGGTTGTTGAGATCTAGGGTGATGACGGACAGACAGACAGACAAAACGGGGACAATAGAGCATTTTTTTTTCGAAAATGCTCCAAAAAAAGAGAGAGAGAGAGACGTGAGTGCCTGCCTGTTAAGGGATACGCTACATGTTTAGCAGGTTGTTTATATACTGTTATACAAAATGTAGCATAGTGCAATATATCGTACCGAGAATTAGCTAAGAAAATATTGCAAACCCGTTGCACTTTTGATTACATAAAAATATAATTTAAAATTTAACATTTCCTTTTATCTTTGTTATATTTTACAGACCAATCGTTTTGAATATCAGCACAAAGCAATACTTTATTGATATAATGTGTGGTAAAGTATAATTTATCAAAGTACATAATTGAAATAGATAGAATCGTTGTGTAGCTTTTATCTGCCTTAGAAAAAAAAATATTCAAACAATTCAGAGACAGCCATGTATCAGTTGAGGCGGCAGACCCAGAAGAAAATATCAGGCCTTTTAAAAAAGAAATATCAAAACTTTAAACATTATATTTCTGTGAAGCCCCCAACATAAACTGGTTAGTCTGCATTGTCTACATTGTGTACTGCGCTACTCAGACTCCACCCTTATACAATTCATTCATGTGACATAATGATAAAAATATGGAAAACAAATGTGACATTTTATGTGACGTAGTTTGAAAGGTTGGCGGAAAAGGGAAATAATTGAACATTAGATATAGACATTTTATAGAAATAATAACCAACTGAACACCATAAATATTACATTATCTTGAGATATATATATTTATAAACTTTAGATCCTATAAATGTTGGTTATAGACACCCAAAGCAATCGTTTTCAGTAGACAAAACATGAAATTGTCACTAATTAGCAGCTTAACATGATAAAGGTGTCTAAATTACTCTGCAGGTTGTGATTCCTAAAATAGTCATTTATTGTGCCGGGCTGTGAGTTTACATGACCAGACAAACAGTCTGTACTATCAGTAAAATATTAATTAAATTGTTCAATGTTTTGTTTTGGTATCTTAATAAGCATCATGGCTATGTCTAGATTGAAATTCATTTATAAATTGGAGAGGAGTAAAAAAAAATTTTAACGTCTGCCTATTGATTCCGAAAGTTTTTCATTTCCTACAACCTCCGAACGACAAATTTTGCGGTGAGCCACAGGGGTCATAATAAAAATAAATTAATAGGCCAGCTCTCTTGCTTCTGGAGGGATATTTGTATTATGTACATTTACAAAAAACGTCTTTAAAGTCATTTACACCCAGGGACGAGGCGTGAGTGTTTGCCAGTCATAATAACTCTTAGAGTAAAAAAATTATTGATGTTTTTATGCTATATCCAAAGGACAAACGAACAAATATTAAAATATTTGTATAAATTATTAGAAAAACAACACATACGGTTTATTTATAAATGAAAGTTATATATATATATATATATATATATATATATATATATATATATATATATATATATGTACATATTAGGGTGGCTAATCCTTTAATATCACATTATGAAGTGTGAAAGGATCATTTGTGCTGCGGTTACACCTTTCTTCTTTCTGATCATCAGAAGATTTCTCCATGAATTGCTTCAAGCAAGCAGCAAGTCTGTTTTTCTCATCCACTGAGACACGTCGACAAAAGAGAACCAGATGATTGAGCTCTGCACTAAGGTACCAGAGATGTCGGCCAATCGTTTGCAATGCAGTCTGAGAAATGAAGGGAGAAACACTCTTATAATCAATAAGGAGCTTGATGAAATCCAGATCATTCAGAGGTGCGTCTGCTAGAATGGCACACTGAATCCAAGGTTTAATGTAAACAAAGGATGCAACGATGCCAAATTCTGCAATTGATATGTCTTCATGCTTAGACAGCTTGAATTGATGACGGAAGAGATAAATCTTCATGATGTGGATTATTTTAGACATCCACCTAGCATGATGATAAGCTTCTGGAACATGAAAACGCACCCAAGAGGGGAATTCCTCCAGGCAGATCAGATTTAGAGTCAGAAATTCTTTGTAATCATCACGTGGCAAATATATGGAGTTGTCTTCCATTCGTAGGATATTTGAACAAAATGTGATGACTTCTTCTTTTAATGGCTTGAGATTTTGCTCCACTCTAGTATGGTGGCGTATACTTAATTCTGTCTTATTTTTGGCCCAAACGTCTTAAAGCGCTTAAATAGCAGCACATCCGGTCCAGTTGTACTACCCCCAAATGTCTTATTGAAGACGGCTGTGTTTGTAAACATACCATTGACCAGTAGGCTAATTGGGGGAAGTACGTAGCTAAATAAACAGGAGTTTTGTCAACTTCTATGCCAGTTAAATGAACAACACTTTTATCCTAGTAGTCATAACTAAATGAATGTTATTTACATTTTTCGATAAGGTTTTTTTTTTGATAGGAACAAAAAAAGTAAGACAAACAAAAACTTTTTTATATGATCACAAAAAAAAAATGAAAGGCATTTTGTTTCAGCATCGTTTTGGATTTTACATAAGAAGGGAGATAAATGTGGATGAACAAAAATCAATCTAACTATTTGATTAATTCTCTTTGAAAGTAATTTTGAAGTTATACTTTTGGGTTGTCTCGTGATCTCGATAAGTGCGGCCACACTATAGTCAATATATCAAAATTTTGAGACAAAATTAATTAAATAATTGACGGAAAGACCCATTGGTAAAAAAAGGCCTAAGGGTACGAAGAGACATATTGGTACAAACAGGCCTATGGGTACAAACAGGCCGATGGGTACAAACAGGCCTATGTGTACAAACAGGCCTATGGGTACAAACAGGCCTATGAGTAGCCGCAGATATTTCTGACCAGTATGTGACCAGTAAGTGACCAATAAGTGAGCAGTGTATAACCAGTAAGTGAGCAGTGTTTGACCAGTAAATGGAAATAAGAAAGAGGAATAGATAGATAGATAGATAGACAGACAGACAGACAGACAGACAGACAGACAGACAGACAGACAGATAGATAGACAGACAGATAGATAGATAGATAGATAGATAGATAGATAGACAGACAGACAGACAGACAGACAGACAGACAGACAGACAGACAGATAGATAGACAGACAGACAGACAGACAGACAGACAGATAGATAGATAGATAGATAGATAGATAGATAGATATTATAGCACCAGGTTAAAGTTCTAAACGCTATCGTAGCGGCCACAAACAGTACATATTCGAATCTAAAAAATTCGCTCTAATTAAACAAGCACGTGATCCCCCCCCCCCCCCCCCCCAGAGAAAGCTGGTGAATCGTTTGAATAAAAACAACCGTCCCCAGGTGCAGCCGTCCCAACAAAAAAAAAGTGTTACAGATCAAAGAGATCCACCCGCGGAAAGATCCGTTAGAACATGGTGTGGTCAGTTTCATTATGGAATATGATTACCTTTCTGATACGACACTTTGAAGGGGGGTGGGTGTAGGCGTGGTTTGGTGATGGGTCACGCAGAAAACTGGTGACCTTCTTCACACTCATGGGTTGTTTTAAACGAAATTCATAAGTTAATGCACGCCACCTGATTAACCTTTCCCGTACCAACGGTTGAGGGTAGATAAAATAATTGTGCATCACGCCATGAACAAATTTTGTGTCATTTCTCAACCAACTCTTTAGCGATGAAGTTATCATTTCGTAACCATTTGAGCCCGTAAAGACTATATATATATATATATATATATATATATATATATATATATATATATATATATATATATATATATATATATATATATAATATAATATAAATAAAAGCAATTTTGGTTCTGCGTTAAATCGAAATTAAAGAATTAATACAACAGTATTCCAGTTTAAAATACAATCATGAAAAAAATCGGATCTGCCCGAAACCAAAAAAAATAACCTAGCCTATTGATCAAGCCTAAGGGGATATAGCTCTATGGAAAGGTTTTGCAGGGTACAGCTAGTCTATATATATATATATATATATATATATATATATATATATATATATATATATATAATAGTTGAAGCCTTTTTATATTTCCGATTCTAATAAACAATTGCATTAGACTCGTTAAAGCCTCAGTCGGACTCACAACGAGTCAACTCATCTTAGTCCTTCACTAAACCCCGTTGTGTTGATTTATTCTATTTGAAGTGATGCATCGAACCCACATTCATTCCTCTTGTCCAGTGTGCAGTAGGCAGGACGGTGGAGCGAGAGAATACAACCGTGATTGTTATGAGTTCAAAGCTCAGCTTGAGAGGGTGTGGTATATAATATATTCATTCAAAATTGGAGGCTCAAAGTGACCCCTTACCCCTCTGACAAAGAACAACGGAGAGTGTTTTACAAGTTGTATGGGAATAAACCTACACTTTGAAGTATTTCCAAAACAAAACAATTACTGCAGGAAAAAAAAAAACTTAAGTTCATTACTAAATCTAAGGAACATCTATATAAATAATAGCGGCGTGGGCTCTGCGTTAAATCGAAAGTAAAGAATTAATACAACAATATTCCAGTTTAAAATCGTCAAACGTAAACAATAGTAATAAAATCATGAAAAAATCGGATCTGTCCGAAATCAAAAATAACCTAGCCTACTGATCAAACCTAAGGGGATATAACTCTATGCAAAGGTTTCGCAGGGTACAGCTACTAAAAATAGATTTTTCAACTTATGTCTTTAGTAATTTATTCATTGATTTAAGGTGTCTGTGTATTTTCTTGGAAAAACCCCTAAAAATAATTTTTAAATAAAAATATTGTCATGACTATTACGTCAGGTTGCTTCATGACTGTCATACTATATAGGTGACGTCATACTATATCGGTGCTGTCATACTATATTGGTGCTATCATACTGTATCGGTGCTGTCATACTGTATCGGTGCTGTCATACTATATCGGTGCTGTCATACTGTATCGGTGCTGTCATACTATATCGGTGCTGTCATACTATATTGGTGCTGTCATACTGTATCGGTGCTGTCTTACTATATCGGTGCTGTCGTACTATATCGGTGCTGTCATACTATATCGGTTCTGTCTTACTATATCGGTGCTGTCATTCTATATCGGTGCTGTCTTACTATATCGGTGCTGTCATTCTGTTTCGGTGCTGTCTTACTATATTGGTGCTGTCATACTATATCGGTGCTGTCATACTATTTCGGTGCTGTCATACTATATCGGTTCTGTCATACTATATCGTTGCTGTATTTTTTTATTGTCCTGGTTGACGTTATTTCAAAGATTGTGCTAATAATCAGGCACACGGGGTGGGGGGGGGCGTCACTCGCCCATGTACGCTGTAAAGGGACATTACTATTCCTATCACAAGATGCCCCCGTCAATGTAACGCACGGGCACACAATCGCGGAACTCGGAATTTGGTCTCTGTAGCCAAAAAAAAATGTTCAGTGAAGAAGGAAAATGAGGAAGTAAGATTTTTTTTTTTAGGGATGTGGGGTCGGGGGGGGGGGGAGTCGGAGATTTTTTGAAAGATGGGGGGGGGGGGATAAAAGGGTGAACAGCAAACGTAACGCAAATGGATGTGATTATCAATGTCTGGCACGGCCGGTTCTCTCTCTCTTTCGCCAAAACCACTCTCTCTCTCACACACACACACACACACACACAAGCACACACACAGACAAAACGCAAAGACAAACGCACACGCGCACAGACGTACCCTTTTTTTTTTACCCCTTCTCTAAACCTCCCACCAAAGTCGGCCATGAGTTAACGGCCCCTGAGGCACGGTTACTGCGAGGGACAGTCGCGATTGTCTCCCCCTGGCAAGATGTTAATGAGGTCTGCGGGACAAGATCAGTCATGCATATGATTTCCTTATTTCCCAAAAAAAAAAATGGGGGGGGGGTCTCGTTCACGATGGGGGCAGGGCAGGGATGGGGGGGGGGGAAATAGGGCCGAGACTTTTGCTACGAGGGCAAAAACCTAAATCACAGCCTGACGGAAATCTGTTCGGAATATTTTATACATTTTTTTTTTCAGGCCCCCTACCATTAAATTCCAGTAATTATTGAGGTTCATTTAGTTGGGACATGTTTCTTGAAAAATACTGGACTTGAATAAACATAGACATAGATAAATAGACATAGACATAGACATAAACATAGACATATATAGACATAAAATAGACAGATATAGACATAAATATAGGCATATATATAGACATAGATATAGACATAGATATAGACAAAAACATAGACAGATATAGACATAGATATAGACATAGATATAGACATAGATATAGATATAGACATAGATATAGACATAGATATAGACATAGATATAGACAAAGACATAGACATAAACATAGACATATATAGACATAAATATAGGCATAGATATAGACATAGATATAGACATAGACACAGGCTTAGACATGGACATAGATATAGAAATAGATATAGAAATAAATATAGAAATAGATATAGAAATAGATATAGAAATAGATATAGAAATAGATATAGACATAGACATAGGCTTAGACATAGACATAGATATAGAAATAGATATAGAAATAGATATAGACATAGATACAGACATAGGCATAGACATAGATATAGACATAGACATTTAGCCAATCTCTTTATTCCGTTTGTTTTTTTTCCTGTTGTTATATAATATTAATTTATATAACTTTTTCATCTCTCTTTTTTTTTTAAATCGGTATATAAACAAGTACAATGGACATTTCAGTGATGGGGTTCTATGTCTATAGCAAGAGCTCAGCAGTGAGAACCGTTTGACAGTTTTGTATGGGGGGGGGGGACTAACACACTTGATTGTATTTTAGTAAAAATGATAAATGAACATTGTCTCAATCGTTTGTACAGTGGACGTTAATCCCGTACATGACCTGGTCCATAAATTGATAATACACGCTTATGACTATCTACTGTTCGTCGAACAATACACGGGTATGATTATCTACTGTTCATTGAATAATTTATTCTTTAACATTTAGCTACGTGGCTAGTTCGCTAGGCATCAAATGTGTTATAGGTTTATGGGGCGTGAGAAGATGGGGGTGGTGGAACATTTACCAAACTAGCAACCATCTCTAGTCAACAGTGGTAAAATCCGAACTATCAAGATCACCACCAGAGCCTCAGTCTGTACAAGGCCAGAGTAGCGTTTGGTCCCAGTAAGGATGAGATGAAATCTCTTAGATTATATAAACCACTAATGGGACGGTTCTTTCACCCCCCCCCCCACCATAGCTGACAGAGCGAATAACCATGGAGGCACCATGGGAGATATAGGGGCTGTCCATTAATTATGTCAACAAAATAGGGGGGGGGTCAGAAAAATTTTGACAATTGTTGACGTCAACAATGTTACTTTTTTTTAAATTTAATATAATTACTTAATAAATGAAAATTAAGCAGCGTTTGTAGTCCCGTGTTACACACTCGTCCAACATTCAGTATTTTAATTAAACTAGCTATATTCCTACTAATTTTGCCACATAAACATTTTGGAAGCCACCTTGACACACAAGGTCGAACAATTAATGAAGAGTTGGAAAAATTTAACTTCATATGCTGGCGAAAACATTGACAGAAATATGAAAGCAAGTAAGCATAGACAATTTTCCAACAGCGGCGGACTGTTTAGTGCAAAAACCTGCAAGAAAAAGTCAGTACTTTCCACAAATTGTCAAATGGTGTGATTTAACTTGTTGACAACCGAGAAGCTCGCACTGTCATATTATTGCTGATAGAGTTATCTCCCCACCAATTCCAGTTTGCCAAACAAATGAGGGCCTAAAAGAACCAGATGTATCTGATATAAACTCACATAGATTTCAATCTCTTTTCTTCAATCAGTCTGTGAAAGTTGAAATCATACTACCTCGATTGGCAAAAGCATTCAAAATTCTTCCATTTGATATATATATATATATTGTCCATCTATTCAGTTGCTATTGTTCGAACGGATCTATAAAATCTGTCACCTTTATGTTGCTTCGCAAGCCATGTTAAAGAATCATGTTCAACAGCACCAACAATGTATGCCTGGGCCCCGTCAAATACTACGTGCAAAGAATTCGTCCAATGCGAGTGGCTGTCAAAAGACAAAGAGAGCTCATGGCAATTATTGCTCATGGGTGATAGTAAGTGTAGAATAGCTAGATGAAGAAAATGTTGACTTGTCTGGTGTTTCGGTTCCACAAGAAATTATTCAGCCAGAACATATGCCAATAATAACAATTTAGGAACATTTGACATCTCCATGGGAGATTATAAGATTTGGATTTGTTTGTTAAAAAAAAATGTTAATAAATTAAAACTGTATTTAAAGTTTAACTTTTTAATCTCGTTTCTGCTGGAAGTTAGAACAAGTCTTTGTAAATAATTAAATAGTCTTTAAAGTGTTTTATTAATTTAAAATATGTTCATAATTTAAAGGTAATGTGTATACATTAGGGTGATAACTATTTTCATTATTTTTCGTAACGAAACTGAAACCCCTCACATTCGAGGAACAATTATATGTAGATGACAGTAGCAACATTAATTTTTTTTTAAATTGAAAAAAGTTCCCCCTATTTTTAATTTTTCGTTCACATATCGCGCAGTTTGAACTCGCCCCAGCTTGGGGTGAGTTCACAATATATAACTATTTCATTATTGTTATAACTTCTTTTATTTTCTGTTTCAGGTGCAAATATATAATATATATTCTGGAATATTTTAGAACATTGTGGAATATTTTTGAATATTTTGGATAAACTATCTCGTTTTCAGTGCAAGATTGCAAGTCTTACTGTCAGGATAGTGAAAGTAGATAGACATGGATAAATAGAAAGACATATTGTTAGACAGATAGACAGATAGGCTAAACAATTTCACACGGATGCCTACAAACCGTCAAATTCTTGGAAACTTCACTTTTCTGTTCAATAGCCAGAAACGGCGACTGGATCGAATCAAAATTATGATTACGGATATAGAATTGCTTTGGAGGGAAATTCTAGACTTTCCACTATTATCCAGCGCACTCATCAGAAAGAAACTCAATTGCCTGATTGATTTATATGACAAAAACAAAAAGAATCCGTCTGATAAATTTACTACAACACTTTCTCAGTTATTTGATGTCACCAACGTTAATGGAGAATGGAAAAGCACGGAGGATAAAGAACTCTACCAGAGGCAAGTTAAGAGTGGAGGAAAGATTGGTTATTCAATGGTCAAACAAGCCCCTTTGGAATCAATCCACCCAAGAAAACGAATCCGACTATCAAAAACCCAATCACAAGCCAGCTCTTCTCAATCGCAACCTATACAAACACATACAACTGTCTCAGAATCTTCGGATTCTGAAACCTCTGCTTCTTCACCCGACTTGCCAACCTATTCTTCCACGTCATCTTCTCCCTGAATTCAAACCGAAATACCAAAGAGCAAGCACTACAACAGCGGGTTTGCTAGTACTGCAAAACAACATTTCTACACATAAAGCATATGATGTTCTTGCAACCATTGCTGAACAGGGTCACGATGTGCCAGTTCCAAGTCAGGCGGGTGTCTGGAAACGAGTAATCTCTGTAGGACGTAAAATGAAAACCAAAATTGTTCAAAAACTTCAAAGCAAAGAACTCTATTGTCTCCAGTTTGATGGTAAAGAGTTCAAGGGGAAGAGTATCAAGTAGTTCTGCTGAAAAATATGACAACCGAAATCAAACTTGGTATTATTAAATGTGAGAGTGGTTCTGCCGCGGCCATTCACAAGGAACTACATCAGCTACTTGATGAATATGATGCTTGGAAAAATATTGGCATGATAATATGCGACACGACCGCAGTAAATACTGGTCGTTTGCATGGGATTGTAAAGCTCATACAGGATGATGTCTTGAGCAAGGGCTTTCAGAAGCCACAATATATTGGGTGTCAGCACCATGTACTCGACCTCCTTTTGAAACATGTCATGAATTTTTTTATCCAAGAGCCAACGAGCAAACCAAAACTCAACTATTCCTTCATTGACCAATTAACACAAAACTATGTCACTCTTCAGGCTGATTACCGCCTCGTTGCGACAGATGATGTTAGCACAGACGAGAACCCTGGATGGCGAGATGATTTCAAGTTCTTATATGAATTATGTCAGGCATATCGTCATTACAAAACAACTTCACGTTGGCCTCGCATCAACTGGAAGAAACTACCAAATTTACACCAGGCAAGATGGAACTCACGTGCGATATATACTGTTATATCATTTTTTCTGATACCAGAGTGGCGCAACATCCTCACTCCTGCCTGCAACTTCATCTGCTACGAATGGGCAAATGCTTGGTTCCATTCTCAACACTATAATGAAGCGTCCTTCAATGAACTGTTTACCTCACTCATCAGGATAAAATGCAAGAAGGCAATTAAGTGTTTAAAGACCCATTGGTCAGTCGAAAAGTCATTAATTGACATTCCCAGATCTAACCAAATTGCTGAACGTGCTGTGAAACTGATGGAGGAACTTCATGCAAAATCGAGAAAATTTCAATTTTTGAATCTGAAGTTCATAGGAAAAAATATGTTTTAACCATTTCTTGTACATTCTGTACATATTACTAACTGATCTGTATCTTATTTGTTAATAAAAGTTGATTAGTTATTATTATTACTCTTTTGAGTTAAGCTAAAAAAAATAATGTCCTTTTTTTTGAAAAAAGAAATATTTTTCCACTTTTTTCTTCCGAAAAAGGGGGAGGAGGGGGAACTTTTTTAAAAAAAATCAAAAATGCAATTGATATTCTTAAATTACACATAAAAGTTCCTCGATTGCAAGTGGTTTCATAAAAATATTTTTTTTGTTATCACCCTAGTATACATGTTTGTAAATCCTATAATCTCTTTTCTGTACATAGTAAGCCTTTGTAGTTAAAAATTGGAAATACGTTCATAACTTGCAAGTTTATTAAACATTTTTCTAAACATTTTACTTTCATTCACATTTTGTTGTAGTTGTAAACTAGTCTATTTAAAATATTTGCTTTTTTTCCATTTTATTATTATTTGGAGGGGGGGGTAATCAAATGTTGACGAATGATGTCTCTTTTGTGCATACATTTAGTAAGATCTATAATTACTAACAAAAATATATGCGTGGAATTCCCTATAGATTATTTATACATTCATTAATTCTAATCAAATAAATGTAAAAGACATATTTAGTTCACAATATTTTAATCAACCATGCTTTTAATTCTAGCAATGATAATTTTATATATATATTTGTTTCAGTGCTTTTTTTTTTGTAAAAAAAAAAAAGGTGCCGGTACTCAGTGATGGATTGCCTAACTTTCAACTACCAGTTTGCTGTTTCGCATTTTACATTTTAATTGTTATTGCGCGCAATTTTAAAATAATTCAATTTTAATAAATTAATAATATAATAAATGAATAATAAACGTTAAAATACAAGAAAAGTAATATTTTTATCACATTGAAAAAGGTGCCGGTACGCCGTACCGGTGCGTACCGGCACACAAAAAAAAAGCACTGCTTTGTATTAAATAATGGGTTGTTAAATTTTCGTGTAAGTTTTAGTGAGTTTCCTTCTATAAAAGCCCCTGTGTTTTTGTTTTAAGTTTTTAAAAAATATTTTTTTTAAGGTTAAACTTTAAAGTTTTGAAAGAGTTAAGTTTGCTATTGTTTTGTTTTTGCACAGTTTAAATATTTAATTTAATTGAATTTAATTTGACTAGTCTATCTAAGAATAAAAAAAATTGATTCAATGTTTTAAGCGTGTGTTTGAATTTGTGTTTCACTATGTTGTTGTTGTTGTTGTTGTTGTTGTGGTTGTTTGTTTGTTTGTTTATTGTACAAGGTAATCTCAATTTATAACTGGAGTGGTGACCAGGTAGATAGATATACCTACAGATAGACGGGCTGTTCAATAGATGGATTGGTTTATTGATTTATACGCTGATTGAATTAATGGTAATTAATTACTACAAACTAACTCTCTTCGTTATGCAAAAAATTATGGGCTAGAAATGATTAAAATCGTGTCTTGTCATCAGAGGCGTATCTAGGGTTAGGGAGGGGGTCCAGATTCCAAAACTTACACCCCCCCCCCCCGAGACCCAGCTTGAGGAAGACCCCCACAAACTTTTTTTTACATTTAATAGACTTTTTACATTTAATATTAAGTGCATTATCTCTTGTCTTGGTGTCGAATTTCAAAATGCAGAGGTCAAGACCCCCATCGGGCCCCCGAATCCCTATGTTCGGCACTGGTTGTCATGTAGAGTTTATGCCAGCCTTCTTACTAAATTATAAAATATCCAAAAGTGTGTTTCAAGATTCGAAGACCAACAGACAAACCCACAGAAATAGAAATAATTAGAAGCTTATAAAAAAAAATAGCTTTAATTATAAAATAGGTATTTGTTTTGACAGACTAGAAATCAAAAGACAAGATGGGCGGTTACAATATGTGAAGAATTAGTATAGTTAGAGTTTGATGACGCAATTTGATAGTCGAAATGACCACAGCCTAGATGACGTCATTCCTCCATCGCGTTGTATTTTATTCCGAGCTCTTCGTGTATACGTCATTTCTAACAAAGTGACGTATAGTACAACCGACAGTTGGGAGAACGTGTTTTATTTTAGCAGTTGTGAAATCAGTCTAGTTTTGGGCATCGTGGTATGCGTATGCATTTTGTAGTTTGTATCTAGACAGTAGTTATTGTACCCCTCCTGAGTTCACCATTATATGTTAGTTCATGTTCATGCAGTTATATTCAAATAATTAAATTTTGTTATTGTTACTTTCAACTGGCGTCAACTTCGTATATTAATGTTGTTCACTGCTGTTTGTTGTAACTTCTACTACATGTTAATTACAAAAAAAGAACCTCGAAACACAATAACAACATTAAAAAAAAAAAAAAAAATTCTGACTTATTTCCCGCCAACATAAGTTACTTATTATAACTACCAAAGATCATTTAAATCAGCGGTTCACAACCTTTATTCTCAACTGTACCCCCAAGGGTGTGCGAATGTTTGTCCGAGGGTACACCTTAAACGTAACTTTGCTCATAATTGCACTGATGGTGAGCAATGTTCCCTCTAAGGTGTGGTATGAAGTGAGCAAGAAATTTTGTCTCTGAGCGACATTTTTGTTTGAGGCCAAAATTTGTGAGCGATTTAAGCGATGTCGTACGTCGGAGTGAGCGATCGTACGTGTAGTATGAGTGACGCTCTGAATACGTGTGAGCGATCGCTCACGCGCTCAGCTTAGAGGGAACACTGATTGTGAGTACCCTACGTTTCCCCCTTCCCATACCCCGTTGGTAGACGGACCACCGGTCGAGAGCCTCGGATTTGAAGCCATATTAAATATAGAATGTTATCTGTCTAATGCAACTTGCCCTTAAATGGATGCTACAAGTTTAAACCACGCCATTAATTAACGTTAACCGTATTCTACACCTTTGATCCGCTTCCCTTCTTTGTATAAACGAGAAGCTTATTTACTGTAGTGTGCCGCCGTGTTTTTTTTTTAATAGAGACTTAGGTGTGCCGCGAGTAGAAAAAAAGGTTGCGGATTAACTGTTCTATTGTGTTTGTCTCATTGTTTGTTAAGGTGTTTAGATACTTGGATCTGTTTACAACTGTTTGAGGCCAAACAGGCCATTGGGCAAACGACTGCCGGTGGGCCAAGCTTATGAGCCCAATGTGGCCCGCGACTCAAAATAATTGCCCACCTCTTGGCTACATTACATTACGGGAGAGGGGGAATGAAAAAGGTTCATGCTATTCTTGGTCAAGATTTATAATAAACTGGTGGGTGGGGGGGGGGGGGAATCTTGGAATGTACTACAGAGAATCAAACAAAAACCGCTAAGTGTCAAGCATTGTGACATGGAATGTCACGTCCAGTTAAAAATATCAACTAACTGTTGTTGGAGATTTTTTTCATTTAAGATGTCTGATGGGTGTGTTGTGGTTCGGTCAACTAGTTCCGCTATGCCTCGATCAGTTACATTTGTCTGACGCCTGGCCACTTAATAATAATAACAAAAAAAATAACTGCTACAAAATGTCTCAAGATGAAACGGATTAAAAATGACTAAATCGAATTTAGATTTGCCTGTAATGTTGAGAAGGAATTTTTTTTAATTGAATTTTCTATCTGAGGAAAAAAACAAAAGAAAATAATACTAACAGTTAATTCATTATTTAAAACAAAAGGCAATTTAAAAAAAAAAATGGTTGGACGGTAAGTAAGGGGGCGGGGTAAAGGTGGGGGGAAGGGGGTGGTCTTTAGTGATGACGAAACGTATTGTCCTTTTCGTTTCGATGAATGAAATACAAAAGCGAAAAATTAATAATTACATTCTCTCGTGACAGGTCGCTATCTGGAGGAGGAGGATGAGGAGGAGGATGAGGAGGAGGATGAGGAGGAGGATGAGAAGGGGGGGGACGGGGGAGGGGGGAGGAGAAAGGAGATGGGGTTTAGACGGTCCGGATTAAGGGGTGGGGGGGGGATAGGGGAGGGACAAAATGACCGCCGCTTCATCGATTCGCCTGGCTGTTGATCACTTGCTGCAAATTGTTACGGCGAATGAGCCAGAAAATTGACGACGAGGTGAGGGAAGGAGGAAGGGGGGACATGGGGGTGGGGGGGGGAGGGGAGTTAGGATGAAGAACTGGATCGAAGTGAAGGAAAAAGTTGTTTTTGTCGGACTGTGTGGGTGGGGGGGGGGAGGAGGTTAGGAGGGTGGAACGAGAAGAGATCTGCTGCAGATGACATAACGCGACTATTCATTTCCGCTGCCGTCAGATGGGGTCACGGAGATGGGTTGACCTTAGGAAGCGTGCGCACCAGGAGTGAAATTGATCCCAGTGCGCAAGTTTATAAGTGTGTGGGGGGGGGAGGGGAGGGGGCGATGGAAAGAAATAGGAGGGACATAAGGGGGGGGTGGTGGTTGTGTGGGTGTGTGCGGGGTGGGGCAACCAAAAGCTTTTATCCCCCACATCAGTGGCCGGTTACAGTTGGGCTGTTCAATTACAATATATCCTAGCTTATAGCACTGAGGTTGACAGGCACCTCCTCTTAGCCTTACCCCCCGGGGAGGGGAGGGTGTGGGGGGGTATCGGACTGTGGCACTTTTCCATCATGTGCTGACCGCTTCCGGTGACATCCAATATGGCTGCTGTCCGGTGATGATCCTTACCCCCCCCCCACCCCACCGCGCCACCCTCCCTTCTTCCCCTCTGGATCATATGATTGCTGGCTGTGAATATGACACCATTGGTGTCACTTCGAGGTGTTTCAATCATTTCACGCCCCAAATCCCCCTCCTTCCTTACTCCCTCCCACTTCACCCTATCCCACCGCTCCCCTCCCCCCCTCTCCCCCAACCCCACCCCCGCCACCTCAGATGCCCGTGGACTAATTACCAAGGCTTTGTGAAACAAACGGCGGTTATTAAGTGCCCGGATCTACCTTGAAGATGATCTAATCTGATTGGTTGATTGCAGCAACTACCGCAGGAAATATTAATTAAATTCAGCAAAACGAGATTAGAGAGAGAAAAATAAAGAAATATGAGCAGAGAAAGGAGGGAAAAGGGGGGGGGGGGAGAGCGAGAGCTGTAAAAAACGAGTCTCTTTATTCCGACAATCAACTCTGGCAATAAACTGACTTAGCGTCTCTTTATCCGCGGTAGTCGCCCAGTTAGGTAAATTTCTCTGCCGGTGGGTGTGGTGGGGGTGTTGTGTGAGGTGGGCTTGAGGTAACACTTGGTGAAAGAGATGACACCTGTGAACCATGTGGACGGTGGGACACACATAAGTAACGTGACACAATCGCGCAGAAAATTAGAACCTCTGAGATGATCATAATTTCATAATTACGGAGCACCTGGTCTGTGCTCAATCAGTGCTCATCGCTTTGAACTGGGTCAAGACATAATACGTTTTGACCGTGAGCCGTTGTATCTGTTGTGATTGCTTACCTATCTATCTATCTATCTATCTATCTATCTATCTATCTATCTATCTATCTATCTATCTATCTATCTATCTATCTATCTATCTATCTATCTATCTGTCTATCTATCTATCTGTCTATATATCTATCTCTCTCTCTCTCTCTCTCTCTCTCTCTATCTCTCTATCTATATATATATATATATATATGTCTATCTATATATCTATATCTTTCTAATTGTCTATCTATTTGTGTATGTCAATCTATATATCTAGATTTATCTTTATACCTATGTCTATCTATTAATCTATGTATATCTATATATCTATGGCTATATAAGTGTGTATGTCTATCTAAATATCAATGTCTCTATATATATTTAATTCTGTCCATAGACACAATGTAAATAAACATAGCTTTGTTAAATTTCTCTTCTTAGTCTTATTGCTGCATTCTGTTTAAGCTGTCTGTTGCTACATTCTATTTAAGCTGTTTGTTGCTGCATTCTGTTTAAGCTGTCTGTTGCTACATTCTGTTTAAGCTGTCTGTTGCTACATTCTATTTAAGCTGTTTGTTGCTGCATTCTGTTTAAGCTGTCTGTTGCTGCATTATGTTTAAGCTGTCTGTTGCTGCATTCGGTTTAAGATGTCTGTTGCTGCATTCTGTTTAAGCTGTCTGTTGCTGCATTCTGTTTAAGCTGTATGTCGCTACATTCTGTTTAAGCTGTCTGTTGCTACATTCTCTTTAAGCTGTCTGTTGCTGCATTCTGTTTAAGCTGTCTGTTGCTGCATTCTGTTTAAGCTGTCTGTTGTTGAATGCAAACAACGTTTAAGTGTTTAGTCTCTGAACATTTTGTTTACTCTCTGTCAGCTTGGATTCTACGTACGACCTGACGTTGTTATTTCCCGCCAAAAAAATAGTTAACAAATGGTCGAAATCCATTTGATTTGATTTAATGCCAGAGTGTTGAGACGGACCAGGTTAAGACCTGCTTGACCTAATTAAGCGGTAAGAATTTAGAAAAATGCGCCCATTGAACGTTGTAATTAGTTGAGCAGCTTTCAGAATCCATTGACACAAAATTATTTACTGATTTCAAGAAAGGATGAAAATAACTATTTGTTCCTGATATGGTCTTATAAACATTTTCTTTCTTATTCCCCTTCCCCTCCTCACCCCCCCCCCCACCGATCAGCCCTCCTGTAATTTCAATTTTATATTTATTAGTTATATTTTCATAATTTGATTCCTTATAGAGGGCACAATAAATAGCGCCCAAGGGGAAGTCATTTTTTCTAGACTATCTAAGCGGCGAGAGAAAGCGAGACAAGAGTTCCGGATCTTGGCCAATTCGACACTTCCGATATTAGCCCTAACATGGCCGACTAGAATCATAAAATGGGGAAAATAAATAAATTAATAAACAGGCAATTTTTCCTTTTAAAATGTATTTCTTCCATGTATCAACTTCCTTGTCACGTCGTTTTGTCTATTTTCATTTTCTTTTCGCATTTTATTCAGTGAAACTTGGGTTTTCTTTTACTAGGTTTACCATTTTTTCGTCTTTCGTCGACCGCATTCGAATTATTAAAGAAAATCGAAGTATCAATGTGCCTAAACATTATGATACAGTAAGGGGTTGATCCATTCGCCCTAAACCGAAAATAATAAAAAATAATTTTTTTGACAGTTTTCAGCATCTCTACAATATCGGGGAAACAGTGGATTAGTTTTGAAGTTCAAACCGGCAACCTTAACCACGCCAATATGATTTTAACAGCCTCACTGTCATCCATTCATACCCAGCTTGTTTTGCAGATGTGAATGTTTATGATGTACATGTATGTTATCTGTGGAGGATAAAGTCCACGTAGTCTGATGACGTGATTTAAGCCGGCGGGTACTTATATAGAGTTTTTATGTGTACGCGTCATTTTTTGTCTTATGACGTAAAATAGGTAAGGAGATTTCTGTGATACGGTACTTGGTTACAAAGAGAAGAAAATGGTTTTGGTTATGATCGCATATAACAACTGACCTTAGGACAGCATTCGGGGTAGAAGTACTCACCCAGTGACCGCTGAATATAGGGACAATTGACTCAAGCCTACTCCTTATTACTATTGCACATTTCGAAAGTATTTAGAGCAGCCATGGGCTAACTATGGCCCGCGGGTCAAATCTGGCCAGCCGAACTGTTTAATGCGGCCCTACACTCGTTTTAGATTCCTTTCATGACGATTTGGACGATTACCTTTCATTTATGTGTCAAAACTCCAACCGTCTGCTTTTGTTTGGTGCGGCCCGCTGATCAAATTGACGAAACCAAAGTGACCCGCGACTCAAACAGTTAGCCCACCCCTGTAAAAAAGTAATGCAGGTATTATTTAGCTCACGAATTACTGTTGGCGTTAATTCATCGTTGTCAAAGTCTTCATGTAATCGTTTCAACACATTATAAACCAGATCCCCTTGTCTGTTTACCTCGCAACCAGAGCGGTAATTGGGTAATATAGCGCCCTGTGCGAGTTGCATATTTTGGCGCCCCCTTCCCAAACTTGAAAAGTGCAAAAACATTTAACAGCGCCTTTTCGGCGCCCCTTTCTAATTCGACGCCCAGTTGCGACCGCGCAACCCGCATTATCCTTGCCTACAGAAGTAGCTAACAGACGAGCAAGATTTGAAAAGTCGAGAAGCTGCAAGTTAACTCTTTGTGGTCCTGCTAATTAAAAGCCAATCAATGAGTATACATCAGAGGAGGCGCCAACAACAAAATACGTGGGTGGGCGCAGATGGTTACGTTTTACCCGCAACGAGACCAGCGTGACGTTATTATTGGTCAGTGACTAAATTAAAAATGTAATGAAATGTTATGAAAGTAACAATATAATCAAGGCATATGGCCACACGTCTGCTGCGCTTGACTTCCGCTTTTATGATTGTGCAGCGGAACAGTTGATCGGGCGCCGCTCATATTGGAACTGAGGGGGCGGTAGGGAGTGTGGGGGGGGGGGGGGTATTCACCGGTGTCAGGGATGTGTCGTCGACACGGTTGAATGGTTGGAAGATTTTCTCCAATTATTTAGTGGTAATCTTTGTATTACAGTCTGATTGATTGCATCGGATCTTGGGTGACATTTTTGACAGGTTCAAGCAAATCTGTCTGTGATAGAGCGTGGTACCTGTGGGAGCGTGTTGATGCTAGTTTATTTATTCACACTGACAGTGCTCTGTGACGGTGTGCTCTGTGACAGTATGCTCTGTGGCAGTATGCTCTGTGACAGTATGCTCTGTGACAGTATGCTCTGTGACTGTTAGCTCTGTGACAATATGCTCTGTGACTGTTTGCTCTGTGACAGTATGCTCTGTGACTGTTTGCTCTGCGACAGTATGATCTGTGACAGTGGGCTCTTTGACAATATAATATGTGACAGTATGCTCTGTACCAGTGATCTCTGTGACACCAGTGTGATCTGTGAAGGTATGATCTGTGACAGTGGGCTATTTGACAGTGTGTTATGTGACAGCATGCTCTGTAGCAGTTTTCTCTGTGACACCAGTGTGATCTGTGAAGGTATGATCTGTGACAGTGGGCTATTTGACAGTATGTTATGTGACAGTATGCTCTGTAGACGTTATCTCTGTGGCAGTGTGATATGTGACATAGTGATCTGTACGACAGTACACCCTATGACAGTGTTATTCATACGATTATTCAATATGTTTGGATATTGTATGTCAGATGTTTTTTTTTCTTTCCTCAGTGCTTCTACTGATGTCAAACATACTGTTGATCGTGACATTTTGTGACAGCATGGTAAGTGACAGTCTGAAATGTGACAATCTTAGTTTACTGAACAAAAGAACTAGTACCATTGTGCCTGGTGATAGAGAAGCAGAAGATATTCGTGATCGAGAAAATCATGTTTTTTTTTTTGTCCTTTTGAGGAATATTTTTCAGATTAAATGGTTTCAACTAAATGTATTGTTGTATCTTAAACATATTATTTTTTTACAACTATTTAAAGAATGTATTTTTATGTCAATCATTCATTGTACAACTTCATATTTTATCGTTTATAACATTAAATAACATTAAAGGTAAATCACATAGATTGACACTCAGACTAATCAACAGACAGATTGACAGTCAAACAAAAACAGATGATTAGATCGATTGATTGATAAATAGATAGTTAGATAGACAGAAGAATATATATATATATATATTATATATATATATATATATACATATATATATATATATATATATATATATATATATACATATACAGATAGATAGATAGATAGATAGATAGATAGATAGATAGATAGATAGATAGATAGATAGATAGATAGATAGATAGATAGATAGATAGATAGATAGATAGATAGATAGATAGATAGATAGATAGATAGACAGATAGATAGATAGATAGATAGATACTGTGTACTTTTGCCATTTGGTCTATTGGTCAGTTCTATCCAGTGCCAGCTTGTGACAGCTCTACTTTCAGATGAAGAAAAGAAAAAAGGGAAAGACCTTTTAATCTGACCGCTTGTCAGTGGCCAGTAGTGGTCAGCCAATTAAAACTTCCCTTGTCTTGTCCTCCCTTCGCCTCTTAACGCCTCTCCCCCTTTCTCTCCCCCTTTCTCTCTCCCTTCCTCTCTCTCTCTCTCTCTCTCTCTCTCTCTCTCTCTCTCGCTCGCTCGCTCTCTCTCTCTCGTTTCACTTCCCCGCAGTATCCTAAAGGTGTCCGTGATGCGGACGTGGTCATTATGAAGTGCCCGGATTCTCTAACGTTGACCCCCCCTCTCCCCCTCCCCTCCAACCTACCCTCTCTACAAAACCATCATCCACCCCACCCCCCTTCCAAACCCATTTCTACCAAGTATGTGCTTGGAAAAAAAATCTGGAACTTTAAAGAAAGAAGGGGGGGGAGAGAAGAATGATACAGGATTTTGAGGCTCAGGGATAGGGGTGGGTGGGTGGGGGACGAGTGGGGGGTGGAGTCGGGTTAAGGGAGAAATTGAGTTAAGGGCAAATTGAAAATCAGATCATTCCGGCGGTGACAACAAAGGTTTTTGAGAGAGCTTAAGGACCAGGGGCTCGGCCAGACATGCTCTAATCAAGGGCCCAAGGGCCCCATAGAAGAAAAAAAATTCCCTTCCCCCCCCCCTTTCACCCTTTCCGTCACAAAAGTCACTCATCACATGTTGATGAAGAGGCGAGAGGAGTGTGTGGAGGTTTGATTTGATCAGGGGGGACAATGCGATTTACTGGCATCGGGTCTGATTTCTAAAGCTGACCTCCCACCCCCCACCCCAACTCCTCCAACCCCTGCCTCTCCTCCCACCCTTTCCCTTTTCGTCTCCAGCAACCCCAGCATCATCACTTGTGATAATCAGTTTGCTCACGAGTCCGTTACTTGGTTTGGAAGGTGGGGATATGAAAAGGGGGGGGGGGTGTCGCTCACCCTTACAGTGTGAAAAGATAGAAATGGGGGGGATGGGTTTGGGAGTTGCCTGGAAGAAGATTAGAAGCCGACAGTTAACCCGGCCTTTCACGTGATTATCCGGCTTAGCCAAGAAGTCGGTTAGGGTAGCTTGAAAAATAGACAGACAGAACGAGAGACGGGGGAATGAATGAGACCCGTTGGAATAAAAGAGGAAAGGTTGAAGGAAAAAAAAAAATAGAAACAGACGGAGTGAGAAAAGGGATGAAGAGCCTTCAGCCTGGAGGTTACTTAACGACATACTGGGATTTCAGAAAGAACGTTTGAGGGGGGGGGGGGAGAGGAAATAAAAATAGAATAAAAAGAGATTGGGAGTGATTTGTGAACGAAGGAGCTACGGGGGGTGGAGGGGTGGGGGGGGGGGGTTACAGGGATTGTAAGGATGAAGATTCAGGAGATTTTCTTCTGGTCCTCAATCTTGCCTTTGAGGTCTGATCGAATTAAGAGGGAGAGAGAGAAAATCTCGCCAACGAGAAACATTGTGGGTGTCGTTGGGGGAGGGGGTGGGTAGTGAGAGGGGGGCGCAGGCACGAGGACAATTCAATAAATTTGCCATTTGAGAGCGATCCGTTCCAATTCCGGTCATAATTCGATCTTAGAGGGGGCCAAAACCTCCGCGGCCACGGGGAGCGGGTGGCGATGACAGACCGAGAGCTGTTGACACCGGAAGTGCCAGCAAAAGAGACACGAAGATAACAACATCATTTGCTTGTTTTCAAGCCGTCTGCCTGATCTTGAATGTCGCGGGAAATTCCTAAACTTATTATCTCCCCTTTTTTTTTTCCCTTTCCACAAGCCCCCGCCCCCCTACGCCATTTTTTTTTCTCTTTCATTTAATTTTTTTTTTATTTCGTTTCTTCATTTTCTTTTTTTTTTTCTTCCTCTTTTTCTTCCTCTTTTCCCTTTTTTTCAGTTTTAAAATTCTGATCTCGGAAATATTCTGCCTCTGATTGTCTGATTTTGGTTCTTTGGTACTTGCTGCTTGTTTTTGCATCTGTTGTTTACAATTATTTCGATTTGCAATTATATGTTTAATTGACTCACTAGAGTTGCGGACATAGATTGATGACGCGATTTGGCTTCTGCAACGTTGGTCTGCGGCTCTCAACCGGTGGTACGCGTACCCCAAGGTGTCTGGGGAAAGATATGTAGTAACCTATAAATACCCAAGTGTCGCATTAGAAAGCTAATCACGTTCCATTATAAAAAAAAAAAAATTAATTGCGTGCATTCGCGAACCTACTTGTGAGGGGTACCTGCGGACATACTTTAAGGGGTACAGTTTCGAAAAAAGGTTGAGAATCGCTGGTATATATGTAGTTGCTAGGTGAAGGCGTCACTCGGATATGACGTGTAGGGCTATCCCTACTGAGTCAGACTATCTACGAGACATCCATTGTACAGTATGAAAATTATCATTTCGCATTGAAGCTTCTGGCTGTCTTAATTCACCTTTGGTCAAGTGGTTGGTCAACAGTGTACTAACGTTTATCATCTTGTAATGTTCCAGTCAACAATATTAATTACCCCCCCCCCTCCCCCAAATACCCATCAATGTATTCTATCACTTAGAGGTCTATTCTTCTTTCCTGGGCACAAGTTATAGTCTAATAGGCTCGACGGTTAATGACTATTTTGTTTTTTTTTTCAATTTCCTTTCTTTGCTTTTCATTTGTCATTCCACATATCATGACATCTACATCTCCCCACAATATCTCTCTAGTGTGATTCTGCTCCTTCCATTGTGTGTGTCACAAAATGTGACTCTGTGTCCATCACCATTTCTAGATGTCTTTTTATCTGGCTTTGTTTATATTTAACTGCCAGTATTAAATCTAGCTGCAATGTTGCATATTGACAGTATACCCAGCTATCAATTTATCAAGCTATCAATTTATCAACCTATCATTTTATCAAGCTATTATTTTATCAAGCTATCACTTTATCAAGCTATCAATTTATCAACCTATTATTTTATCAAGTTATCAATTTATTTAATCAAACTATTATTTTATTTAGTCAACCTATCATTTTATCAAGCTATTATTTTATCAAGCTATCACTTTATCAAGCTATCAATTTATCAACCTATCATTTTATCAAGCTATCAATTTATTTAATCAAACTATCATTTTATTTAGTCAACCTATCATTTTATCAAGCTATTATTTTATCAAGCTATCATTTTATCCAGTTATCAATTTATCAAGCTATCATTTTATCAAGCTGTCAATTTATTTAATCAAACTATCATTTTATTTAGTCAACCTATCATTTTATCAAGCTATTATTTTATCAACCTATCATTTTATCAAGATGCCTTTATAAGCTCTTTTCACATATTTAGCTGTCGATGTATTTTGCAATAATCATTTTAGCTGCATTTATATCTAGCAGTCTTTATATCTAGCAGCCTTTAAATCTAGCAGTCTTTATATCTTGCAGTCTTTATACATAGCAGTCTTTATATCTAGCAGTCTTTATATCTAGCAGCCTTTATATCTAGCAGTCTTTAAATCTAGCTGTTTTTATTTATAATATTGTGTACCCGGATTTTAAAAAGAACCCAACAACTTGCATGCGCGTTCCACACTTTGTGAAACACTGTTATAAAAACTGTGTTCAACTGCTGGCCATCTTATAGGGTGGAACTCCGCCTAGTTAAGTTGCAGTCAAGAATGTACAAGGTAACTCTCGCCCAGAATATTGTTCATTTAACATGTGTTACTTCCCCTATGATCAGAAGAACCAGGGACGTTACTGCCCTAGAATAGAGTAGGACAAAACCCCAAGCGGACAAAACCCCCACGGACAAAACCCCCACGGACATAACCCCCACTGGACAAAACCCCCAGTGGACAAAACCCCCAAAATATTAAGATGAATATAAGTCAATATTAATAATATTTATATATATACGAAGTTGACCACAGCTAAGGGAAAAGTTTGTCGATGTAAGAGATATCATGTCTGTCAACACAGTCTATCATTAGGTATGTTTCTATGATGTTTTAACTAAATAAAGGATTGATTTCGACCACTGTGGTTCTTATG
This sequence comes from Bulinus truncatus, assembly GCA_021962125.1. NCBI lineage: Eukaryota > Metazoa > Mollusca > Gastropoda > Planorbidae > Bulinus > Bulinus truncatus. The sequence continues at coordinate 2,028,043 of JAGDYQ010000084.1, forward strand.
CTGTTTGTTTTACCGTCTGCTATGCAATGTGTGTCTGGCGCGAGAATTAAAAGGAAGAATTAAGATGCGATCAGTATTGGCCTTGGGCTAAAACCTTTAATTTTGCTTTTTTTTACCTTGTAAAATAAGCTGCCTGTTGATGTAAAGTTAACAAGAGATTGACTTTTGACTTTTGTGACCTTTGCGGCTGCGGAAAAATTAATTTCATTAAAAAACAACAACCTCCCGTTAATGGTTTACAGCAGTGGTCCTCCAACCTTTTTCCCGCCACGGACCGGTCAGCGTTTGATAATTTCACCGCGGCCCCCTGGAAGAAGGGAATGGAACGCTGATTTATTCTCGTCTACGGAAAGTCTCACAATCACGAGAGAGAATAAATAAAAAGGAAATAATTTAATGTTTGCTGGGCGGCCTAGAAACCGGTACCGGTCCTCGGCCCGGGGGTTGGGGACCACTGGTTTAAAGGATCTAAGAGATTTCATCTCATCCTTACAGGGACTTCACACGCTAATATAAATGAACTAAAGAAAGCCTCGCAGGATAGGCAGCTATGGAGAAATTTGTCTGTTGAGGCGTCCACAACGGTTAAGGGTATGATGATGATGATGATAATATTCAGAGCCGGATTTACAATTTCTGGGGCCCTAGGCCAACAAAAACTTGAGCCCCCATTTTGAAAAAAAAAATATTGCTCAGTTTTTTGTGCTGTTTTTTTATACCTTTTGTATACTACTCGACATTTTGGGGCCCCTTATTTAGCGGGGCCCCTTATGCCATGCCTTAGTCGGCCCGTCTGTAAATCAGGGCCTTTTGACTTCAAAATAGCACAGAAAAAAATTTCATGAATATATGACTTTATTTAGAACTGCCTCATCGACACTGAAATTTTAAATCATTTTGAATGAATTTTGATTGTATGCATATATAAAGCACACAGAAAATGCTAGAAGGTTCTGAAAGGTTCTATGAAATCTCTAGAAGGTTCTAGAAGCTTTTAGAAAAACGTGGAAAACTTGAGAAGGTTTAATGAAATTCTAGAAATTTCTAGAAGTTTTGATTTTCATATAAATAGTTAGCTTCACCAGTGCATTTCAATTTAGTTATAAAAATCAAGTGTTATAAGATCAAATGTCGCGGTTACACAAATATCAATTAGTTATGACTACCAGGTCGAAAAGTGTTGTTCATTAAACTTGCATAGAAGTTGACAAAACTCCTGTTTATTGAGCTAGATACTTCCCCTAATTGAGCCTACTGGCCACTGGTATGTTTACAAATATAGTCGTCTGGCAGTCAGTTGGTACAATTTTTTCATGACCTACTTCTTTGCTTGTATACTGTCCAGTGGACATGCCAAAGTTTATTGAGCTAGGTACATCCCCTAATTGAGCCTACTGGCCAATGGTATGTTTACAAACACAGCCGTCTGGTTGACAATCGGTAGAATTTTTTCATGAGGACATACTAATCTCCATTGAGCTAGGTACTTCTCCAAATTGAGCTTACTGGCCAATGGAATGTTTACAAATACAGCCGTCTTCAATAAGACATTTGGGGGCAGTACAACTGGACCGAATGTGCTGCTATTCAAGCGTATTAAGACGTTTTGGCCAAAAATAAGACAGGCAGAATTTAGTATATGCCAATATGTTCGACTGAAGCAAAATCTTAAGTCATTAAAAGAAGAGATCATCAAATTTTGTTCAAATATCCTCCAAATAAAAGACAACTCAAGATATTTGCCACGAGAAAATTACAAAGAACTTATGACTCTGAATCTTATCTTCCCGGTGCGTTTTCGTGTTCCAGGAGCTTATCACCATGCAAGGTGGATGTCTAAAATAATATACATCATGAAGATTTATATCTTCCGTCATGAATTCAAGCTGACTAAGCATGAAGATAAATTACTTGCAGAATTTGGTATCTTTGCATTCTTGGTTTACATTGAAGATTGGATTCAGTGTCCCATTCTAGCATACGCACCTCTGAATGATCTGTATTTCATCAAGCTTCTTATTGATTATAAGAATGTTTCTCCGTTCATTTCTCAGACTGCATTGAAAACGATTGGCCGACATCTCTGGTACATTAGTGCAGAACTCATTCCACTGGTTCTCTTTTCTCAACGTGTCTCAGTGGATGAGTAAAAGAGCCTTGCTGCTTGCTTGAGACCATTCATGGAGAAATCTTCTGATGATCAAAAAGAAGAAAGGTGTATCCTCAGCACAAATGATCCTTTCACACTTCATAATGTGACATTAAAGGATTTTGTAACCTCGTCATCGCTGCTCTTCTTAAATTTTCTTCTGCTTCCCACAAATTTTCTCATGACTGTTGCTTCCACCTGGCTACAAACTCCATCCTTTCAGAAGGCAACAGCAGTGGTCTCTTCCTTGAAAGTTGTCAATGACTGTGCCGAGCGGGGAATGGCGGGGAATCGCACTGACGTCATTATTCAACTCATCTCTCACCAAATCAGAGTAGGAAAAGCACTACTTGCTCCAAATTGTTGAACAGCATCGCAAAGAGTTTCCATATGCAAAAAAAAAAAAAATCAACTGTCTGAAGAGATCGCAACTTGAAGACCTTCAGAACTCAGAAAGCACAGACTAAAAAACTTTTAAAGTGTATTTTTGAATGGGGTACTTAGAACTACTCTGCAATACAGTCAGGTTAATATGTCATATAACTAGTATTATTTTACTGTTTAATTCCTACTGTGTAATACAATAGTTCTTTGTATCTAAAAAAAACAGCTTTTTATACTTTGCAAAATTTTCATTTAATGCAACTGCCGAATACCATAAAACATGTGATAACAAGTGTACTGAGGCAGTATTTATAGGAGCCCAAATGGTGTGAAATTTGGTATAGACATGTTTTAAAACCAAAGTTCACACGCCAACTGTTTCCCTACATTAACACTTTCTATAATTGAAGTTATTAATGTCAGACCTTAGAAGTTATCCGCCCCTGACCTCGCTGACAATTGACCCCTTTCGATAAAAAAAAATTTCTACTAAATCTGACGCTATCAGTGCTCCGACAAACTTGTACTTTAGCCGAGGGCCCCCAAATACTCAATCAGTGTCTGTCTATGGCTCCCAAATACTCAATCAGTGTCTGTATATGGCCCCCAAATACTCAATCAGTGTCTGTCTATGGCTCCCAAATACTCAATCAGTGTCTGTCTATGGCTCCCAAATACTCAATCAGTGTCTGTATATGGCCCCCAAATACTCAATCAGTGTCTGTCTATGGCTCCCAAATACTCAATCAGTGTCTGTCTATGGCTCCCAAATACTCAATCAGTGTCTGTCTATGGCTCCCAAATACTCAATCAGTGTCTGTCTATGGCTCCCAAATGATCGGTTCTGACAATACGTTTTCATTTCATTAATTGAAAATATTTTATTAAATTAAGCTATCCTCAAATCAAAACGAAGCGTTCCGCTGCGCTATTTCTCACGTGAGATTTTTCAAAGCGCGAAAAACCCTCGCTACACCTAAGCGAAGCAAACGTGGGCGTCAGCCGACCGGATATAATGATTTTTTAAATTTTCTTTTTGTTTATTTGAAGACGTCGGCAGACATTTTCTTCTTATGATATATTTTCTACAGTTATGGTATTTCACAAGTAAAAAGTGAAAAAAACACTTACTTTTTGGTATAATCTGATATAATTCAAGTTGCTATATATAAATGTAAGTCTTATTTGTTAATTTTAAGATATTTATATCAATTTTAACCATGATTTTCATTTGAGTCGATGTTTCTAGGCAGCCATTTTGGATTGTTTACACTCGCGAAACGCGAAAAAACTCTGAAAGAAGCGATGCCGCGAAATTTCTCTGCACCGCCGAGGAAATTCTACGCGATTTGAGCATCTCCATATAAATACATTGCCGCGAAAGAGGGGCGAATTTCGCGAGCTACCTAGATACGCGAAATTCGCTTTGGTTAGAGGATAGCTTTAAAGTTTTTTTTTAAAGATTTATTTCTTCTGTTTACATGGTGAAACAGAATATTAAAAAACAAGCAATTAAGTCTGTTCCATTCTGGACACAGGACGTGTTAGCGCATTTTCATGTTATGTATCAGTACGTTTGTTAGCTTTCAGTAAATATTTTAAAATTTTGGAAATGTTTATAAATTCAATTGTGTAATGCATATATCTGTAAAAAAATATTACAAACACGTTTCTTTATATTTGAAAAAAAAAAATTTTCTCTTAAATCTAACTACAAGTGGTTTGTGGTTACTGAAATAGGACTCATAATTGAAAACATTCGAAATTGTAGTCATTTAATCGTCCGAAAACTCCGTCAATTGTTGCATAGCTCTGATACTTTCAATTAAACTCAGAACACAAGCTTACTATTTCATTTGATGAGTTTCTTAATAAATCTTGGTGAAACTACGTGCTGCAGTATTTCGCACCAAATGAATGGGTTATTGAACGTACAAGGTGTAGAATGGGGCTATATATATAATATATAAGCCCCTTAGGAGCCCTGAAGCCCGGCCCTCAGAGGTCCTATCGCGAAATGAACTTTTGATGTACACATGGCAGGCCAAGACCTACAAAATGATATATACATCATGGGTCTAGGACTTATGGTTGCTGAGATATAGGGCGCTCCTTTGTTAATATAGCTTATATAGTAAAAAACGGTACTTTATAAGCCCCCTTTTACGGCCCTCAGAGGTCAGATTGCGAAATGAACTTTTGCTGCACACATGGCAGGCCAAGAGCTACAAAATGATATATACATCATGGGTCTAGGACTTATTGTTGTTGAGATCTAGGGTGATGACGGACAGACAGACAGACAGACAGACAGACAGACAAAACGGGGACAAAAGAGCATTTTTTTTTTTTGGAAAATGCTCTAAAAATTGAAATAACAAAGAAAGTCAAAACTGGAGACGTAATATTCCAGTCATGTCATCGCCAAATGTAAAACCTTTTTTTTTTTGGTCAATTTGTCAAAAAAACCTGAGAAAATCCGCGGACAAACCTCAAAACAAAACCCCGCCAATCTTCTTCTGCGGTCGTGCTTGTATACCTTTTAAGTCCGTGTCCCGTCATTAAGTTCTCACGTCACAATCACACACTCACACTCGTTCATAGAATTAATCCACCATAAAAAAAAAGCCACCGAAAGTACGCGAGGGCAAATTTTTAACTCTTCTAACGAGCATCTTTCAAAAAAAAAATCTGGCCAATAATATAAAAAAAAATCATAAGCCGGCAATCAGCTATGGTGTAAAATTGAACATCCGAATCGGGCGAAGTGTAAAATTAACTGAAAGTTGATGCGATTACCGGGAATTCCCCCCCCCCCACCCCCCACCCCTTTTCCCCATTCTGAGCGGAAAAATCCCAATTGGCAGAAGCTGAGTCTTCCGCATCAGCACTCGCCTTTTCTCTGCCCTGCCCTCGCCTTCCATCGCGCTCTTTCGATTCCTCTTGAGCGAAGCGGGGAAAATTGCGTCTGCTGAGAAGCAGCCGGGAGAAGGAGGGGGGGGGGGAGGGGTGGAATAAAACAACAACAGCAGCGTAGAGTTTTTTTGGGGGGCAGCTGATGGCGCGGAAGGAAAAATTGAAAGGAATGTGGTTAGAGAGTAAGAAGAATATATCGTCGGGTGTAGCAGGGAAATGAGGATTTAAAAAATAAAACTAAGCCAAATGCTATTACAATCAATAGGTAAGGAGATTTTTCAATCACAGATTGTTTTAAAGCGAAGCAGTGATAGAAAATTATTCCTCTCTCTCTCTCCCTCTCTCTCTCCCCCCCCCCCCACCCACTCCACCCGAATCAAGCTGATTGTTTCTCCTTGACTGCACAAATCTTGTGCCAGGAATTCTCCGGAAAGAGTTGCTGAACTGCTTGTTTTTATTTATTTATATTTTTTTCTTATTTAATGATAAAGAAGATGTCAAAGAAACAACAACAACAAAAATTTGCCAAAATAATCGTCCTTAGAGAGAAAAGCCTTTTCATCTATGTTGAAGAGATGCGTCACGTGATCTTTTCAGCGTTGATTGGGTTGGCCAGGACGGATCTGATGCCTCAGGGGGCTCATGAAAATCATAAATTGGTCGGGCAGACGATGAACAAACCAAGGATGGGAGTTCTCTTAAGGGGGGGGGGGTGTTGGGATTGGGGAGTGAGAGAGTATCAGAAGCGAAGATGAGATAGACGGGGTTTTGTGGTGGGACGAGGGGGGCGGGGTGGGTGGTGGGGGAAGGGAGAGGGGGGTGCGTTCTGCAGAAGGTCGTGGTTAGGAGCCGTTGATGAGGGACTTGTGGGGGTTAAGGAGTGGGGAGGCGGGGGGTAGGGGGCTCAAAGATAATGCGGTGAGATTCAAGTGTGATCAGATATTGAATGGTTTTAATTAGAGCAGGATCTGTCAACTTCGCGTCATCCTAGTATGTGTGTGAGTGTGTGTGTGAGAGAGACAGAGAGAGAGAGAGAGAGAGAGAGAGAGAAAGAGAGAGAGAGTATGTATGTTTGTTAGTGTGTGCATGGGGCGAAGTTCAAGAGTGGTGTTACAGAGAGCTCATGAATTATTTGTATATATTTTTTTGTTCTAACAAATGAGACCGGGACTATGTGATGTTGTTTATCAGGTCACGTTGACCTTTAAAGGCGGGTTCATCATGGCGGCAGTGGGTGGGGTGGTAGGGGTGGGGGTGTGGGTGGAAAGAAATGGCGACGACGCCTTTAAGATCCCGTTTAACGCGCCAACCTGCGAATGTCGTGGGCGGCGGTGGTGGTGGTGGTAAGGGGCAGCATGTACCTGTGACACGGATCAAACACCAAAATGAGGGAATTCGATAGTTAAGACGTGGTAAGCTGGGGGGGGGGGAGATGCCACCCGAGAACTTATTTCCCCCCCCCCTGCCTTTACGGGCCCCGTCGGGCGTAATGATAGGCTATATAATGATAGAGTGTGGTCAGGGTGGTCCTACAAATGGGTCAGGGTTGCGTGATTTACTGTCGGTGAAACATACATACATATCTTATTAGCTACGCGCTCATACAGACCAAACCTAATAAAGAACAAACTTTATACGGAATAAATTGTATACAGAAGAAACTTTATAAAGTACTATATTTATTAATTTCCTATTTTATTATCAGTACTTAAAATTTAATAGAAACATCACCAAGTAAATTTCCCTGAAGCCCCAAAGGGCTCATCAGGCAGAGTTTCTATAACCTCGGCATATGAAGGGATTGTGTGGGTTAGCACAACATCCAGCCGACTTTACTTCCCCAACTTAAGTCAGGAACCCATTTAAAGCTGGGTGGACTTGGGGGACTTACACCAGTACCTGACAGAATCCCAAGGTTCTCACTGGGTTTCAAACCCGGGATCCTCCAGTCGACAGTCGAGTGCTCTACACCACTCGACCACCCGTCTCCCAACTATCACCAAAATGCACGGTAATTTATTACATTTTTTAACTAATAGAAAAAGTATAATTGTAAGAACATTTATTAAAAATTTTTTTTTTTAAAAATGTGTGTCCATTCACGTCCATTTGTTAAACGGTTTTCTTTTATTGTGCCCAGTGGTCAGCTATAGCGTACTGCGGTAGAAACAGAGACATGAAGTATAAAAACAACAAAAACTACGAAGGGCGCCGAAAGAGCGCTGTGCAATTTAATTTTTTTTTTCATGCAGTTTTCAGAATATGGAGTAGGGCGCCGAGAATTTAGCTCCCACATGGCGCCCCAGTAGATAGCGACGGCTCTGGTGGTCAGCATCGTTGACTTGAGCATGATATGTTGACCAACCACACAGCTGTCAGCGTATATAATAACAGAGATGACCGATGTCCAACCCACCCACATTCGTGCTACAAGTCAATGAACTGTACAAACCACACACACACAGACACACACACACACACCGGTCTTTGTTGTCCTTAGTTCATCTTGTGATGACGCCGTCGGCCCAGGTAATGCACTTCCGGTGTAGACTGTATTCTGGGTATGACCTCATTAGCAGACTGGCTTCTCGACCTGTGACATGCCCTTGTTGACCAATTAGTTTTCGTCACGTGGTTTTAACTCCGGCAGAAAGGTTGAGGTGTGGGGAGAGAAACGGACTGACCATGTCATGAAATTGACCGTCACATTTGTGTATGACCGATGCGTCAGGGATGACTCGGTGATAGTGTGGTCTTGGATTGGTCAGGCACTTGACCAGAGTAGCCCTTAGATGCTAAAATGTTTGTAGTGCCGTACGAGGGGGTGGAAATGTGTGAATGGACAAGTGGCTGGGAACTGACCAGTGGTGACTTGGCATGACCACCTCCTCCCGTCCAATAAAATATAAAGACATTTATAACAATGAAAAAAAAACAAGTATTATTTTTAACAGTGTATTTGCATCGATAATCACAACAGCTTTAGGGTGTCATTCAAAAGATACTTCGAAAGTCATTACAGCGTTGACCACTTGGTTATAGGATCAATAAATATTCTCGATGTACCATACAGAGAAATTAAGTTTCATTTTATAGTAGTTCCGTGATGCACCTTCACCAGTCAAAGTAACTGCATTAAAACAAGATTATTAAAATATTTTTTTTTTCTTTTACAGATAGCCAAAAGGGTTCGATCAATAATTACATTAACAACTTAGAGGTTTGGGGGAGGGGGGGGTAAAAACTTTTGTGACATTTGGTGTGAAGGTTTATTTGAACGAACTTTTCTTCCTTCTATAGATGGAATTCTATAGTATAGTTTTGTCTGTCTGTTCGTCCGTCCGTCATCACCCTAGATCTCAACAACCTTAAGTCCTAGACCCATGATGTATATATCATTTTGTAGCTCTTGGCCTGCCAAGAAATTACTTTTTTCCATTTCGCGATCTGACCTCTAAGGGCCGTAAAAGGGGCCTTAGTACCGTTTTTTACTATATAAGCTATATATATAAAGGAGCGCTATATCTCAGCAACTTTAAGTCCTAGACCCATGATGTATATATCGTTTTGTAGGTCTTGGCCTGCCAAGAAATGACTTTTTCCATTTCGCGATCTGACCTCAGAGGGCCGTAAAAGGGGGCTTAGTACCGTTTTTTACTATATAAGCTATATTAATAAAGGAGCGCCCATTCTCAGCAACTATAAGTCCTAGACCCATGATGTATATATCATTTTGTAGGTCTTGGCCTGCCATGTGTACATCAAAAGTTCATTTCGCGACAGGACCTCTGAGGGCCGGGCTTCAGGGCTCATAAGGGGCTTATATATCATATATACACCTTGTACGTTCAATAGCCCGTTCATTTGGTGCGAAATACGGCAGCACGTAGTTTCACCAAGATTTATTAAGAAACTCATCAAATGAAATCGTAAGCTTGTGTTCTGAGTTTAATTGAATTGAGTTTTCGGACGATTAAATGACTATAATTTCGAATGTTTTCA